>MU223225.1:6193265-6260417 GCA_018584345.1 Thuja plicata
GATAGGTAATCTTCTAAGAGCTATTAATGTTAACTCCATGTCATCAACATTGTTTCCAATAGTAGATAGTTGATCCTTTAATTCGGAAATTCTTAGGAAGTAAGACGTGATGGTTTCCCCTTTGTTCATTTTTAAATTCAGGAGTTTTTGTTTGAGAGGAAGTAATCTACTTGTATTATTGATCTCATATGTCTCTTGAATGGTTTTGAATACTTCATAGGCGGTTTTTAACCTCGCTATGGAGGGAAGAATATGGTCCTTAACGGCATTGATTATTGTTTTCCTCCTTTATTTGGCCCGATCCCTCTTGATATTAATCGGGATTCCTCTTGATTGCAGTCATTCTTTAGTTGATCGAACTTAGGTAGAGAAGGGTGACCCGTTATACATTGAATAAAAGATTCCCATGAGATAGGTAATCCTCTAAGAGCTATTAATGTTAACTCCATGTCATCAACATTGTTTCCAATAGTAGATAGTTGATCCTTTAATTTGGAAATTCTTAGGAAGTAAGACGTGATGGTTTCCCCTTTGTTCATTTATAAATTCAGGAGTTGTTGTTTGAGAGTAAGTAATCTACTTGTATTATTGATCTCATATGTCTCTTGAATGGTTTTGAATACTTCATAGGCGGTTTTTAACCTCGCTATGGAGGGAAGAATATGGTCCTTAATGACATTGATTATTATTTTCTTTGCTTTGTTGTTACGCCTTTTCCAAGTTGATTTATCATGTTCATCTTCAAGCATTTTTATATCCTCCTCAACAGAGGAATCTAACTCGAGTTCTTGAAGCAATGTCAGGATTCGTATCTTCCATGAGAAAAAGTTTGTATCGCCTTCAAGTTTGTCCTCCTCTTTAATGCTATTGGCCATTTATTATTTTCCTCTTATATTCTAATAGCAAATTTGATATAATTCAGTTTTTTTTATTTATATGATTCTTCTCTAGAGAGGCTCTGCTACCATGTTAGGAATAGAGATCTTCAATAGAGAGAATTCAATATTGCTATTTGTGTTATTCACAATTATTATCTTTTAAATATTTTATTGAATTATAAAAGCAAATATATGATCTTCGTATGTGCTGTGGTAGTAATATGAACTCTGTAATTAATATCTTTCTACAGCACATACGAAGGTATATATATAAAACATAATAGTCATGTCTATGTAGAGACATGACTGTACGTGGCTTAAGCCACGCACAATCACGTCTTTACATAGACATGCCGTTTCATATGGTGCTGATTAATCACAATGCTTGGCGCTGTTTTATAAACACCACTGCTGTTTAGTTTTACGTATAACTATCGTATGATATTTATTGTAACACATTAATATATGTGTTACGATAACTATCATACGATAGTTATCATAACTAAAGTATAACCAATGCAAGATATCGACTACGGCCGATGTAATACCAGTCTTGTCAAATATAAGGATTCTGATCCACTTTATATTAAATATATAAAGTATGTAATCAACTAAGGTCGATTCATACAAGTACATCGAATCTGATCAATATGATATATATATATGTGTGTGTGTGTGTGTGTGTGTGTGTGTGTGTATATAGATAGATAAGTCAATCATATCGAAGCTATAATTTAACAGTTGTGTATTATGAACTTATTTGCTGCTGCATATATTTATATATGTAAATATTTTTTATTTTTATACATTTTTGTATGGATGAACACAAAGAGAATCCTGTACCCACCCTAAAAAAATTTGATCAAACTTGTAAACCCAAATCTCGAACCCGAATCGAGATTGGCAACTTAGTTGTTTATCCTACCATTTGTACAAAACATACTTCCAACTCCTATTTTAAACTTGAGAAGTACTTCTTTGGGTCCGAGGAGAAACCCTTCAAAGTTTGGAAGTTGAAAAGTTGTTTGTTTGTTGTTAATCCTCAACTTGCATCAACAATGAGGAGTTCATCGCTTTTGAGAGAGTGGCTATTGCACATTTGTTGTGAGTTCGTCATAGTATGTGGTGAATTTGCCACGTGGGAATTTGCTAAAACTCATTGCAACCTCTTTCCATCTGCAAAATTACAAATAGAGGTTTTACCTCCAAGAATGTTTAAAGTAGAGACATGTTAAGTATGACAGTATACATAGAAGGTATGCCCCTAGAATATGTGTATAAATATTTTGCCCACATAGTGAATGCCAAGAATAGTAATATTAAAAGAAACAAACAGAGAATGGTAGAACAATGACAAGGGGAATTATAACAATGAAATATGGCTAGGGAGGAATCTGTGCTAGCAAATGATTCCAGTTTAAGGAAGTGAAATGAGAAGTAGCATGAGGCTATGGGTAGGAATATGAAAAAATAGAACAAATCTATGTGATTTTAACATTATAACATAAGAAGGAAAATAGAATAGGATCATAGGACATGCTAGAAAGACGGGGAAAAGAAAAGACCATGTTCGCATATGATTTCATCATGGAAAATACTAAGTAGACAATAAAAGAATTTATGTGAAGGAAGGAGAAATTATTCAATGATAGAGGTGAAATGGCCATCAATGACCCTATCAATGATCTTAGCTATGTGAGGAGAACTAAGCTAGGTGTGTCATGAGAGAGGAGATAAGGGGCTTTGATGGTTGAAGGGGGCTAGAAGTGAAAATACTAGATAGTATTGGACTCAAGTGGAAGCTTATCAAGAGAGGAGATGGAAGCTTATCAAGAGAGGAGACGAACTCCACAACCATATTAGATATAGTAGTAGAAATGAAGGTAATGCTATCAATGGTAAAAATAATGTAGACAATGGGTTGAGGGGATTTTTTTTGGGAAGAGAAATAGGTTGCACAGTACAACTAGTAAAGAAGGGGAAGTTATTGGCTTTGATGGTTGAAGGGAGCTAGAAGTGAAAACAATAGATAGTATTGGACTCAAGTGTAAGCTTATCAAGAGATTAGACAAACTTCACAACCATATAAAAGATATAGTAGTAGGAATGAAGGTAATGCTATCAATGGTAAAAGGAATGTAGACAATGGGTTTATGGGATTTTTTTCGAGAAGAGAAATCGGTTGCACTCAACAACTGGGAAAGATGGGGAAGTTATTGGAGGAATATGCAAAGAATGTTGTGCAAAAGCTTGTTTGGCAAGGAGTTAGTAATTGACATCATTTGTATCATAGTTTAAGAATGTCTTTTGTATTTGCTTGGATTTTAGTACTTAGTCTACCGATGTAGTAATGCTATGATTAAAATAATTTAAAGTTGTATCCTTAGAGCAAGATGGTAACTTTAAAACCCCTTCATCATTTGGCTCTATCTCTAGTTTCCACCTACCAAGTATTATTCTTTGGAGTTTGAATTTGAGTACCCTTTAGATGAGGCCGCCTCTTTGTTTATTGCTCGGTTCTTCAAATTTATTATAAACTTTTTGTCGTAATTTTAAAATACAACAATTTTTTTTTCCAATTTTGATCATCTTTGGTTTCTACCACCCAGTCTCGACTCAATAATGTATCATAGGCCTTATTTAAAGAGATGACCAAACATTTCAAAATAAAAGGTTGAGTGCCAATAACTAACTTTTGCATTATGAGAACTTGTAAAACCATTATATTGTATTGATTTGCTTCTACCTATTGGAAGGTTGGTAAACAAATAAAGGTCTTCCCAAAACCCACCATGTCTCTTTGAGAAGCACGCTTATGCAATATGTGCCATTGATATGTAAGTTTACTCCCTAGCATCTCTATATGCACAATTGTAAGTTTTTAGGCTAGGTTCATTGTTAGGAGCATATGATCAATTTCTTATCACTTGACAAAGGAGTCTCCATTGGTAGTCCTTTATTTTGCTTCATATTCTCCTCCACACTCTAGGCATGTATATACAACAAATCTATTACCTATATGGGTACAATGGACTGCAAGATCTGCCTTGCAACAGCCTTATTGGATTTGAGCTTGCTTGTTGTATTTGCATGTTTGCTGCCTTTCTTCAATCGTTTTCCCCCCCCAATTTCTTCTCTTGCGTCGACCAATCTCTGATTTTTTGGGGGTATGTTAGGTATTTAGCTCTTTTTGATTACCATCTAATAATTGCCATTACCTCATCCATAGCCTCACCAATCATAATGATGTTGGTTTGTTTTGGTGATTACCATTGTCTTTTTCTTTGGGTTCACACTATTGACAAAGAAGTTCTATAATTTGATTAATAGGAAATCACTTGCAAAATGAACCCACATATTACACTTCCTGTATTGTACAATTGCTTGACCTTGGGCATCATATTGGATCGTAATTCCACTTCCACCCTTTTCTTGTTGTCTATTCATATTGTAACATTGGTTACACTATCTACAAGGTTACATACTTATAGAGACACTAGAAGATGTGCCCTTTTCTTCACTCTTTTTTGACTATGAGGATGTCTTTGTCTCACTTTCAATATCCATTGCACAACCATACATTTCCTCATAAGATGAACCTTGAAGATGGGACTTCCTTTGTCTTCCTTCGTAATGAGGGTATTAACCCTAAATGAACCACTGCTTCTTTTGACCATCGGCTGATTCTTTATCAAGTTTTCTCAGTAGTTTTGGTGAGCCTCCTATTGTAGGCTTGCATGTTCTCATGTTTACTTTGTTAAGTATTATAAATCTGCACGGCAATCTTGTCGTTAAGCTTAGGATTTTGACTTTTTTTGAGGTGACCCTCCAAATATGATCCTCCCATGGAAGGTCTATACAAGACTTTCCTCAAGAATATTAGACATGTTCCTATACGAGAACCCTTCCTTCACCAACGATACATACATTATGTTGGTCGATTTCAAGTTACTTGTTGATGTCACTGCTGTCTACTAGTGGTTCTGCCTACCCAATTGTTTGTGGATCTTTAGTCAATACTTAATAGTTCCTTTATCCCTTGTATATTTGTTTCAAAAGCAGCTTCTTCTTCTTTTGTGAAGAAATCACTCCAAATTTAGGACTTACCTTTGAAAAGGAGGCCTTCATCTTCTATAGAGCTTGTAGACTCTACTACGTTTGCCAACATTTCTCAATTAGCAAGATCGGCACCATGGGTAGTTGTCATGTTGTCGGATCGATTGTTGAATAGTTTGGTCCACTTTATCATGACTCCTTTTTCACCTTTGTTCAGGATCAATGGCATTTAATTCCTTGTGGGTTGGTGTTGGTTCTCTGATCTTTCTTCTTTGGACTACAACTTTTGTTGTACTTGCTGTCATTGTACTTCACAGTCATGTTCATCAGGAAGGTCTTGCAAAATAATGAAATGCTTGACAAGGAGTTGGGTAGGCAATTAAACAGTGTGCAAATGTCTTCTGTGACTGCTAAATTGTTGCAAATTGTGTCTCGCGGTACTTGATTTCTCGCAATATAAGTATGGCTTATAAAATTGTTCTGTATAGGGAAGATCCAAATATGAGCCCCTGGGACCTGTCATTAAACTTACTATATGAATGTCAAGACTTATGGCTATTGGTTACATAATTGCAAACAATCTAATCACAAGCAGTTGGATTACTACCTAATAATGCCCACAAATGTTAAGATGAAAAGTTGGCTTACAACCAAACCATTATTTACGACAGTGGCCTACATCAATTAGTAATCTAAAATTTGCTAAATAGTCATGTTGATTTATATCTTGGCTGTAGTGAAAAGAATACTGCTGAGAAGAAATCTGAAAATTTCGAAACAAAGAGAGAATTAAAAAACGCCAAGGGCCTGATATTTGAGTGTTCTTTGGGATAGGCAGAAGAAATTTATTGAAGTTTGAGTAATCTGAAATTTGAAAGTGTGCAGAAAATTTCATATTTTGGAAGGCTTGATCATTAGGAAGTTTGATGGTTATACACAAGGAGTATATGGAGTCTCAAGTAATCTGAAAGTTGAAAATGTGCAGAATTCTGAATAATTCAGATACAAAAAGACTCTATCATCTGTCTCCGATATTAATTGATAGGTATATGTTGCTAATTTTTCAAGTGGGAATTTGCATAGAAGTGGCCTAAATATATAGGCTTAAAATCTTACAGCATCCCCTGATGTTCCTAGTTATCTACCTACTTTAATTTAATTTTGTATACGCTTTATAGCTGTTCTAGCCAATCAACTTTTTAATTCATTGCTACCATCCTTTACAGCTGATTCAACTGTCTGTCTTCTTAATTCATTTCTACAATGCTATCTCCATTTTACATTTGGTTCAACTGTCAACTACTTTGTTTCTAGCTACCTACACAGCTGTCTTTTACTTTATTTCTATCAACTCATTTGCGTGGGGACTATAGTTAGCCTTCTGAAAAGGTGGCATGTTCTCATCAGTCACTCAGTAGAAAGCAAGTCCCTAATATACTAGTCTGTCCTCTGAAATATTTCCAAAACCAATGAAGGGATAATACACTAAAAGCACAAGCAAATAAATAAAATGAGATCCATTATAGCTTACGCACGAGACACCAAACGAGAAAAATGCTTGGTGATAACACTAACATTTCCCTGCACTTCCTAATGTTAAAAAATCTTTTCCATACCAAAATTTAACTATGAGGTTAGTTTTTATGTGGGTGATCATCTTCATTGGTCATACAGTGAAGTGAACCATTGCATTAGGAAAGTGATTCATTCTCACCATAGAGTTCCTCTACCAAATCATTAGAAGAGCCAAAGGTCCTAGGTTATGCCCATACCCTGGCCGAATTTCTTTTGAGAACAATGTACTTTGTTATAGAATTTTAGTTGGAAAGCAAGATAAAAAGGTATTCTGATTCGTAACTAATGTTGTGCAGCCTGCTGCTTAAGGGTAAAACAATCTTGTTGCCATAAAGTTTGGAATTATTTTGAAGTTCTCAGAAGCTATACAATATGGGCTTTAACTTTATTTCAGTAATTAGACAGCTGGTAATGTATTTGATCATTCTACCTTCAAAGTTTTATATCATTCTGACTCATAAGGACGCAGTAATTGTGTTTTTCCAATAGGCAGAAAATGGGTTATTTTCAGATCTATCTGTATACAACATTTCTTTGATGGGAGCAATTTTGCAGTGCTGACATATTCATCCAACAATTAAAAATTTCCCACACAACCATGTTGGTTAAATTCAAGGAAGTGCCTAACTTTGTTAAACTTTGATGATTCGGTATGGTTTTGAACCATTTACAAGCTTGTGAAATAAATGGGAAAGATGGCCAAGGTTATTCTAAGGAATCTAGAAATGGTTGAAACTCAAACATATCTTTTTGCACAATGAGTTGTTCTAGGTTGTGCACATATTAGCTTGACTTTTTACATATTATTAAGGACAAATTCACATAGATGAATCATGATACCTTAGGTATTCAAAGATGGAGAGTTTTTTGTTTTTAATAAGCACAGAAAAGCATTCAGGTCAAATTGGATTGCTGGCAATCCTTCTTATAATTATACTTAATTGTCCTCATTGAAGCTATAGCCCGAGGTTTTTAAGCAATCGCAATGTGATATAATCAACTGGAGAGTGGTAATTTTATTTCCATTAACTTATAGGCTGTTTTAAATTTAAAGCTTTAAAGTTTTTTATCCTGGAAAAAAATTGTCTTAACTTTAACGAGTGAAAGATAGATAGTTTTTAGTTCAGTTCTTACTATATAAATTCTTTTAATTGTTTAAACTTTGTTTTGTTCATATATGTAGAAGCTCATAAATTCATTTTCTTGTACAGATTTGGACTTCCTATTCCACATGTTCTTTTTGGCCCGTTACTGCAAACTCCTTGAAGAGAACTCTTTCAGGGGAAAGACAGCAGACTTCTTTTACATGCTCTTCTTTGGAGGCACTCTCTTAACTGCTGTTGTTTTGTTAGGCGGCATGATTCCATATCTTTCAGAGTCTTTCGCCAAACTCTTATTTCTCAGCAACTCTTTGACATTTATGATGGTTTGTTTAATGTTTCTTTTTTGTTTTGTTTTGGTTTATGCTCTTATTTTCTTAAGAGTGACTTCTTATTGGTAGTATGTCAAAAGATAAGTATCAGTATATATATATTCAAAATAAAATAAAAATAGAGCACCAGGTGTCCATTTAGCACATTTATTGTGAAATGACTACAAATTTTATTTTCATGTAATTTAATGTTCTATAGTACGTATTTTTTTTCCAGTCACATGTGGATAACACATTTGCCCAGAACTTTATTTTGCATTGCAGGTTTATGTATGGAGCAAACGCAATCCTTTTGTCCATATGAGTTTTCTTGGGCTTTTTACATTTACTGCACCCTACTTACCATGGGTAAGCTTTGTTATCTGGGTTTGTTTTATTTTTTATTTTGCAATTGGGATTCATCAATTGATATGTTTAGATTTTGGTGTGATTGGATTTGAAATTTTAAAGTCAATGAAGAAATTATGTACTAATTATTTGTCTAGCTTCTTTGATTTAGTTTATTCAAATGAAATTTTAATCGTGGGTGCTTGCAGAGAGTAGTACTAATTATTTGTTCAATATACACTTCTCTAGTAGTAGTCAAATAACATAGTAAAATACACCACCATATTAATATTCAAAACTCGACTTTCATGATATAATTTAAAGTTTTAGTTCAAAAATAATAATGTTAAGTGTCAACAGTCAGCCATCATTGATCAAATATCATATGGGTCATCAAAAATATCCTCCTCCATATGCTATGGTAAATTAGAAGAACCACAAATAGTGGCATTGGCACTAGAATTCTCATGCTCACTAGGTGGCTCATAGTCATTATCAATGCTAAGTACAACTCAGTTGATATCTCACTTCTTTATCTCCCCTTTTTTGTAGGCATTTTCTTTGTGTGTAAGGAGTAGCAAGAAAGGAGTCCCAAGTTAGAATGCACAAACACCAAGTCCTCTGCGTTTTTGGAGTGTAATCTATTGGACTTTATTGAGTGGATGGAGGCGTATGTGCTCCAATTCCTCTCACATGAAGATGAGAAGATGAGCTAGCAACCTATCAAGACAAATGGAAAATTAAAATATAAATAAAGTTGAAAGATAGAAGGTTTTTTTTAATAGATTGCTTGCAATAAAATTTTGACGAGAGGTGTGGGAATTTCAATTATTCTCCATGGAAGTAACACCAACTATGAGCATCAACCATATTCTTCTCCTGAAGAGCATCAAGACCACATTCATTTGTGCTTGCATATCTCATGAACTCAGCCCTCACTGCATCTCTCATGTCATGACCATCAAAGAGTTTGCAAAGTGCTGCCCTGTACCCTTGAGCAACTTTAGGATCTCTATATGGTTCTAGTGTTAGTGCCACTATTTGTGGTTCTTCTAATTTACCATGATAAAGAGATGCCACAAGTAGTCATTTTGTTCCATCTCTTCACCATGATTTGGTGTATTTCTTGCTCTTTTGCCTTTATGATGACGTTCAACTTCTCAATGGAGTCAATGCCATCATATATCTCACCCAAACAAGGCTACTCATCTCTGTAGATTGGATCATGCTCAATATAGGCACAATATTTGAAGAGATGCTCTGCACAATCCCACCAAATGTCATCTAGGATCATTCTCTTAACCTTTTCTGCCCTTGTAGTGCTAGATTGCTTCCATATGGTCCAATTAGGGCTTATTACCATGTTAGATAGTGCCTCATGGACGTTCAGAAGTCATCTCAACACAATTGTGTTGGAGGCAAAATGGGCCTCACCAAACTATTTTAAAATCCAAATGATACAAAGCTAAAAATAAAATAAAATTAAGAAGTTTACTCAAGTAAAACATATTTATTATTTAAATTACTTTCAACAGCCCCAATCTCGAGAATTGTCTAAATATAACTTTGTGATGTTTGTTGGTTAGTGATGAACATTTAGATCTCTTTGACATCAGCATGCCTTTGTTTGATGATTGATCTATTCAACTTTGTTGCCAATTTTTCGCTGTGTGAAGTTGAGGGAGTGGACAGCACAAGGTGTCCAAAAAATGTGCAGCCCTATGGTTTTTGGCATTTATTGCCAATAAAGTGAGTGAATAACATTGAATGCTAGTCCATTAGCATAGACACATCTAGCTATGTCTTGATTGGTAATTTGTCTACCCTCATTGTGAAATGCCATTTCCAACAGTCCCGTTGATCTCTTATGTGTCATAGGTTGTTCTTCAGGTAGTGTTATAGACGAAAAATGGATGGCCGTCTATAGGTTCAAGAATGGAAGGTGATGGAGAGGCCTTGGATTCTTTCTTAGTCTTTAGCTAAGGATGAGCACCTGTAGCTTGTTTTCCTGTTGCTTGGTCTGCTTTTGCTTGCTCTTCACTATATGCCAATACTTGTTCCTTTGCAAGAAGGCCTTTACCTTTTGGCTTGCTTTGACAAAATTTGATTTCTTATCAAGGGTTAAAGCACAAATGTGCTTTCACTTTGACTGTATGAGCTGTTATATTGTCCTTTGCAACAGCGAGCATGGGTTTATTTTGAAGCAGGGTTCTCTCTTAGAGCTAGAAGCACTTGCCATTTTAATACCTAACACAACAAGTTATATAAACATCATAGATGGGCACAAACCAAAATGAAAAAACCTCAAAACAAAACTAGAGTTCATTTGTAAAAGAAAATGTAAGGAAAAAACCAACAAAAACCCTACCTCTTTTGAAGGATTCCTCCTCTACAATCTCTTTTAGAACAAACCAACACTTGCAAATTTGTAGGAATAGCACAACAACCAGCTTGGAGCATTCAGCGATCAAATCTTCAACACTCTTTGTTCAATGGCAATAAAAAAAAAAGTTCAGCAATGGAGCAAAATGTTTTTGTTTTTCATTCACAATAGCATAAATGAGATAGGTTTTTGCTTTTTGTTGTTTTCAATGGACAAAATTAGGGTTGGAGAGCTGTATTGCACTTTTTGCAAAAAGAAAACACTTATAAATAGGCAAATTTGTGCTAGGTTCGACTAGCGGATAATTTGTGGGCGCAAGTACATCCTGTGTCCACTTGGGTGCAGCATCCAATACCCTGCCCGAATCCACAGTGGACTGGCCCATGATTGCGGACCCGGTTTGGGTCAGTTGGGACCTGGGTGCTGCAAAAGGACCCTATATATATTTGGTTTTATATACAAAAAATATAAAAATTATCAAATATGTATATTGTTTTTGGGTGTAACTATGTATGTCTTTATGATTTTTATATGTTATTGTATGGACAAACTCAAAGCGAACCCATCCTCGATACTTTTTGGGCTGAATCTGCAAACCAAACCTAAGTTGCCAGTTTGGGTATGGGTATGGGTATGAGAACCCGATACTTGGTATGGGCAAATTTTTTTGGGGATTTGGGTATGTGGGTTCAGGTGTGTGTGTGTGTGTGTGTTATAAACAAAAAAATTAAAGAAATATACAAAATTGTAAAACAAAATCACTTGATAGTATGATACTTAATCATTGATCAATGCCAAATGCCAAAGATAATAATTATATGCCAATTGAATAAACCTTAAAGACATAATAACATCATCAAATACTCATATTGTGCAAACTCAAAGTTGTAGTGTACTTCAGAAATCAAATGGGGGTCTTGGGGCAATGCCCTCAACGGGGTCAAGGGGCAGCGCTCCTTGCATTGGTCTGAGGGCAGCGCCACCTGCGGGGTTAAGGGGCGGAGCCCCCGCTGCCAAGACCAAATTAAGTACTTCAAATACGAGGTTGCATTGGCCTTCTATAGTTAATTCAATTGTCAGAATAGATCAAATGGATAGCTATTGAGCTAAAGGATGTCTTATAAATGGTTACAGATTGGTATTGACAATGGCATGTTGTTGCTCAATAAATAGCTAACCAGGAAACCTATTCTAATTTTACAAATAGAGGACTATTGTCTGTAAGTAGGGGCACCTTATGCTGACAGCCTGAATCATATTAAACTTCCCTCAGAATAACTATTTTGGATCTTCAGTTCTATGAACTATACTGTTGTCATTTAGTAAGGTGCCTGGGTGTTTGGTTTCACGACACAAATTGGATCAATTTTGAAGTTCAATGTCCTCTTGGGGAACAGCTTGAAACTGAACGTTCTCAAAATCTTAGCATGGCAAAACCTTCCATATTTCAGGTTATCTTATTGTGACATTCAGTACATTCTTACCCATTAATTGATATCCTTTCTGTTCCAATTGCATTATATTACTTGTTGCAATGGAAGTGGTCAATGAATGCCTTGAAGAGCACAACGTTTTTTATATACATCAATGTATTGAGCTCATTTCAACTGATAGTCAACCTTCGTTATATGTTGACTCTACCAGTGTTGTTAAGGACAAAATTATAGGGATCATAGAAGTGGCACATTCAAATCCAACCAATCTCAATGCTATTCAAGTTCAGGAGACGTCTTCATGCTATGGGTCTCATAGTCACGACTCTTGATTATCTAGGCCAGCATAACCTTCGTTTTTGTCTCATACTTGGCATTATTACCTGTTGTAATGATGAAATTGTCATGGCTCCTATTTAATAATTTTTTTGTGGATCTCAATGACTTAAGCCACCTCTAACAATTTCTGATGTTTACCTGATTAATGTCTGGTGCTGCATAGGTTTATTTTGTTGCATTTGTTATTTGTATCAGTTTCATAGCTTGTTTAGGATTCTTTTGTGGACCACATTGTAAATCGTATGCCAATACCCTCCATTAGAGAGTTTTAAGTTCATCCTTGCCTGTGATTATTTTTCTTCTTTGCACACCATTGGCAACAATGCGTTGACTGTTGTGCTAGCAATTTCCGTAAACCTTGCCTCTCTTGGTTCGTTGTGACAAATTTGTCTGCAACTTGCATCAGTGTTATCCTCAGAGTATTTGGCTTTTCACAGTCTCTTATACAATTTTTGGCTTCCTGGTTGAGAGAGGTCCTGCAATTCTTGCATAAATTAATTGCATTCAAATCTCCTCAAATAGAACTTCTTATCCTTATACAATATGCATATTGTTACAACTATACAAACACAGTTCCAACAGCCATGGTTTGTGGTGATTGGTTATTACATTTGAGGATACTTTGCTCCACAATATTGCTGATAATTATTGATTCTTAAAATGATGATAATGCCAATTCCAATCAAATTTTAATCCCTAGGATCCTTGATGCTTGTGGTATATTATACCAGTTTTCTAAAGTTAAAATATAAGTGAGTCTTGTATGCCTAGGGCTCAAGCACCTCGGGTTCTCGAATAGGACCTACACAAACTTGGGCCAAACTGAGAGAACCCAAGGGGAGCCAAGGACCACTTAAAGAAAAAATAAAATAAAATTTAAAAATATATATAAACAAAAAATTGCCAAATGTTTAATTTTGCCTTTTAAGGGATAAAATTGTGAAAATGGTGTGCACCATGAAGGTTTGTGTGTGATTTCAAAGGCTAATTTGGGTTTTTGGTGTGTGCACCATGAAGGTTTGTCTACCTCTTTAGCCCACCTTATATCATAAGAGGTAACACATAAGAAGTGCTGCCCCTTGACTCCGCAATCCACCCCATTGGGGACATTGCCCCCAGACCCCCATGAGGGGTGCTGCCCCTCAACCCTATTGGGGTCGCTACTTGTCAAATTGGAATGAGTGGTGGATGGTCTTTGACCAACCTCCTTGCAATAATAGGTGCTGCTCTATTTGCTCAGAAAACTATACTGCTAGTTTATCATTAATCTAAATCCCAATTGTTTTGATACGAGGGAGTTCCAGGGTAGAGGGTGAGGCTCTGCGCAACATAGACCAAGAGCTAGGTGGGTAGGAAACTGTTGAAATCCTGTTCATCATGTGTAGGTTCCAGTAGCCCTCAAGGAGACTATAGAGGTAAAAACTCTCCATGCAGTTGATAGCTTGACTGACACCATTTTACAGCACTTAGGTTGAGTATGACACGTAAAGAAAGATAAAAACTCCTTGTTTGATCATTTTAAAAAAATCTAAAAGTTGCGGTAAGTGGAAACTATATGTGAAACGTTCTGTGGGAAATTTATTTACGGAGTCTAGAAAAGGTAATTTGGTAAATCGTAGGCTACTATACCCACTCCTTTCTCTGTTTATATGGTATGTGAGCTTTTAAGAGAATAAAATGAGGTTTATCTTTCCATTACACTTATGGTTTACTAGATAATAAATGTTAGTCTTTCGATTATGATATTTTTTGCATAATGTTTGCAATGTTTTCTCTCTGAAGTAACCAGATGGCCCACGTTCTTATAAGGATATTCCATTTACTTTTGCAGGTGCTTCTTGGGTTCTCTGTACTTGTTGGCAGCAGCCCATGGGTTGACCTTTTGGTATAGTAATGTTGTTGAATTTTTAAAAATAAACCCATATGTTTTCTTTTTGATCAAAAGTTTCAACTCAGAGTTTGTTTGCAGGGTATGGTTGCTGGTCATGCATACTATTTTCTTGAAGATGTTTATCCTAATATGACTGGTCGCCGGCTGCTAAAAACTCCTGCATTGATCAAGTCATTGTTCCCTGAGGAAAATGTTGTGGTTCCGCCACCAAATGTAAGAATGCCTCCACAGGGGCTTCACTGAGATTGATTTCAGTGGATGACCAGGGGTTATATACATTTTAAGATCTCTATATATTTTATAACTCCATCTGGATGAATACCATTATGTTGCATCCTTTTGGGGCTTGAATTTCTCGTGGCAGAATCAGCGAGGCCTTTAGAGTGCAAGTTTTTGTAAGGAAATTGTTTGAGAATTAATTTTTTATTCACCAACAGGGCAGGCGCCAACCTGATAAGTTTAATGAATAACTTTATTTTTGTCAGTTTGGCGGTTGTTGATTTCTATCTTTAGGTAGATATTATCATATGAACGTTCTTTCAAAACCAACATCCTTGTTTATTATGCATTAACCATCCTTAGTAATCCCTGTTGAGAAAACTGACCATTAACATGATGCCCATTGCCTATAATTACTTGTAATTTTCTTGGGGGAAATTGCTTGCGTATTAAAATAATAGTGCCATAAAGTGGTTAAAAATGAAAACTTAATTCACATCTTGATGTTCAATTATTACACAATTTTTCAGTTTTGGCAAAGAGGTGGGTTGGCCTTGTTTAGACTGTTGACGGTGTCCTCAAGTCACTTAAATTAAATACGAATGAAATATCATCAAATAATTGTTCAGTTATTCTTATTGCTATAACACTCCATGGTTTTAAAGCATAATAGCCATGTTCAAACAATTGAAATATAACTAGCAATTGCACCTTGGTGTGGAATGGGTACGCTGAAGAGGTGTAGAAGGTTAAATATGAAAAGTATTGGTCTATTAGTTGCATATATTTGTGCACTACATAAGGTCAATAGGTAATCCATTTAGAAACAAACTTTGTTTGTGCAAGAAAGGTAACGACGACCTTTCACACGATTAGTGAATTCTTTGCTTTGTGCCCCCATTTTTTATGCATTGGTGATGTCCTATTGTGTGTCATTGAGCTTAGCATGATACCTTGTGTGTACAATGGTGTATAATGCAACACATGAATACAATTTACATTGCCAAAAAAAATGTTAATCCAATATTGTTTCTATTAATGTCTTGTGTGAAAGCTTGGGGCATCATAATATGGAAATGATTTTCAACTCGTGTTTCATTATCAATCACTTTTAGACACAATAGACATTGTATTAATAACATTATAGTTATATTTATTAATGTATGTTATATTGTATAACAAAAATTGTTATTATTAAATATAATAATACATTATTAATATATAATACATCTGAGAATCTCTCTCTCTCTCTCTCTCATATGTCTCAATATCTCCCCTACTTATCTCTTTATCTCTACTTTGTCACCATTTCTCTTTCCATATGCCTTTACCCTCTCTTTCTCTTCTCATATATCACTAGATCTATCCCTATCTTTATCTCCCTCAATTTATTTCCCCCTCTCCATCTTTGTTCATCTACCTCTACGCTTTATCTATCTATCTAACTCTATGTCTCTCATCCTCCTCAATGCCTATTTATCTTCCACTTTCCATCTTCCTCTATCTTCATCTCTTGCCCTCTATCTCTGCACATGTCTCCCTTCCTCTATCCATCCATCTCACTTCATCTCCCTCTTTTATAATACAATTAATATTAAATCATACTATAAAAAATTGTTAACTATTAATTATAATAATTTTATATTTCTTTTTGATAATTTTACATTAGATAATATTACATATTTAATTTGTGTTATAATAATAATTTAATTATATATCCTAATAAATTTAAAAAGCAAAACTTCTATGTATATTATATTAATTGTTTTATATATGTAATATTATATAATAATAAGTATAATTATGTATACAATTTAATTTGGGATATAATAAATATATTATTTATTAATTATAGATTATATTATAAGTATATTTTATGTTTATAATATAAAATATTTGTATAATAATAAATATAAGCATTGTATTATTTGAAAAATAAAATGTAATTATGTAAATGCATATCCAAATCTTGTCACTTAACTTTGAAATGTGTATAATATATTTATATACTATATTTTATTATTATTTACATTAATCATATGTTTATTATATATAATTACTAATAAATCTATAAAATCACAAAAAAATATATAATTAAAAATTAACTCAAATTATTACTTTACACATATTTTTATATAAAATTAGGGATAGCAACATAATATACAATGTAAACTACATTTAAAAAAAATAATCCCAAATCATTTTAAATGGTAGGGCACTGACAGAAATTCTTGTTTGGGCGAACTCCTTTATTGACAGAAACTGTGAAGAGTCAGCGCAAAAGATATGACACCCGATGGATTGGAATGGCGAATGTGCCCTCTCCAAAATTGTCAAAAGACATCTTTGTGCATGTGTTAACTGCAAATAATTTTTTTGCAAGTAGATTGTGTACATACAACCAGCGCGAGAGGAAAAAATCAACAGATTTACAACCAAGAGGATAGAAAAATCAACGGATAAAAAAGCTTCAATCGTCTTGCATGGGTTATGGTGTGTTCTAGACCATCGATTTTAAAAATAAGCTTGTCCATCTCAAATATGAAACGCCTTCGGCATAATAAGTTCAACCAAAATTATTTGTAGAGACTAAAAAATGACACTTGGAATTCGTTTCAAACAAAATATCCAAAGTATGCAAAATACCCCTTAAATTTTCTTTTATTTGGGCTTAATTAGTTTAGAGATAAAGGCGGGTCAATATTTTTCCCATTCTTAAAAAATCGAGGGCATCCCCAATCACTAGAAAAGTGCAAAAAGTTATTTTCAAAATGATTTAATTATTTTTTATTAATATACGTTTTGAAGGTTTCTTTTTAGCTACATGGCTTTAAGGGAAGCAATGACTTGAAGAGTGAAATTCATACTTTGGAGCAATTCTAGTACAAGGCACATAGGAACATGTTTAAGACTGATAGGTTTATAATGTAAAATGAAGGTCATGATAAATGCAATTGTAGATGTATCTATTGAAGGGTAATTGGTTTAATGGCAAAGTTCATGTTGTTGGTACCTAAATGGTGCTGATTTCATATCTTCTACAATACATATAAAAATAAAAATTGTAGACGTGTCTTCTCATGCAAGTTTGTTTGGAAGATAGATAAATAGATTTTCTTACTTTATAATTATGAATGTGGCAGAATATCAATGGGTCATTCTAGCACAAGACAAGGCACAACTTTCTAAGAGTATAATATAGAGGTAGTTGTATAGATGTATCATTGAATGTACTCAATGCCGACAAAAAATGGTCATCTACTCATCATTAAAGAAACAAAAAGGTTATCTTACTATCAAACATTGAATTTTTTTTTAATAGACTATCTACTCTGTATAAAGGTGTTAAAGATTGAGATTTAGAAGATGTGTACATCACCATGATGGCAACTAATAAGTGATGAATATATAAGTTCAATTTTTGAAGTGGGCTCATTAATCTTATTCAATTTTTTTGCTGGAAAAACATTTATATTAATTAAAGAAAGAATGCATAATAGAGATATCTTTCAAGAGATGTATTGTGAAAGGATAATTTGTGTTTGATTTGATTTGTAACAAAATTTTATGAGGATAAATCTTCAAATGAAACAATATAAGTGCATGTTGTAAATTACAATACGTTAAATATCACTTTTGTCCAATAGTATTCAGTACATTCTCCTCCACAATGGAGTTAATAGTTGTGAGAAGATATCCATTGTGATCTTTAGCAATGGGGTTGTAAATGTTAAAACTCCATTGTTTAGATAGCTTAAAAGTCAAAACGGTCTTCTAAAGACTTCCTAAAGTTGAATTTTAATAGAGTTCCTCATGGAAACATAGGTTTTCATAGGGTGGATCTATTATTAGAATATTCTATGTTAAGATTGCATGACCATGTTCAATAAATTTCTTAATGGTATACCTAAATTTTGTCTATGAAATTAAATATTATGCATCAAATGGGTATCGATATCAAATTTTGTGACTGATGAGATCATGTGATCATCATTTATACCTTGAAAAAATTTCAATAAGACACCTAATATTCTAAGGTTTGCATATGGTTTTTGCTAAGTTTTAGTGACAATTTTAAAATTCGTCATTGTTATATAGGGAAAACAACTATGGAAAGGGAAAAGTTAGAAGAGTTGATTTCAAATGAGTTCGTGGAACAAAAGTAACGGAATGGACCTCATTCTATAGGAATTTATAAAGTTTATGATTTCTTATGGCAAAATTTGTTTTTCAAATTTTGATGTGTGCGATTAAAAGTTAGTGCATAGGAGAATCTATTAGGAGGCTTTCCTTTAAAACTATAAGAATGCAGTCTTTCATCATGAAATATCCATTCTTTGCTTTGATTTGGAAATAATGGCGGATGCAAAACTATATTTTATCATTGGAGAAAAAACATGTTTAGCTTTTGTCTTTTTTATTGCTTGAGAAAGGTCTTCAATTTCTTCCCAAGCATGTTTTGGATGGTAACAATATTCCAAGACATGTTTTTATTGTTGGAAATGCGCTTCAAAGTGCCAATGTTGATATCAGTACCTCATTTATATTCATTGTATAATATAGTCTCGTAATAAGTCCCTCTCAATGAGGATTAGTGATCACAAAGGTGAGGGCAAAATTAATTTATTGTTAGGAGTGTTTAGCTTTAATGATTTTCTTGAAGAATGATACCTAGTGTTAGCCATGTTATAAGGAATAGTGGAATACTTTGGTAATGTTGGGAAATAGGGTTCACAAGTTTATGCATGCAAATTAGGAATTGGGCTTGATCCACTTGGCTCAATCTCAAATATGATCGAAACATGCAGATGCACCTATAAGTGGGTCTGGACCAAAAAGTAAATGTAACATATCACTTGATGCTTTTGTAGGCACTTGGGATTTTTCGCTCTCCTAAGTACTTTGGATGCACATGGAGCCACCACCTGTTGATGATTGCTCCCTTTTTGGCCTTTTTTTTTTGTCTTTTTTTCACGCATAGAGGGTGACAAGATTCGTTTCTGCATAGGAATGAGCGTCGACTTTAAGGTTGTTAAGTTTTAATGATGAATGCTAGCGGAAAAAGGCTACTCTTCCATGCATGACAGAATCAATTATGATGAAGACATCGTGTGCTCATGTAGTTGCAACTGTTTCCATGATGGTGTTTCCATGTGGTGCCATATGCTAGAGCCTTTTCAATTACAGTGGGGAGAATGTAATAAAGTGGGCCAGTCTGATTTAAGCCAGAGGGCTTGGTTGTTTTAAGGGTTTAAGATTTTTATGTTAAAAGACTGTGATATTTAGTATATGTTAAGACTTGATATATTACTTAGACTTTAATTCTTTGTTATTAGTTTGAATTATATCAGACCATGCTTTGATAGCCTTTTTGGTGTTTCTTTGATTAATGGATACATGGAGAATTCTATGTCATTTGAGTGAAATATCTTGTTCTTATTACTTGACTCTTATGATGTTAATTGTAAGCATGTGCTTTTGAATCATGTATTTACTCTTTTAATAGTTATTAAGATTGAATTGTTAGAATTATCTAATTTCTTATGGTGAATCTTGAAGTAGTAGTTAAGCACCTAGTGTAATACTGAAGAGAATTTACATTACTTATCGAGCTTTAGTAGATGCATCTCACATAATGATCTAAATATTGTGATATGTGTTAGTGACCTTATTCACTCAATTCTCATTCCAATAATGAAGAGATAGTGGTGTTTTATGCTCAATTTGTGAATTTTTGCTTATTTTTTGTTATCTTGTGCTAGATCTATAATTATTTGAAGTTTTTTCAAGTGTTGTGGTACATCACATTAGGTTTAAATTTATTTTCAGTATCTCTTTTCCCTTCCCTAAAGGCAAGAATATGAAAATTCGGCTTCAAAATCCTTGAGATTTTTTAGTGACTCACATTGTCCCATAGTCATAAACTCCCAATAAGGGTTGTTACCTTCCTTAGTGTAAAATATACGATCAACAATTTCTTTAGCTGGCACGTTTGGTGGGATCCAAAAGCCAACTATTGCTTCATCCAAAAGTGGGTGTATGAGCCATAAGCCAATCACTAGATCTCAAACTACGCAAAATCCAAGACTATTGCTTCCTCGATTAGTGTATGTAACCCATTCAAGAGCTTCAGCATCAAGTGTTGCCCAAACCAAAACTCAGCCTCAAGTACGAATTGCTTAGCCTAGTCCGCCTCGTAATTTTGTAACCTGAGATAATGAAATCCCATTCATCTTACCTACCAATGGCGTAAAATAGGATGCAATCCTTTCATTTTCTTTGAAAGTGTTACCCAAGTTCATTGGAGAAGATGAAAAGACCCCTACAGAGCATATGCAAGATGTAGTTGATACATGTACAATGCACTACATAACAACACAAAATGTGGCCCTTAGGATGTTGGCAGCTTCTTTTAAAGAAAAAACACAAGATTGGTATAGATCCCTACCACAAAATACCAAAGGCACATGCCACTATCTTGGAGGGTTGTTATTTGCTCAATTCTCAAAACAAGGTGATTACTTGTCCTTACTACAATAATTGATCACTATGAGGAGATCTCCCCAAAAAGTGGTAACAAACTTCAATACCCAGTTTCATAAAACTTGGCGGTGAATATCAATTGCAACCCTCTCCCTCGCGAATATGGCCTTTGTTTTTGTAGTGTCCTAAATTGTAAGTACTTACACTTTTGGTCCTTAGTTAGGCCCTATTTTAGCATCCAAGGATTCCATGCCCGTTATGCTCGATCACACCTCAATATCACACACATTTTTAAAATCCGCATATCAAAATTAAACCCTAGTTAAACTTTTAGTCTTTTGCCTTGCAAAGGGTGACTTGGGATATATGTGGCAGCCCAAGTCACTCCCTGCATTGCGAGGCACCACTTATATGCTACCTTGGGCCCATATTTGAATTAGAGGTTGGTATTTTGATTTTGGGATATATTTTAAATCCTTGTTAGCCTCCTTCAAATTTTGAGCCCCGAAATGGCTAGGAGAAGTATAAAGACAATGCTACATCCCTCATTTAGAGATCCATCTATCAACTTTGAATTGGAGAGGTTACATTGCAATCAACTTCAAGCAATCAAGCATTCAAGGAGAAATCAAGTTCAATTCAAGCATCAATTATGGAAGATATGGAGTAATGTCTAGATCCTAGGATGTGTAAAGACATTCATGTTCTTCCTATCGTAGATAAAAGGTCAAGACTACATCAAGAAAAATTTCAAGCATCTTCATGAGGAATTCGACACTTGTGAAGGTATAACATAGTGTCAAGCCTCTGCTATTGTGTTAGTCCAAGTCTTGTACTTGTCCTTTTTATGTGGTCCTTTGAGTCACCATTATGTTTCTTGATTATCTTAAGTTCCCTAAATTCTTTCGAGTCCAGTCAATCACTAAGGTGTTAGTCCCATAGTCCAGCCATGTTTTGAAAGGTGAAAGTTTATTTATTAACAAATTGTTTGAATAGGCTTGAACACCCTTGAATAGCCTTGAACATGTTTGAACTTGGTTCAAACTGGTTCAAGGTAGTTCGAGGTAGTTCATAAATTCTAAGAAATTTGGCAGGTACATAAAGATGGCGGTGATGATTTATGTATCGAGGAATCACAGGAAATGTTGAAGTATCAGTTACAGAATTAAGGCATGTCAGTGCAGGAGAATTGTTAAAATAATGAGCCCGAGGCATGCCTAATTTTCAGAAATGCAAAAATGAAGGGAAGCAACCTTATGCTAGTGTAAATTGATACAGAGGTTGCCACTATTATTTGTAATATACATGCCTCCATTCACTTTAGTGAAGTCTTCAATGTGCAGATCAAAGAAGTTAAAACAGGGATATGTGATGCACATGGTAGAAAATTTACGTCATCTTCAACTTGAGGGAAGCATGGGTATCAACACAGAGATCATAATTAGATTTTGGATCTCTATTTTAGAGACATCAAATTATGTTGGCAGCCATTGTAACTGTGCAGAAGAAAATTTATTGAAACTTTTACAACCACGAATTTTCTGAGAGCAGATTCTGCCTCTACTCAGAGCTGTGTAACTTTTGACTCAGACATAATTTGGAAACTCTCTTCAGTGGAGTTGGGCGCAATTAGGATAGCTCCAACATATTCAAAATTGAAGGAAATCCAACGGTGGAATAATTGGTTATGCCCCCCACACCGAGGCCTAATTTGACTGTCATAAATACTTTTTAAATTTGCCCAGTAGCAATATTTTTGATTGATGACTAAAGTATTCATATGCCACCTGTCCAAGAGCCCATGCATGTGTTTTTTTGATATGAAATATGAGTCTTGGGTCAAATAATATGATAAATAAAATAACTTCCAAGAATCAGTTATTAAAACTGAAAAGAAACCGTCAGCATGGGGAGAGTTAAATATACAAAACAAAGATAAGGGAAAGGTTCCTGCTTCTTTTTTTGCAGTCTGTGTGCTCCAGCAAGGAAGAATTTTTTTTTTTATTGTAATTGGGGAAAGAGGGATTGAATGTAATGTTTTCAGTTATGGTTTATGGAGGAGTAAATAGATCTTTGAGTCTTTTACTGTGTATTGAGGAGGAAGGAGGAATATGTATCAGATCTTTGAGTTTGAATACATTTTTTTGATTGAGAGTGATCTGTGAGTCATTTCAGTCATCTTCTTATGCTGTCATATTTGTACTCATGAATGTTATTAAATCTGTGAGTTTATTTATTCATGTATTTGAAAACAAAAGAATAAGTGAATGGTCTTTGTGCCATGCATTTAGTTTTTCTTTTAAATTATTAAATCCACAATCGCACTCACACCATGTTGATGGGTTAATGTTAGTATGCCTTTGTGTGCCTTATGATCATATTAAATCAGTTATTGTTACATGTGGGATTCTTGGAGTGCAAGAAGATGACGTGTTTGTCAGATTGTTTGTTGAAAGTCTTGTTGGAAATGCTGCTGAATGGTTTCAGAATTTGCAAGATGGATGTATTACCAGCTGGGATGATTTAAAGGTAAAATTTCTTGGAAGATTTCAGCTTGTGGTCGATACTTATAAGTTTTTGTTGAATCTCTTTCAAATTTAGATGAAAAGGGATGAATCTATGAGAGATTTTATTGATAGATTCAATAGGTGTGTTGGTAAAATTCCTCAAGTCTGCCAGCCAAATGAAGGAAATCAGTTATGTGTTTTTATTGCTGCATTACAAACTGAAATTAAATTTCTTTTAAAAAGAAAGAAGATTCAAAATTTGAGAGATGCACAAAAAGAGGCTATTGAGGTAGATGATGATATGCTTTTAAGTGGGATGAAATGCATAGAAGAAAGTGTCATGGAGGTCCCAAAATCTGAAATTTGTTTTCATGATCAGAATTTTAAACCCATAGAAAAGTTTCAGCAAAGGAGACTCATATTGAAGGAAGCAAAACCAACACCACCCATTTCTTCCCACCAAAATATGACAGTATTTAATGATGAAGATTTTTGTCCATGTCTTATGGCTGAGAATATCTCTCATAATATTGCTAGAACCTATCATTTTCATGTTGAAGATGATGAAGCTCCCGACTCAAAATCAAAAAATTTGATAGCATGTGTAGATGCATTCCTATTGAGAGAAGATTGGACAATGAAATATCAAATGGTAGTTTGCCGAAAGAGTTTTCTTTTTCAGATTTTGAAACCTTCACATTTGATACTTCTGACACAGTTTCAGCAAGTGGTCTTGATCAAGAAAACATGGAGAAGCAAGATGAATCTGAAATGCATGTTGGTGAGAAAGTAGGTGGTATTCCTCATCTTGATGAGCAGGTATATTTTGAGTCTTTCCAATTTGATTGCACACAAGATAATGATGAGTTTTTATAGTCCAAAGCACTAGAGAATTATGAGAAATTTGAAGCACAAACTAAGGAAAACTTATTTACTTCTATTGTGACATCATATGCAATTTATGAACTGGAGGTATTTAAGTTTTATTATGAAGGCAAGTTGTCCAATAGTCATCCCATGTTGAAATCTTTTTGTTTTAAAGATGATCTTGCTTATGCATTTTTGGAGAGAAAATTTCTAGTAAAGCAAAATTCATATTTCAATGAGAAGATTCTTGCAAGTCATATTTACAGCCTTGAGGAAGTGCAGCCAGAAGTTTATGATGAGGAGTGGCTTTTTGAATCCAATATCTGGTTTAGAAAGCTCTTACAATGCATTTGTATTGGATCTTACCTCACAATGGTTGTAATATGCTTACATATCAACCACTTTTACGCAATGGGAGGTACTTCTCACAGCCGGTTGATGGTTTCACATGAGCGGTCAGATGCATTCTTGGAGGTATGGGATGTTTTCCCCATCTCTTGTAAATAAGTTTTGGTGTGCTGTTAGTTTAAGTTGTCTTTTTCAGTTTTGACTTGGTGTTGGTTTTTGGCTCGTTGTTTTCCCAGTTGCCCCTCCACCCATCTGCAATCACCTCCCTGCACTATGTTTTTCTTGACTCTGTTTCCCAATGGTGCTAGGCACTGTTCTTCATTACTAGAGATTCTAGTGTTCTCCACCTTTTTTCAAAAGCAATCCCCAATCAGAGCCAATGTTAGTCCAAGTCTTGTACTTGTCCTTTTTATGTGGTCCTTTGAGTTGCCATTATATTTCCTAATTATCTTAAGTTCCCTAAATTATTTCGAGTCCAGTCAATCACTAAGGTGTCAGTCCCGTAGTCCAGCCACGTTTTGAAAGGTGAAATTTTATTTATTAACAAATTGTTTGAACATGCTTGAACACCCTTGAATAGCCTTGAATAGGTTTGAACTTGGTTCAAACTGGTTCAAGGTAGTTCGAGGTAGTTCATAAATTCTAAGAAATTTGGCAGGTACATAAAGATGGCGGTGATGATTTATGTATCGAGGAATCACAGGAAATGTTGAAGTATCAGTTACAGAATTAAGGCATATCAGTGCAGGAGAATTGTTAAAATGATGAGCCCGCGACAGGCCTAATTTTTAGAAATGCAAAAATGAAGGGAAACAACCTTATGTTAGTGTAAATTGATACAGAGGTTGCCACTATTGTTTGTTATTTACATGCCTCCATTCACTTTAGTGAAGTCTTCAATGTGCAGATCAGAGAAGTTAAAATAGGGATATGTGATGTACATGGTGGAAAATTTACATCATCTTCAGCTTGAGGGAAGCGTGGGTATCAACATAGAGATCATAATTAGCTTTTGGATCTCTATTTTAGTGACATAAAATTATATTGGCAGCCATTGTAACTGTGCAAAAGAAAATTTAATGAAACTTTTGCAACCACGAATTTTTTGAGAGCAGAAAAACTGCCTCTACTCGGAGCTGCGTAACTTTTGACTCAGACATAATTTGGAAAATCTCTTCGGTGGAGTTGGGTGAAATTAGGATATATCCAACATATCCAAAAATAAGGAATTCCAATGGTGGAATAATTAGTTATGCCCCCGAACCGAGGCCTAATTTGACTGTCATAAATATTTTTTTGATTGATGACTAAAGTATTCATATGCCACCTGTCCAAGAGCCCATGCATGCTTTTTTTTATATGAAATATGAGTCTTGGGTCAAATAATATGATAAATAAAATAACTTCCAAGAATCAATTATTAAAACTGAAAAGAAACCGTCAGCATGGGGAGAGTTAAATATGCAAAACGAAGATAAGGGAAAGGTTCCCGCTTCTTCTTTTTCTGCAGTCTGTGTGCTCCGGCAAGGAAGAAAGATTTTTTTATTGTAATTGGGGAAAGAGGGATTGAATGTAATGTTTTTAGTTATGGTTTATGGAGGAGTAAATAGATCTTTGGGTCTTTTACTGTGTATTGAGGAGGAAGGAGGAATATGTATCAGATCTTTGAGTTTGAATATATTTTTATGATTGAGAGTGATCTGTGAGTCATTTCAGTCATCTTCTTATGCTGTCATATTTTTACTCATGAATGTTATTAAATCTGTGAGTTTATTCATTCTTGCATCTGAAAACAAATATTAAATCTTTCTCATGCTCTTACAGTGGGAAGAATAAGTGAATGGTCTTTGTGCCATGCATTTAGTTTTTCTTTTAAATTATTAAATCCACAATCACATTCACACCATGTTGATGGGTTAATGTTAGTATGCCTTTGTGTCTTCTAGTTAAAGACAACCTATATTTTAATTCATTGCAAATCTTTCTAAGAGGGAGCTGTACCTCTCAATTCAGAGGAAAGTTATCAATCTAATGATAACTTCTCTAACTGTTAGTAGCGTTTGTGATTCTATTGGGGCATTGTGAGTCATTCTATGTTATTATTTTTGAAGTGCAAATTTGTTTACTAACATATTGATAACACACTTTTCCTTTATGCAGATTCAATTCAATTTCAAGTTTAATTCCTAAGCATGGGGTTTGACTAAGGAAAACCCATTTCCCCCAACATTTTCCATATTTTCTATATGCATGTGATAGGTGGAAGAGTTTTGGATTAAGATTCAGGAAGGCATAAAAGTATGCTTCAAATCCCTGGCTTCCTCATAAACTTTTGGAAAAGCAAGGTCGAATCCTACAAGAAAGGGTGAGTCCATTCACCCTCTACACTCTAGATCACCCATGATAGATAGATTGGGTTGAAACTTTGTGCATAGGTCAGTGGCTTTGTTTGTTTCTCAGATCTAGTCATAGAATATGCATATCAATCGATTTTTTGTCTGTATACATGAATTATCTCCATTGCATCCTATTTACCTCATTTCTATATTACAAATTGCATTAATCAATGTATTCTTAGTGAAGGGAGAAAACTCCCACTCCCATTTAGCGCTTGATTTCCTTTAAGCCTAGCGGGTACTTTCCCCCTCCCCATGTAATGAAAGAAAGATGGAATTCTGGATGTGATGCTTCCTAGCTTGTTTGATCATCCTAATGAACATTCATTCCAACCCCTATCCTTTATCCATTGTCCCCATTTTTATTCATCACATCTTCTACTTGAAGGCATTCAATTCAAACATTGCAATGGAGATTCAAATTCTTGGAGGTACCATATATATTGCCTAACACTTATGAACTAGCTATGAGGGTGGAGATAATTTGATTGATGTACGTGTATTACAACACACAAATCTCCCCAAATCCATCATCATTACTAGTATAAAGATGAATGCCATTAATAATCTCTTATGGACCTTCCCAAATGATTTGAATAACATACAACAACAACAAGCGATGCCTCAAAGACCCAACTTCTAAAATTATTAGGCTAGGAGGCCCCCTTATCAACAAAATCAATATCAAGCAGTAAATAACGTTGATATCCAAACACAACCTTCAAATCAACTTGTTTTCGTTCCTACTCCTTTGCACATCATTCTATATAATCCAAACAAGGATTTGATAACTACACAGAACAACTTTGCGAAGGATATCAAGTGGTTTTTCCCTTGCAATGACGCACATATGCCCAAAAATTGCTTGAGAGGTAATTTACAACAAAAGGTGGTAGAGAAATGAATTCAATGAATCACACCAAATTCTAGGGTTTATGCTTATTCATCTCTAGAAATAAAATTCTCTATTGACCACCCAAATGCAGGTTATGTCATTAGAGAAGGAATCCAAGATTACCCTTGATTAGGCCTTGTTTTTCTGAATGGAAGGAGAGGAATTTTTTTATGAAAATGATACGTCTACTTTAAGGGTACCTCAGCTACTATCTAACTACAATACCCATTCCAAAAGAGGCTTACTAGAGATATGGTTCCTCAAGTTCAACAACTTAAAATTACTACTAAAAATTCCTCTGGTCCAAATGTTCCTATACAACCTTTTCAAAAACCACAATATTTTAGTTTGTATAAGCCAAAAGATTACAAGGCCTTGCCAATTGTATCAGTAAATGTGGTGAAATAATTGAAGAAATCTCCCACAAATATATCGTTATGGGATACATTAGTTATTCTAGAGAAAAAGTTGTTATTAAAAGAAGCTTTGGAAGGGTGAGACAAACAAGCCAGAGCTAAAGATGTCGCAAAGCAGGCACATATAAAAGGGGAAATGCCATCTGTTAGACAAAAAATCCCAAAAATTCAACAACCAACACCACTCAAATGATGATTAAAAAGACAAAGGAATGGGTAAATATAAACCTATGCCTCTCTTCCTAACTCTCATAGAAGCTAAATTGTTGCACAATTCTATGATTGATTCCAGGGCTAGTACTACCATTGTCCCTAGTAAATAGTTGAAGCCCTTAAAATAGTATATGAGCCTTTGGATAGAGTGATTATGAAATTAGAAGGGAAAAGGGTTTCGAACATAGGTTTGATTAAAAAACTCCCTCGAACCTTGTTTTCTTTCCCCAACATAATTGTTCTCCAAGAGATTGTCGTAAGTGATATCTATCTAGTTTTTGACCCTTGCTTATCAAGGTATTTCACAACAAAGATAGGTGGGTACATGTCCCTTGATTGGTCACACCTTATCCTGAGAACCAAATATGGGTCAAAGGTTAAAGTATTGTTTGAACCCATGCATTATGAGCATGTAGTAGATGATGTTGTAATGAGTTTTGAACCCACACACACTTCTATTTCTATGGATGAGATGTATTTTGTGTTGATATGATCGAAGAAGAGACAATCACGAAAGACAAGTGAAGAAAAAGAGGTGCTTCTAAATTAGTTCATATAAATTGATCCTTTTAGGAATTATTATGATATTGGCCTATAGACGTATATAATATATGATGAAGATCAACCAATCTCAAAAGCTACTAAGGATAATGAATATGTAAGAGGAGACAATAAAGACCAAATCTCTGAGTTGTGGATGATTTATTTTGATGGAGAAAGATGCAGAGCTAGTTCTAGAGATAGGATCTACTTAACTTCCTCATTGGGAGAGAAATTTAAAAGAGATTTTGCATCCAATTCAGTTGCACATATAATGAAGCTAAGTATGAAGGATTAGTCCAAGGAATGAACCTAGCAGAGAAGTTAGGAATAAAATTGTTGAAGGTATTCAAAGATTTTAAGCTAGTTGTAAAGAAAGTGCAAAAAATTTGAACCGCCAAAAATCCTTAAATCAGAGCTTATTGCCATAGGGTAAAGGAATTGATCGAAAGTTTTGACGCTTTTAACATTCAAGTTATTCCTAGGAAATAAAATGCTAGAGTGGACTAATTAGCCACAATTAGGTCCTAATTTGAACCCGTATCATATTTACTAGCAAACAAGCACTTGGTCTGAGTGATTATGAGACCAAAAATCCCAAACAATTATCAAAATTAGCAAGTCTTTGAGAGTGACGATCAACTTGCCATATTTATTCACTAGGTAGGAGAATTTGTTGAGTAGCTACTACCTAAAATAGAAGAGGCTTATTAGGAAAATATTTTCCAACTAAAGGCGAACGAGTTACCTAAAGGATTGATAAATTTAAAGAATCTCTTTGATCATGATAATGCAAGGAATGATAAATGGAAATTTATTGCTGACAATGGAGATTATGTTGACCTGGATGTTAGGGATGGCAAAAAAACTAAAAGCTAGAAAAGGAGTATCTCTAAAAGAAAAATAGGTGATCAATATTTTTGTGTGGAAAGTTTGAAGGGGTCATAGCATGGACCTAGGATGATCTAAAAGGGTAGGACTAAGACATTATTGAATGTACTATTGATCTTGTGGAAGGGGCCAAACCAATCAAACAAAATCAGCGACTAGTAAATCTAAAGAGTGACTCTTTGATGCACAAGAATTGAAGAAGTACATAGACTCCTGAATCATCTATTCAATCAAGCACAATATGTGGGTGTCTAATCTTTTTGTTGATCCCCTTTTTGAGCTCGTACCTAAAGAAGGGCAGTAGAGAAGTTTTGTAGGAGTGGGATGGGATGCGCCCTAGGGAATGACCTCCAAGATTTTAGAAGCCAACTCTTTGTGAGTGGTGTTTGGGGAAAAAGGAAGAGGACAACCTTTAAAAAACAACCTAACCTAAGGGGAATGCCAGATCAAAGCTTTGTTGGACAGGATGGGAATTTTTTAGATGGTATATATTTGCAAGAGTTTGATCATTCTAGTCAGAGTCTTATGCGTTCATTCACTCACGACACGGTGCACCACATACCATTCATTGTTGGAAGGATAATGAGAAGCCAAAGTCATCGGACATAGGGCTCACACATTCATATCCTACTGCAAGAAGCATCTGAAAGGATCCAAATTAAGACACATAAATACTAAAGAAAATGCACGTCTCTTCTAAAAGGACACAATATATGACCCTATTTACTAATAGACATAAATAATTCATATAAGGGTTGAAAGAAAAGAGCCCACTTCCTAAAACTCATCTTCCTGAGGAGAAGGCTATAAAGGGTACAAATCATCATCTATTCTAGATACATTGTAAGGAGAAAAGGGCCTTCATGATCACAAATGCACCCAAATAAAAAGAAAACAATTGCACCCACATAAATGAGCTGGATCAAAACTATAAATATTCAACACACGAAACAATGATTAATAAAAAGGAAAAGGCACCTTGTACATAGTCCTCGTGATTTATTAAGAGAAAACATGCCAATGCGAGAGAAAATGCCTCAAAAAATTAATGTTACAGTATGTGCCCTTGGTTGATTGGCCATAGGGTCTTGTTCTCAGAAAAATAAAAACCTCTACAAATAATACATAGTGTTTCCTTGCCTATTGAGCCTAAGTCCAATATTTCCAACCACTTTTTATTAAAAGTTCTCAGGGTTTTATAGAATAACCCCTAGTCAATATGATCATAAGATGATTAAAATTTGTTACAATCGATCAACATTCCAAAGAATCTGGCATGAATCACTCAATTTCATGAGCTGCGGATGAATGCATTTCTCTAATTGGCTAGTCGCGACATGCTTTCAAGCTATACTCAAAAGAAAGAATCGTGGTCGTTGATCAAAGAAGATCATGATTTCACAGGCCAATCTGAATGACGTGAATTGGAACAATTGTCTAGAATATCATTAGTCATAGTGGTTCACTGGTGCAGGAGCACCAATGAAGCACCTAGGGTCACCATGGATTCAATCAGAGATAGAAGGACAAAATCATCCCTAAGTGTGAATTGGGATGTATTGAAGCCAATAATGACAATTTGCAATAAAGAATGTAATAAAATGTTGCTAAGTCCTAATGGTCCAAGTAAAGGACTAAGACATCAAAATGTTGTAAGTTGGGCCAATAGTTCCCCAAGGGTTCAATTAGGGTCTAGAATTGTTTAGTAAGGTCTAATAGATCCTAGGAGATGATTCCTTAAGTTAGAATAATTTGAAAACAAGAATAAAACCAAAATACACAAGTTAATAATTCAAATATTTGAATATTAACGACTAGTTGTATTTGGTTGGAAATTAGATTTAGGAGGCTAAAATACATTTGTAATCACAAATAATTGATGGAATTGGTTGTAGAGGTTATTTATCACTTGTATATGCCCACACAAAGGCAGGAGATCAAAGTAGTATGGTTGGGTACATCCATTTGTACGGACAAAGTAGGACTTGAAGCAATAAATGAAATTTTTCTTGCATATTTTTTTTGAATGATTAATTGACTCTAAAGGTTTTAGAAACATTTGTGAATTCTATGAACAACATTTCAATTCATTTGAGTCAGTTGAAGCCTAGGAATCTGAGTGTCCCGTGACATGCCTAGAAATTGTGAATTGTTTTGAATAAATGGATTAGGATTCATCCCTTGCTATAGTTTCTATGATTTTGGGGATGAATCCATCATTGTACCATATCAAAATAACCTTATAAATGCAAGATTGATCAGTATGTTGTAGGGTGATCACCATTGTTTGACTGTTGCAAGGTAAAAGACATGAATTTGGCTCCTTGGATATATCAGTAGCCATTCTATCTAAAGGAGGGCACTATATTTTGATGGAATCCTTCATGATATGAACAGGAGAAGGCTTTTGGTCCATAAATTGGAAGAGATAGTGCTTGGAAAGCCTATATTGAGGAAGCCCTAGTTTTGGAGGATTTGAAGGTCTAATTTGGGGCTCTTGGTGTTGCAAGGGGTATGCGTCGAATTCCTCTTGTATTTATGCATTGTGAGGACATAAGGAGTCACTATCCAAGATTTGGGGTCTTGAGGTTGAGTGGGGTTAGTAGTTGCTTTTCAAATTCACCACTTTATGCATAGTTGCAGGGTATAGTGCTACAACAGTGACATTTGGTCCAAAATAACCTATAAGAAGTCTCTGATATGTTGTAAAACATGATATTGGGTATCTAAAAACCTAATTTATTTGCAAAAATTTTCAGAGGGTTTTCAGTTATGAATTTTGGAAGTCTATTGTTGACCTAGTACAAGGCAATTAGGTCTCTCTGCTGAATCCAAGCATTTTGTGCATAAACCATTGAGTTGGACCCCATAACCTATTATATCCTACTGAGTTTGGTTGGATTAGGTCTCATTTTTCATTGGAAGCCTTGAGTCAAGTTGTTGGTTTGAAATCACATATTGAGTCCATTTGGGAAGAGTGTTTTGAACCTTGTATTTCCCTTATAAGTTCAACCCATCAAATTGTCAAGAGTCTATGTACACGCTCTTAACCACATCACCATCATACTATATGGAATACGTTCTCAACTATGCATAACCTTGTCTACAATTCTCTATCTTTGCTAACTCAATCTTTGTCTGCTACTCTTTCTGCACCAAGTGGTATCATAGCAAGTAAGAGCCTTGGGAGGAAGGTTAGGTGTGTATGTACGAGGAAGAGTTTGAAGAAGAGGCTCAAAAAATGACTCGAAAGTTGACAAACATGGAGCTTGATAGGATGGTCATGGAGCAAGTATAAAGGAACAAAAGATTGGAAGAGGTGATTGAAAGGTTGACCAATCTTGTTGAGAAGAGGGGTTCAGACCCTTGTAATGATGAAGATGAAGTAGAACATGAACCTGTTGAAGAAAGGTTGGATCCTAAGGATGCTAGACTAGTAAAGATCCTGAACAAAGTTAAAGGAGAAGAATTTGAAGTCAAAGAAAAGATCCCAATGTATTATGGGAATATTGATGAGGAAGTGCTCCTTGATTGGTTCAGTGTTGTTGAGAACCACTTTGACTGTGGGGACATTGACGACAAGCATAAGGTTAAGATTGAAAAATCAAGGCTTAAGGGTCATACATTGTTATGGTGAGACTACCTACAAGAAGAGAGGTGGAATAAAAGCCTACAAAAGATCACATCATGGCCTAGAATGATGGAAAAAATGAGGGAGAATTTTCTACCCGAGGAATACAAGGTTCAACTTTTATAGAAGATTCAAGGGTTGAATTAGAAGGACATGGATTTCCAAAGGTATACAGAGGAATTTCAAAAGCTTGACATTAGAGCCTCCCATGATGAAGATGTGGAAGAGATGGTGGCTAGATATCTTGGAGGGATGAGGTACAATATCCAGGTTGAAATGAGCATGGCCAGACCAAGGACTCTTGAAGATTGCTACAAGTTGGTAATGAAGGAAGAAGACAAGCTTAGAAGAAGGCAAGAGAGGAAAGGCAGTTCAAGAGGGAAAATGAGTGAATCCAAGCCAAGGACAAAATGAGAAGGGGAAAGAGAAAGTCACAAATCAGAAAGGAGAGCAAATAAGTGGTAGAGGAAAGAGCTTCCCTGGGAAGTGATACAAGTGTAGTGAATAAGGGCACCCATTCTACAAGTGTCCTGAAAGAAAAGCTAAGAAGAATGACAAGAGGGTCCATTTGACTCAAGGAGAAGAGGATAGTAAACAACAAGAGGAAGAAGGAACACCCCATGACTATGAATACCTTGAAGAAGGTGAGTGTCTCTTGATGGGAAGGTCACATATTCAACATATACCCAAGTGTCTATTTTTAGAACAAATTGTAAATGTTATGGAAAAGTTTGTAAGGTTATCATAGATTCTGGTTTATTTGATAATCTAGTGTCCTATGAGATGGTCAATAAGTTAAACTTGCCTATATTTCCCATTGGAAGACCATATAGAGCCTCTTGGGTCAGTAATGATCAAAATATTGTGATTAAGGAGCAAGAATATGTAGACTTTGATGAACTACAACTGATTGTATGTTTGAAATCATTTTTTGATAGCCAACCGAGTTACAGATATGATGATAAACATTATCAGTTAATGTATTTTCATTGATGTCAACTTATTTGAGTATCATAATGGAAACAAACATCTATTATGGATTGAAGGCTAGAATAAAAAAAAGTTTATGCGGTCAGAAAATAAAGAGTTATGTATACACTGAGAGACAGTAAACACCGAGTAAAACACAGTGTATATTGAGCACAATGATAACTGATCTAGTGATCGCCGACACAACATGGTATTGACCAAACAAATTAATCAAACCGAGGCTGACTAGAATGTTGAGCTGGAAATTGATGATTACAAGGTAAATGATAAGGTTTTTTTATGTTGATCAAACAGTTATGAAAATTCAAGGAAGATCAGACGACGAAGATTGAAACAACTGTCGAGGAAGGTTTAAGCGGCAAAATCAATGATGGAGGTTAAGCAAAAAAATATGAAGGATGAAAATTAAATGAGTTATGATGTCTATATAAGAGATAAGAGATTCATTATGGAAGATATATACACCTGATGCACACATGTGAAGTTTATGCACGACTGATCAAACTAGTTAAAGATAGAACAAAGAATTTCTGTAGATATTACCGAGCGACAGAGGAAAGAGCATTACTGAGCAGAATAGAGTATGAAGAATAAGATGAACTGAAGTGAACAAATTGATCATAGGTATTATGTACTTATCCTAGATCTAAAAATCTGCAAAACAGAGTTGTATTTGAATCAGATCATTACTGTATCAGTTTAACCATTGTTACAAATAAATCTCTTAACAAAGTAGGAAATGAAAGTCTATATTATTGTTAACACTAAGGATTGCACCCGTGACAAATAATTATAAAACTTAGCAATCCTGTGTAAAATGGGAGTACTTTCAAGTGTGGGACAACTATGAAAGTAAACCTCCAGATTGAGGGTCGGCTTCCCTTGAATCACCTTGAAACTTAAACTGAACCTTAGGGGGAAAATGGATAGAAATGCATGAAAGTAATCAACTGAAAGGGAAAATGAGGTGATTCACAAATTTTAGAATGATTCACATATTCATTATGCTCACAACTATTCTTAAAAACAAAGCTTTAATCTCACAACTTAACACTATCTATCATATCACTTTCAAGATTATACAGGTGCTGAGTGTACCTAAGAAGGGAAAATGATTCCACAACTTAGATAACTAGAATTTGCACACAAGAATGACCCCTTAAGAAACAAGATGAATCTCCTAAACTCCCAAACAAGCAAAACATCAAGAAAGGATTAGATTTAATCACATCTACTTGACATAACACTTATTAACAACTCAAAAAATGAAAATGATAAGAAGGAAACAATACTATTGAATTAATCTGAAGGGGCCAAAATTGCTCAAGGATTACAGAACACTCAATATCCAACATGGATAGAATGAAAGAACCCCTTCTCAAAAAAATGTGAAGGGTATAAATAGGATAAAAATCACATCTCCATAAATCTGGAAATCATCACCATGAAATCAGGACTGGAAAGAGGGGAATCCTCTAGAAATCTAGAATTTGTAGGTCCACCAACATGTTGCCCAAATTTGAATGTCAGGCTCTCGGATTTGTAGGGGAGGTGGGAAATTTTTTTAAAATCATGCCTTAACCATCATTTCTTCACCAAATTGAATCTATTTCCCCCTTTAATCATGCTTTGACAAGTGATATTTGCCCAAAATGACTTATAATTGCATCATTTGGCAAATATTTACAATAAATAATGTGCATGATTTACCTTAAATTCATCCTATTTGAACTAAATAACAACATTTAGAAGACATAATAGAAAACATGCTATCAAAACTTAGCCATGACACCTAGGACCTAGGGGTATATCTTTACAAATCTTTCAATTTTGTCCCTAAATGGCCCATTAAAGTATTTACAAGTTTTTCCTTGCCCCCTATGCAAGATTAAAATCCACTTTCTATGAAAGACCCCACCTTGTCATATGTTAGGGAAGTAACTCTTATTACCTTTATCTCATATTTTAAGCATATTTACCCTACCATGTATTAAAACATTACAATACGCCAAAACATTTTTCCTTAAACAAAAGTGATCGACATTTCATTCTTCAAGAGGAAAACACAGCTTTGATGATGATGCCCTAGCTGCTGTTTTTGAATGGAAAGGCTCTGATTTTAGAAAGCTTCCTCTTTTGCATCGATCTTTGTTGGAGTTTCTTGCCTTTTGTTGTATGAAAGGAGGTAGGTGATCTCATTTTCATTCATCTTTCCATGCTTTGATCTTTGCTTCGAATGGTGTCTTATGCCATTATTTTGCATCTTTTAGGGTTTCAAAATGATTGAATCTACCTTGTTGAATGCATAATGGCCACATGGTTATCTCATTTACTGCTTGGTTATAATATCTGGTCTTAATCTTGCTGTAAATGTTGTTATATCACTGCTTTACTGTTTGTGACTTTTTCCTTATTGCTGGAAAAATGTGGTAGCTAGGGCACCACTGTTTGAATTGAAAAGAATGATTTGAATCCATAGAAGAGGACATTTTTGCATGGATTTGATGTTTATGGAAGTAAACATAAGTTCTTTGATGTTTTTTACAACATATTTGGCTCATTCTATCATATTATGTATACAAATTTTGATCAAAAACTCAAATTTTCCTCCATATGGCAGGGAATTTTTTGCATGCTTTGCTGTTTTGGTGCATCAAATTCACTTTTTCCTCCATATATTGAGGCATTTTTACCTTACCTTGCTGCCTATGGATTGAAATCTGCAATTTCTTGGACTCCATTGAAGCTACGGGTTGTTTTAAACTTGCTGGAAACACACTTTTACCTTGCTGTTTTGATGTTCATGGAAGTAATCTGGACCAAATATGCTGCTATATTGATTTATGTTCCTTCTTTTACTTTCCATGTATACAGATTTTGGTTGAAAAACTCTATTTTTCCTCCATGGAAAAGGATGCTTGAAACTATATTCTGTGATGATAGATTGTGTCACTTTTCTTTTCTGATATTGAGCTCTGCTCCATAAATGAACTTTGCATGTATCTATGATTTCAAATGGTGCCCCAAATAATTGTAAAATATGTTCAGAATTCAGCTTCTCATTGTTTTAATTGAGATCTGTTCTTGTTGTCCCAATTGTAAATTAATGACAGCTCTATCCATTTTTCCATGAATGAAACTTGATTCTTCCTGAAGCATTTTACTATTTTTACTCCATACAAAGGAGCACCATGAAGTTGTATAGTTACTCATACCTGTAAAATACTTATTCCATTTATTTTACCTTGCTGTTATCTCCTTGGGGCAGCAAGCTATGACTGTGTTTTGATTCATTCTGGACCATTTTTTTATTGTTCTGCCTCCATAGGGAGTGGTGCCATCATGTTTGAATGCTGCCTATGGATGCACTTGTAAGGTTATGGCTCTATTATTGTTTCACTTCTGCATGTTTGAGGTGTGTGATGCTCCATCATTATTTCTTGATACTTGTACTTGTTCTTGATCTTCAATGCTGATTGTTGACCAATGTTCTCCTTCCCGGTGCCCCATGGCTTGCTGCGGGTTCATAGGTGTTCTTGTTTGTGCTCAACATTATTCAAAGGTGGCTTTTAAAGGCTGACCTTGAAGTTTTCCTTTGCATAAACTAGGACATTTATTTCTCTTCTTTATAGGTGCTCTTGTCTGGGCTCAAGATTCTTCAAAGGTGGCTTTTAAAGGCTGTCCTTGATTCGTCCCAGTGCCTAGACAAGGATATTTATAGCTTCCCTATATTTGCACATGAAACAAACGAGTTAGAAAAAATAGTACTTCCTTCTCAGCAACAACATTTCTGTAAGTGCATGTAGGTCTGGGACATGGTCCCCCTCTCCAGATGTATGACTGTTTATGTGTATGTATATCTAATGAATATAGATGTGTGGTGTTATGCATTTCTTAGATCCCATGGATCTAACCCCTTCTTTTATTCATGCAGGTTCTGGCTTTAACATGGAGGAATCTAGAATCAACTAAGATCAACTCTCCTTCAACTTATCATGCAATGTCTGATAGCCCACATTTATGTTCATTTTATTTTTATATCTGTATGTAAATATCCCTACACCTGTAGAGGCTGACCATGCTCACAGCTTGTGTGAGCCTAGAGAAATGTTAGGTTTTCTTTTCTGCACATCTCTTTCATGTTCAAAAATCTGAATATATGTATCACTTTGAATTATATCTTTCTTTTCGACGCATTTGCAAATTAGCTTCAAATGAACACAAATCTTAATCAAATCATTAATAATGCAAACTAGGTTAATGTAGCACTTCACCTAGTAATTAGGTCTAATCAAATAGCCAAATGAAAGAATACAAATTTGGGAAACATTTCTGGCAACCTCTATTGAGTGCTTGCCTGCTAAGTGCCTTCTTTAACTTGTTTTCCTTCCATTATCCATTGGTCATTGAGCTCTCTGGCCTTAAAATGAACTTGGCTCCAACTAAAAACAACACCTTAAAAGCCAAAATCCTGAGAAAAGTTGGGATCATTCTGAAGGACTCACCCAATGAGTATGACTGATTTGTATTAGTGGGCCTGCAGCTCACTAATACCAACCATTGATGCTTTCTTGATGAAGCTTTATAGAGTGGCATCAATGTATCTCAATCTATTTCTAACTACTAAAAATAGGAACACAACTGAAAAGAAACAAATTGTGCTCACGACACTTAGGAAAAATAGGAAAATTGAAAAATTGAAACTGCTAATCTACTAATGCACAGGGTAGTACTTAGCCTCAATAGAAAAGCTTGAGGTGGATCCCATTCACAGTAATATGTAACTCCTCTCCATCCATGGTAGCTAGTTTATAGGCATTGTGAGCTTTACATTCTATAACCGTGAATGGGCCACTCCAAATATCATCAAAATTTATGTACCTCCCGGGCTTATTCTTCAGCTCATCCCATTTAAGCACTAACTCACCCTCTTTAAAGACCCTTGCTTTATATTTTATATCAAAGGACCTCTTCATCTGATCATGGTGTTTATCCTGGTTCTCCCATGCTGTCTTTCTTAACCCCTCAAGTTCCACTAATTCTGCAAGTCTTACTTGCATATAATCCTCATGAATTAACTCAGTTTCTTTGATTAGATTAAGGGTAGGCAACTCAACTGAGATAGGAATCCTAGCTTATTTTCCATAAACCAATAAGTATGGGGAGTCACATGTAGCACTTTTTGGAGTTATTTGGTCTACCCACAAGGCCAACTTTAACTTTTTGTGTCAATCCCTCTGATTGCCTTCAATGGTTCTTTTTATAATCTGAATCAGATTTTTGTTTGTCGATTCGACCTGACCATTACCTTGAGGGTAATAGTTAGAAGAGGTGCTCAGGTAGATATTGTGGTTTAGTGCCCATTCTACAATCTCTTCTCCAGGAAGGCAAGAGCATTATCTGATACAATAGAGTCTGGTGCACCAAATCTGGCAACTATGTCTTGATAGAAACTCAAAATAGAGCTTTCTGTGGCATCTTTCAAAGCTATGGCCTCTGTTCACTTGGTGAACTAGTTAGTGAAAGTTAGGATCCATTTGTGTCCAGAACTTGAAGGTGGGTTGATGGGACCTATGAAGTCTAATCCTGACTTCAAGAAGGGTTTCTCTGTTTTGACAGGATGCAGGGGTAAAGGAGCTAATTTCTGTTTGCCTGCAAACAGACGACAGTTCTTGCACTTCCTTACCTAGGAAAATGAATCTTTGTGTAAATCTAGAAAAAAAAACCCTGTCCTCATCACTTTAAGGGCAGTTTTTCTTGCTACAATGTGTCCTCTAGACTCCCCATCATGGAATTCATTCAAAATTCTGCTCACATGTTATGTTTCCACACACCTCAGCAAGACACCATTGTAATCTTTTCTAAACAAAATGCCATCAATAATAACATAAGGGATGGCTTGGAGCTGGTAATACCTTCTCTTGGATCTATCCAAGCCTTGGGGGTATTCACCAGTCAGGAGATAGTGCCTCATATCTACTTTCCAATTTTCATTCTGCTCTTGATTCTAGTTCATTAGGACATCTCCTTCTTGCTGGTTGCAGTCTTCTTCCTTTTCTGCCATCTTCTCACAGAGTCCCTTCCCTCTCATTAGTTTGGTAGTCTTGATCTGGATATCATATTCCATGATCTTGGTGACCCATCCAGCCCTCTTATGATTTAGGTCCTTATTCAATAAGAATTCCTTGATACAAGGATGAGAAACCATTAAGTGAATTGTGTTGTTAGAGAGTAAATGCCTAGATTTCTTTAGGCTCCTTACCACCGCCAAGACATGCTTTTATAGCTAAGTGTAATTCAATTCATATCCATCTAGACCTTGGCTGTAAAAAGCCACTGGCTACTCCTGCTTGTCATTATTCTGCTGGACTAACATGGCAGAAATAGTGTCAATGTTTCCAAAGGCATAAAGAGTAAAATATTTAGAGAAGTTTGGATTTATCAGAGTAGGGGATGAAGCCAATGCTTCTTTTACCTCTTCAAAGCATCTCTTACCCTCACTGGTCCAGCAAAAAACCATGTTCTTTTTCAGCATTTGAGTCATTGGTTTTAACAGTGCTGCATATTTGGAATAAATCTTCTCAAGAAGTTGATTCTTCCTAAGAAACTTTGTAGCCCCTTCTTATGTGCCGATAATGGCAATGCCAGGATTTCACTCACTCTTTCTAGATCAATAGTTGTTCCTTCCTTGGAGATGATGTGTCCCAGTAGTCTCCCCTCATAGACAACAAATATACACTTTTTAGGATTTAGAGAGACTCCACATTTTCTGCACCTTTCAAATATTTGTCTCAAGTGTATCAAATGTTCATTAGTATTTTTTGAATAAATAGTAATATCATCAAGGTACACCAAGACAAACCTATGCATTAGTCCTTCAAAATCCATCTCCATAGATTTATGAAAAGTGGCACTAGCATTGGATATCCCAAAAGGCATCTTCTTGTAAGCCATGGTGCCCCACTTTGTGGTGAATGCAGTTTTAAACCGATCTTCCTCCTTTACTAGTATCTGATTGTAACCAGAGAACCCATCTAGTAAGGAGAATCTATCTGACCCAGATACAAATTGCAAAAATTTATTCCATAGAAGGCAGGGGGTGATGATCTTTGAGAGAATCTCAGTTGAGGTCCCTAAAGTCCACACACAATCAGATTTTGCCATTCTTTTTTCTAACAGGGACTAGGTTAGAAACCCAAGAGGTATGTTTAATGGGAAATATAATATTGGCTTCTATCATCTTTTTCAATTTTGTTTTCATCAAAAACTCCAACTTAGGATTTATGGGTCTCTATTTCTGTCTAACAAGTTTGGCATTGGGCTCAAGTTCAATGGTATGCTGGGCTAGGTGAGGGTCACATCCTTTTAGGTCCTGGTATTCCCAAGCAAAAACATCACTGAACTCTTGACATAGTAAAGTAAAATCTTGTTGTTGAGGATGTGAGCATACCTTCCCAAGTTTGAGGAACCTATCCTGGTGTATTTCCACTGGCTGGTAGTACTCCTCCTTGAATCCCATGCTTGATTTCTCCTTCCTAAGTTGATCATCAGAATTGAACATAGATTCAAGGGTAACAAATGCTTTTGGCAATTTGTTAGTTTTAAGCTACAATATCTGATCATTGTATTGATGGGCATGTTTACTCTAATTAGCATTAGAAAACTCAGCCTCTTCCATTAGAAAATTCAGAATTTGTTAATCACTTTAAAAAAAATTTCAACTTATCTGTTTATCTAGGACTGAAGGCCTTACCAAGATCTCGACATACTACTGCATTTTAGTATTCTTGACTTCTTTAGGGATGTCGTATTCAGCTCCCATTGTAGCCATCCTGTATGCTTTCTTGTTCTAATTTCTTGGAACATAGATTAGATTAAAAGCATCAAAACCTTCAATCATATCCCAAACTCTATGCTTATACATCTTTAGCACATCATTTTTAGTGAGATTAGTGTTCTGAATCTGATTAACTATCAATTCACTGTCACCGAAAACTTGCAAACACTTGATACCTTTCTTTCTGGCCCATTCTAAACCATGAATTAAGGATTCATACTCTACTATATTATTAGTGCAGCTAAATGAAAAGTGTACATTAGATTAATACCTTTGATCTTCCGGTGAAACTAGAACAGCTCCTCCTCCTACATCAATCTTGCGTCTAGTGCCATCAAAGAATAGTTTCCATAAGTCATTCTTTTGTTGTTTTGAATCCTCTTTCTTCATCAAATTTGGGATTACTGCATTCTTCTCATGAATGATGTACATCCCCATGCCAGTCACTTCCATGTTTATAAAATGATCATCTTCTAGGTTCTCTTCTGCCCACTCATCCAAGGCAATATCTGGGATACTCTCAGTAGTGGTCTCTGGTTGTGGAACAACAAGTTTTGAATCATGGAATGTCAGGTTGGCATTGATGGGGCTAGGTGTATAGTGCTTAACATGGTCTTTTACAAAGGCTTCTAATTTAATTCTAACCCTTGCACCATACCTAGTCCTGAAATACAGATGAGACCAATCTGAGGAAAGATATCCACCAAACTTGGCAGTAAAATCTTTGCTAAGGTAAATGGAAAAGTAGGGTGGTAGGTCAATAACATATATTTCTTGGGGAATTGAAAAGTTAGGACACTCATGGAAGGTGAGGCTCAAGTTATTTATCACTCCAATTGTACTAACGAATGACCCATCTAGTTGGACAACAAGCCTATCTAAAGGCTCATAGGATAATCCTAAGGTGTTTGCCAATTGCTTAGGTATAATCGAGCTACTTGCTCCTGAGTCAATCATACAGTTGTGTACTAAAAAATTTCCAATAACAAGAGTGACATAGAAGGGAGGAGGCTTGACTTGTGAAGTCTGATGTTTACTTGTGGGTTTTGTACTATCTTTTACATTCTGCTCCTTTTGAGACACATCAGCCATTAAAATCCTAGGATGCTCTACAACATCCTTGTCAGTCAAAAAAATCTTAGATAAAGCATCTAACATCAATTCCTTTTGCCCTGGAATGGCTAAGGTATCTATCATGGGTACACTTATAGAAGTTTTCTTCATTTGATCAACAATATTGAAGGAACCCAAGTTTATCTTTGGCTGTCCCTTTCCTGCAACACCTTCTGATTGTGTTGGTGTAGGTTGTACCACTATTTTCATAGGTTCCTTAACTGGTATAGACTGCCCTTGAGGAAATATTTGAGCAACCTCTGGTTGAGAAACCACCACCGGGGGTTGTTTTCCATTTGAAACTAGTTGTTCTGCCTCCATAGCCCTCTTCTTAGATCTTGTGTTGGCTGAAGCTGGAGTATAATTCTAATTGCTGATAGAGTTAACCCCGCAAAACTCATTCTGCCAGTTCATGAGAGCCACCTCAGGTGCACTATGTTCACTTGGGCTAGCCAACTGATTCTATTGTATTTGAGGTTCTTGTGGTACTTCCAGCTATGCCATAACATTGTTTTGTGGCACAAGGGTTTGACCAAATCCATTGGGACAAACTCCCTGAATGTGTTGCTGGTTATAGGGAAAATTCCACTCATAATCCTGGGCTATATTGTTCTATGCTATAGGAACAAGTTCTCTAGAAGCACTAGGGATATTAGGATTGTAGGGCTAACTGGATCTCTGATTATAGTTCCTTGCTTGACCTTGCTATCCTGAATGGTAGGGAGGTCTATTTTGCTGGTACTTGGCCTGATATGGAGCTTGGTAAAGTTACTGGTAGGGTTATTGATGAGGCTAAAATTGTTGCTTTTTAAGACTAACCAGCTCATTAGTAAAACTTTGCAAGGCCTTTTTGATCTCATTAAGCTCTTGGGACTGGTCTACAACTGGATTAACAACTTGTTTAGAAGGGTTTGGGATAGGTGGAATAGATGCCAAGGCTGGGATTGATTCAGGAACAAGTTGCAATTTTAGAAAGAAAGGCATTGTAGGCCTTGGGTCTATTTTCCCTACTTGAATGAGGCTATTCTCTGCCCTTATGGCAATATCAAAGGCTTCTTGTAAGTTATCCCCTCCCATAGAATGGATCATTACAGAAATATCACTATTAAGGGACCTCAAATAATATAGGAAAGCATGCTGGTTTGAGGGACTGACTGCTGCAGGGGTTCTTTTCCATGTTCTCTGGAACCTAAAATTTAAGTCCATCATATGCTCCTGAGATGACCTCTTTATAGTAGTCAAATGTTCTACTAGAGAAAGATGGTCAGACTTATCTTCAAATTGGGTAGTAAAGGCAGCACCTAGATCATCCCAGGTTGATATAGAGTTAACCACTAGACCCCTGAACCACTACGAGGATTTACCTTTGAATGACGATACCAACAACCTAATAGCAACATCATCATGAGTGACGTGATAAAGACCACATAGGGATGCAACATATCTTATATTCTCTATGGCTAAGGTTTGATCTTCTTTGGTAAAAATTGGTAAACTTTTAAGGGCTCCCATAGGTACCTCATTACGATGTTGTAAATTCAAAGGGCTGCCTTGGTTAAAAGCCACAAAAGGCTGATTTCTAGCCATGGGTGGATTTGGGAGAATTTGAATTGCTGGGAGTACTTGGGATAATGCAGGGAATTGTGGGATAATAGGGCTACCAAAAGAGATATGATTGGAAATAATAGACTGAGATGCACTCAGTTGGGGTTGAGTGTACTTGGCTGTCTTTTCTCTTTTCTTGGATGAATATAGCTCCTTGTACTTAAAATGATTCTTGCTCTACCTGGTTGGTATCCCATTCATGTGCTAACAGGACTGATCTGCATAAAAAAAGAGTAGAGTCACCAAGTATGATACTTCTTAAATCACAATAAGAACATAGTTACTGCTCATACCAAACCACAACCCATATGAAATCTTTTAGAAAACTAAATCAAAGGCTCTGTCCCACCCGACGTCCCAAAAACTATTAACACTAAAGATTGTACCTGTGATCACTAAGTATAAAACTTAGCAATCTTGTGTAACATGGGATTACTTTCAAGTGTGGGACAACTATGAAAGTAAACCTTCGGATTCAGGGCTGGCTTCCCTTGAATCACCTTGAAACTTAAACTGAACCTTAGGGGGAAAAGAGATAGAAATGCATGAAAGTAATCAACTGAAAGGGAAAATGAGTTGATTCACCAATTTCAGAATGATTCACATCTTCATTATGCTTACAACTATTCTTAAAAACAAAGCTTTAATCTCAAAACATAACACTATCTATCCTATCACTTTCAAGATTATACAGGTGTTGAGTGTACCTAAGAAGGGAAAATGATTCCACAACTTAGATAACTAGAATTTGCACACAAGAATGACACCTTAAGAAACAAGATGAATCTCCTAAACTCCCAAACAAGAAAAACATCAAGAAAGGATTAGATTTAATCACATCTACTTGACATAACACTTATTAACAACTCAGAAAATGAAAATGATAAGAAGGAAACAATGCTATTGCATTAATCTGAAGGGGCCAAACCTACTCAAGGATTAAAAAACACTCAATATCCAACATGGATAGAATGAAATAACCCCTTCTCAAAAAAATGTGAAGGGTATAAATAGGAAATAGGAGAAAAATCACATCTCCATAAATCTGGAAATCATCACAATGAAATCAGGACTAGAAAGAGGGGAATCCTCTAGAAATCTAGAATTTTTAGGTCCACCAACATGTTTCCCAAATCTGAATGTCAAGCTCCCAAATTTGTAGGGTAGGTGGAAACTTTTTTCAAAATCATGCCTTAACCATCATTTCTTCACCAAACTGAATCTATTTCCCCCCTTAATCCTTCTTTGACAAGTGATATTTGCCCAAAATGACTTATAATTGCATCATTTGGAAAATATTTACAATAAATAATGTGCACGATCTACCTTAAATTCATCCTATTTGAACTAAATAACAACATTTGGAAGACATAATAGAAAAAAAGCTATCAAAACTTAGCCATGACACCTAGGACCTAGGGGTATATCTTTACAAATCTTTCAATTTTGTCCCTAAATGACCCATTAAAGTATTTAAAATTTTTTCCTTTCCCCCTATGCAAGATCAAAATCCACTTTCTATGAAAGACCCCACCTTGTCATATGTTAGGGAAGTAACTCTTACTACCCTTATCTCATATTTTAAGCATATTTACCCTACCATGTATTAAAACATTACAATACGCCAAAACATTTTGCCTTAAACAAAAGTGATCGACATTTCATTCTTCAAGAGGAAAACACAACTTTGATGATGATGCCCTAGCTGTAGTTTTTGAATGGAAAGGCTCTGGTTTTAGAAAGCTTCCTCTTTTGCATCGAGCTTTTCTAGAGTTTCTTGCCTTTTACTGTATGAAAGGAGGTAGGTGATCTCATTTTCATTCATCTTTCCATGCTTTGATCTCTGCTTCAAATGTTGTCTTATGCCATTATTTTGCATCTTCTGGGGTTTCAAAATGATTGAATCTGCCTTGTTGAATGCATAATGGCCACATGGTTATCTCATTTACTACCTGGTTATAATATCTGGTCTTAATCTTTCTCTGAATGCTGTTATATCACTGCTTTACTGTTTGTGTCTTTTTCCTTATTGCTAGAAAAACGTGGTAGCTAGGACACCACTGTTTGCATTGCAAAGAATAATTTGGCTCCACAGAAGAGAACATTTTTGCATGTCTTTTATGTTTATGGAAGAAAAAATAAGTTCTTTGATGTTTTTTACAACATATTTGGCTCATTCTATCATATTAAGTATGAAGATTTTGATCAAAAACTTTATTTACCCTCCATAGGGCAGGGCATTTTTTGCATGATTTGCTATTTTGGTGCATCAAATTCACTTTTTCCTCCATATATTGAGGCACTTTTACCTTACCTTGCTGCCTATGGATTGAAATCTACAATTTATTGGACTCCATTGAAGCTACGGGTTGTTTTAAACTTGCTGGAAACACACTTTTACCTTGTTGTTTTGATGTTCATGGAAGTAATATGGACCGAATATCCTGCTATATTGATTTTTGTTCCTTCTTTTACTTTCCATGTATACAGATTTTGGTTGAAAAACTCTATTTTTCCTCCATGGAAAAGGATGCTTGAAACTATATTCTGTGATGATAGATTGTGTCACTTTTCTTTTTCTGATGTTGAGCTCTACTCCATCAATGAACTTTGCATGTATCTATGATTTCAAATGGTGCCCCAAATACTTGTAAAATATGTTCAGAACTCAGCTTCTCATTGTTTTAATTGAGATCTTTTCTTTCTATCCCAATTGTAAATTAATGACAACTCTATCCATTTCTCCATGAATGAAACTTGATTCTTCCTGAAGCATTTTACTATTTTTACTCCATACAAAGGAGCACCATGAAGTTGTACAGTTACTCATACCTGTAAAATACTTATTCCATTTCTTTTATGTTGCTTTTATCTCCTTGGGGCAGCAAGCTATGACTATTTTTTTATTCATTCTGGAGCATTTTTTTACTGTTCTTCCTCCATAGGGAGTGGTACCATCATGTTTGAATGCTTCCTATGGATGCACTTGTAAGGTTATGGCTCTATTATTGTTGCACTTCTGCCACTTTGAGGTTTGTGATTCTCCATCATTCTTGCTTTATACTTATACTTGTTATTGATCTTCAATGCTGATTGTTGACCAATGTTCTCCTTCCTGGCGCCTCATGGCTTGCCACGGGTTCATAGGTGTTCTTGTCTGTGCTCATCCTTCATCAAAGGTGGCTTTTCAAGGTTGACCTTGAAGTTTGCCTTTGCACAAACCAGGACATTTATTTATCTTCTTTATAGGTGCTCTTGTCTGGGCTCAGGATTCTTCAAAGGTGGCTTTTAAAGGCTTCCCTTGATTTGTCCCAGTACCCAGACAAGGACATTTATAGCTCCCCTATATCTGCACATGGAACAAATGATTTAGAAAAAATAGTACTTCCTTCTCAGTAAAAACATTTCTGTAAGTGCATGCAGGTCTGGGACATGGTCCCCCTCTCCAGATGTATGACTGTTTATGTGCATGTATATCTAATGAATATAGAAGTGTGGTGTTATGCATTTCTTAGATCCCATGGATCTAACCCCTTTCTTCTTTTATTCCTGCAAGTTCTGGCTTTAACACAGAGGATTCTAGAATCACCTAAGATCAACTCTCCTTCAACTTATCAAACAATGTCTGATATCCCACATTTATGTTCATTTTCTTTTTATATCTGTATGTAAATATTCCTACACCTGTAGAGGCTGGCCATGCTCATGGCTTGTGTGAGCCTAGAGAAATGTTAGGTTTTCTTTTCTGCACATCTCTTACATTGTAACCTTTAACATGGTTGGCTCTTCACCAAGCTCACTTCAGAAGAGTGAACTATTTTGGGTTACCGATCCCAGGTGGTTTTTCCCTTAGCAGGGTTTCCATGTTAAAATTCTATGTGTCAATGTGTATGATTGTTGTGGATTGTTATTTTTCTTTACACATTAATTTATCTACATTGATCGGTAATGACAATGTTAATTTACTAATACTCGGTAAACATTATATGACTAAAGTTTGAGATTACAGTATACATTTCACCGAGTTGAATTTTATGTTTGAAATTGTTTTTATATACATCTGGGAGAATTTGGGATTGTAGAATAATTGTGAGCTAATTGATTTAGCCCCCCCTCCCCCCCTCTCAGTTCCCTCACAATTATTCTAACAATTGGTAGCAAAGTGTATAGTGCTTAGAAGGAAAGTTTTGAAGGACTTAAGCTAAAGATCAAAATGTATAAGAGAGATGCACCAAAGCTGAACAAGGAGAACTTCTCGACATGGAAAAGAAGAATGAGACTAAACTTATCAGGGATTAGAGATGACATTGCAATATACCTAGAATCTGAATTCATTCTACCGACTCGATACTTGACTGTTAATTAGAAGAAAGAGAAACATGAACACAAAATTATAATAGTAGATATTGCTTATTCTCTTACTGATGCAAAATTTGAAGATATCAAGATATGTACATCAGCCAAGCAGATGTGGGACAAGATTACACTAGTTTATGGTAGAGATGTAAATGTACTGAGAGCAACAGCTGAAAGTCTCTGAGGAAAATTTGATGACATGAGAATGAAAGAAGGTGAGAACATAACACAGTACAGTAACCGACTCAAGGAGGTTGTAAATGCTATTCGTGGAGCAGGTAGAACTATTGACAAAGATACTATTGTGAGTAAGATTCTAAGAACTCTATTGCCTATTTATTCTATAAGAGTCTCTGTAATACATGAAATGAGAGAAGCACTTGGAATAATATTATTGTTGATAGTCTTGTTAGAAGATTGATTTCTTTTGAGCTGAATAACTTTGACAACAGTGTTGTGCCTACTATGGAATCTACATTTATGTCTACTTTGAAAATTGGTAAATCTGGTAGCAAACACATGATTAGAAATAATAGTGACAGTGATAGTGATGATAAGGAACTTAATGAACTTGAAGCATTAATGGTTAGAAGATTTCACAAAGGTAAAGGAAGATATAAAGGTAAACTAACTTTGATATGTTTTAACTATAAAGAGATTGGCCATTTTGCTGCAAGATGCCCTAACATAAAGAATGGTGAAAGAAATGATAGATCTAATGACATAAAAGATGACAAAGATTACAGAAGTAACCAACAGTATGACAGAAGGAATAACTGAGATTACAAAGACAAAGACAAGAAGGCTTGTTAGATTTCTAGATAAAGATAATGATAGTGGTTCTGACAGTGATGAAGATATTGAGAGAGTATTTGTGGCTTTGAAATAAGATTTTGAAGAAGATGAGAGGTATGTTGAAACAACACTTATTTCTAAAGTTAGTAAACATGACATTTGGGTTATTGATAGTGGTTGTACACATCACATGATTGGAGATAAAGGAAAATTTGAATTTTTTTAACATTATGATGGTGGATCTGTTAGAATGGGAAATCATACACCTTGTCAAGTGAAAGGAAAAGGTACTATTATGTTGAACAATCAAATCAAATGTGAAAATGCATATTGGGTGAAAAGACTTAATTATAATCTGTTTAGTGTTTCATAGTTGAATAACACAGGTCACTGAGTTGCTTTTGAGAACAAAAAAGCTAGAATCTATGATGGAACTGGAAACTTGATCGGTACTGGTGAACAATCAAAAGCTAACCCATTCTATCTTGACACTACTAAAACTACTTGCTTATTGGCTAAGAATGAAGATGTATTTTTATGGCATAAAAGACTTTGTCATGTAAATTTTGACAACATGGTTAAGATTAGTAAGAAAAGAAAAGTTAGAGGCTTACCGAGCTTATCTAAACTAGACCATGTAATGTGCAAGAATTCTCAAATGGGAAAGATGTCAAAATATAGTTTTAAAAGCAAGAATTTTTCATCTAATGATATTTTGGAGTTAGTTCATATAGACCTATGTGGACCAATGAGAAAATGGAGCTATTATGGGGACATATACTTTGTTTTATTTTTTGATGACTAATCTAGAATGATGACTGCCACGTTCCTAAAAGAAAAATCTAAAGCATTTAAGATGTTTAAATAGTACAAAGATAAAGCAGAAAAAGAAACTAGAAGAGAACTAAAGTGTTTGAGATCTGATAGAGGAGGTAAATTTAGTTCTGATGAGTTCAATAACTTTTGTAATGAGTATGGAATCAAAAGATAGGTTTTTGCACCAAGGACACCACATAATAATAGAATTGTTGAAAGAAGAAATAGATCAATTGTGGATTGTGCTAGAACACTAATGATTGAAAATAATGTTGTACAAACATTCTGGAGAGAAGCTGTTAGTATTTTTGTATACACACTGAACCGAGTACAATTGAAGAAAGATACAAATAAGACACCTTATGAGCTATGGTATGGTTATACACCTAATGTGAGCTATTTTAGAATATTTGGAAGTTGTTTTTATATTATGAAAGATGATCGAAATGGTAAATTTGATTCAAAAAGTGATGAAAGAATATTTCTTGGATATTATACTAAGAGTAAAGCTTATAAATGTTTGAACAAGGTTTATAACAAAATCATTGAAAGTGCAAATGTGAAAGTTGATGAATGTGCTGAGAAGAATTATGAGGACAGCATGAAAGAACCGAAGGATTACAGTAGATTCATTTACATGGAAGAACCTGATACTTTACTGATGTAGATGCCTAATGTTACTGTGCAAAAGGGTAATGTTAGTGGGCAACATGAAGAACATACAAAGAATCAGGAAAATGCTGAAACTAAAGATCATGAACAAGAACACAATGAACCTACAGGAGAAGAAAATGAAGAATAAAGACTTGAACCTAAACTTGCAAAATATGTGAGGATACATCATCTATAAAATCTGATTATTGGAGATAAAAGAGATGGCATGATGACTCGAAGTAAGTTGAAAGACAATACTTGTTTGATTTGTGAATTTGAGCCTAAGAATGTAAGAGATGCATTAGAAAATGGAGAATGGATCATTGTAATGAATGAAGAAATTGAGAAAATACAGAAAAATAAGACATGGACATTAGTACCAAGACCGAGTGATAAGAACATCATTGGCACCAAATGGATTTTCAGAAACAAATTGAATGAGAATGGAGATGTAACCAGAAATAAAGGAAGATTAGTATGTAAAGGGTATGCACAAGAAGAAGGTATTTACTATGGAGAAACTTTTGCACCCATTGCTAGACTTGAAGGAGTTAGAATATTACTTGCATACACAACCTATAAAGGATTCAAATTATATCAAATGGATGTTAAGTCTGCATTTTTAAATGGAATACTGGAAGAAGAGGTATACATTGAACAACCTGAAGGATTTGTTGATCTTGATCAGAAAAACATGGTATGTAAGTTACACAAAGCTTTATATGGTTTGAAACAGGCACCAAGAGCATGGTATGAAAGACTAAACTCCTAAATTATAAGTATTGGATTTATTAGAACAAGTGATAACAACAATTTGTATTTGAAAGGAGGAAATGATGATAAAATCCTTATTGCTGAAATTTTTATTGATGATATTATATTTGGAGGTATTGATAACCTATGCACATCATTTGCTGATGAAATGAGGAAAGAATTTGAAATGTTAATGTTTGGAGAGATCAATTTTTTCTTGGCTTGCAAATTTTACAACAGACTATAGGTATCTACATTACTCAATCAAAATACATCAAGGAAGTATTGAAAACATTTAGAATGGAGGAATCAAAACTTGTTGGAATACCTATGGTGACAAGATGCAAACTAAAAAAAGAATATAAGACACCTGAGGTAAATTAGACTTTGTATAGGTCTATGATTGGTAAATTGATGCATGTTTTTCACACAAGACTAGATATAGCACACACAGTTGGAATTGTTACTAGATTTTTTTCTAACCCCAGAGAATCACATATGACTATTATAAAAACAATTTTTAGACATCTAAAGGACACTGAAGACTATGGATTATGGTACAAGAGAGATGGAAAATTTAAACCAAAAGTTTATACTGATCCTGACTGGGATGGGAACATTGATGATAAAAAGAGCACTATTGGTGGAGCATTATTTATAGGATAAAGATTAGATACTTGGATAAGTAAAAATAAAGGATGCATATCTCAGTCAACTACAGAAGCAAAATATGTTGCTTCTACTGCAAATTGTTCAAATATTGCATGGATAAAATAACCTTGAAAGGCATGAATGAAGAGATCACTGACCCAGTGATAATATATTGTGATAATACTAGTGCAATAAATAGTTCAAAGAACCCTGTGATGCATGAAAAAACAAAGCATATATCTATCAAATATCACTACTTGAGGGAACAAGTACAAGATAAACAAATGATACTGGAATATGTACAATCAAAAGAGAAACTTGTAGAAATATTAAGTAAACCCTTACCGGAGGATACATTTGGGTACATGAGAGGTAGACTAGGGGTTCATCCCTTGTCTATTGGTCACTAAGTTTACTAGGAGGTTGCATCAACCCACATGAAATCAGAATATCAATCATGTTGATGCAAAGTTGAACTAGATTGACATAGACATATCAATACACTACAAGGTACTTACTGCACCGAGCACCAAAGATATTTTTGGCTACTGAAGAGTTGTATATTTATTTTTGGTATTGTTGTCAAAGGGAGAGAGATTCAATGAAATATTTATCCATAAAAGGGAGAAGGGAATGATTAAAGGGAGAAATGACATATTTATCTATAGAGAGATCAAGAATAGAAGAGTCAAATCTACAGGGAAATTCTGCATGGTGAGTCACATTTTATATATTCAAGCTAGGGAGAGCTACAAAATTGTTGTAGTTGTAGAGCAAAAGTTTGGTATTTATATGGCATTTTCATATTGCATTTTTCATATTGTGTTTCCATTAATGCCAAAGGGAGAGATTAATGAATTACAATTGATTGTATGTTTGAAGTCATTTGTTGATAGTCAACCGAGTTACAAATATGATGATAAACATTATCAGTTAATATATTATCATTGATGTCAACTTATTTGAGTATCATAATGGTAACAAATATCTATTATGGATTGAAGGCTAGAACAAACAAAGTTTATGTGGTCGTAAAATAAAGAGTTATGTATACATTGAGAGACAGTGAATACCAAGTAAAACATAGTGTATACCGAGCACAATGATAACCGAGCTAGTGATCACTGACACAAAATGGTACTTAATCAAACTGAGGCTGGCTAGAATGCTGAGCTGGAAATTGATGATTTTGAGGTAAATGATAAGGTTTTTTATGTTGATCAAATGATTATGAAAATTCAAGGAAGATCGAACGACGAATATTGAACCATGTTTTTAACACAACTGCTAAGGAAGGTTTAAGCGGCAAAATCAATGATGGAAATTAAGTGGAAAAATTGGAAGGATGAGAATTAAATGAGTTATGATGTCTATATAAGAGACAAGAGATTTATTATGAAAGATACATACACCTGATGGGCACATGAAAAGTTTATGCATGATTGATCAAATTGGTTAAAGACAACCGAGCATTTCTGCAGACATTATCAAGCGACAGAGGAAAGAGCATTACTGAGCATAACAGAGTATGAAGAATCAGATGAACTAAAGTGAAAAAATTGATCAGAGGTATTATGTACTCAGCTTAGATTTGAAAATATGAAAAATATAATTGTATTTGAATTAGATCATTATTGTATCAGTTTAAACATTTTTATAGATAAATCTCTTAACAGAGTAGGACGTGAAAGTCTTTATTATGAAATTCTAATGAATGTTGAGTGTTTTCTTGTTGACCCCATAGTGAATGCATGCTCAAGAGAGAAATGTTAGTTTTAAATCCTATAACCAAGTCACATTTAATAGTGTGCATTGTAAGCTTTAATAGGGTTGGCTCTTCACTGAGCTCACTTCAGAAGAGTAAAATATTTTGGGTTACCGGTCCCAGGTGGTTTTTCCCTTAGCATCATTTCTATGTTAAAATTCTATGTGTGAATGTGTATGATTGTTGTGGATTATTATTTTTTTTGACACATTACTTTATCTACATTGATCGGTAATCACAGTATTAACTTACTAATACTCGGTAAATACTATATGACTAAAGTTTGATATTATAGTATACATTTCACCAAGTAATTTTATGTTTGAAATTATTTTCATATACATCTGGGAGAGTTTGGGACTGTAGGATAATTGGGAGCTAACTGATTCACCTGCCCCCCCCCTCTCAGTTATTCTAACAGACTTTTCAATTGGGGGTTATGTTGATAGGGTTCTATGTGATATAGTTCCCATGACATGTTGCCACATCATCTTAGGGAGACCATTGAAGGCTTCAAGGTGGAATATTCATTATGGTTTGAAGAATGAATATGTGGTGCACAAGGAGGGAAGCAAATTCACCCTTAAACCTCTTCGAAGCCAAGTAGAATAAGTTGGTAGCATCATTGTCTTTGGTGCAAAAACATATTTTGATTTGCAAGTTCCAAAACATGAGGACATTGTGACTACAGAGCAGAATCCTAGGACCACTTTATTGGTCTTGAAAGATAATTTTGTTGACAGTCATGAGACATTGACTGTAAGACAGAAAATTGAACATGACGATGGTGTATTTTTTGGCACTTTGTGGTGTCCTTTGGACAATCAGTGAAGAATTGTATAGTGGCGTCATTGAAGGACACAAGGAATGGTCAATTTGATCATGGAGTGTAGTTGCAAGGACAATTTATGGGAGTACAAGATCATTGTTTGCAGCAGTCCACTATGAAGTCTGATGATAAATTGGACCTTGGTCCAATTTCTTATTTTGTTTCTAACTCTTTGCATGCAGGTGTGGTGGGTAGGAGGACATAATTGGTTGTTGATTAGAGGGCTCACAAGGAGAAGATGAGAGGACCAACTACAAGGAGAATGGGTGGCAAGAAGACACAATCCCTTAGGGCCCGTTTGGTTGAGGGGTGAAATTGGAATTGAACGGAAATTGGCATTTCCGAATTCCTAAAATGTTCAATTCCCTATTTGGTTCCAAAATTAAAAATTGGAATAGGGTTATGCGAATTCTAATTTTGGGTCATTTTGAGCATTCCAAAATTCCTTCTCAGACCTGGAATTGGAATTGAAAATTGGAATTGGAATTGAAAGTATTATTTTGGGAAGGAAAATTCATTCTCATTTTTGTTTCAATAATGTATATGTGTATATAATATATGTGTGTATAATGTATGTGTGTATATATACATATGTGTGTATATATACATGTGTGTATATACACATGTGTGTATATATATACACATGTGTGTATATATGTGTACATGTGTGTGTATATATGTGTATGTGTATATATATATGTGTGTATACATATGTGTATATATATACATGTGTATATATACACATGTGTACATATACACATGTATATATACACACATGTATATGTACACATGTGTATATACACATGTGTGTATATATACACATGTGTATATATATGCATGTGTATATATACACATGTGTATATACATACACACATATGTATACACATATGTGTGTGTATATACACACATATATGTATGCATATATATACATCTGTGTATATATATGTGTGTATATATACACATGTATATATATACACATGTGTATATATACACACATGTATACACACACACATATATATATACACATGTGTGTGTGTATATATGTGTATGTGTGTATATATACACATGTGTGTGTATATGTGTATGTGTGCAAAAACAAATTTCCAATTCCAATTCCAATTCCAATTTTGTGGAACCAAACCCAGAATCTGCATCTTCTCAGTCATCTTCCAGGTGAACCAAACAGGACAGCCTAATTCTAGAATTCATTTTGAGAATAGCCCAATTGCCAGAATGGATTCAATTCCAAAATTGGCAATTCCAGCATGCACAAATTCCATGAAAGAAACGGGCCCTTAGTTCTTGGGACAATAACTTTTTCCAAGGTGGGGTGTAAGGTGCAGGAAAACCTATGAAGACACCTAGGGTCACCATGGATCCAATCAGAAATAGAAGGGAAAAGTCATCCCCAAGTGTGAATTGGGATGTATTGAAGCCAATAATGGCAATTTTCAATAAAGAATGTAATAAAATGATGCTAAGTCCTAATGGTTCAAGTAAAGGACTAGGACTTCAAAATGTTTTAAGTTGAGCCAATAGTGCCTCAAGGGTTCAATTAGGGTCTAGAATTGTTTAGTAAGGTCTAATAGATCCTAGGAGATGAATCCTTAAGTTGGAATGAGTTGAAAACAAGAATAAAACCAAAATACACAAGTTAATAATTCAAATATTTGAATATTAACGGCTAGTTGTATTTGGTGGGAAATTAGATTTAGGAGGCTAAAATGTATTTGTAATCACAAATAAGTGATGGGATTGGTTGCAGAGGTTATTTGTCACCTGTATATGCCCACACAAAGGCAGGAGATCAAAGTAGTACAGTTGGGTACATCCATTTGTACAGACATAGTAGGAATTGAAGCAATAACATAAGTTTTCTTGCATATTTTAATTTGTTTTTTAATTATTAATTGAATCTAAATGTTGAAGAAACATTTTTGAATTCTCTGAACATTATTTCAATTCATTTGAGTCAGTTTTGAAGCCTAGGAATCAGATGGGCCCATGACAGGCCTGGAAATTGTGAATTGTTTTGAATAAATGGATTAGGATTCATCCCTTATTGTAGTGTCTGTGATTTTGGGGATGAATCCATCATTTTACCATATAAAACTAAGCTTATAAATGCAAGATTGATCAGTATGTTGCAGTGTGATCACCATTGTTTGACTGTTGCAGGGTAAAATACATGAATTTGGCTCCTTGGTTATAGCAGTAGCCATTCTACCTGAAGGAGGGCACTATATTTCAATGGAATCCTTCATGTTATGACTAGGAGAATGTTTTTGGTCCATCAATTGGAAGAGATAGTGCTTGGAGAGCCTATATTGAGGAAGCCCTAGTTTTGAAGGGTTTGAAGGTCTAATTTGGGGATCTTGGTGTTGTAAGGGGTCTGAGTCTAATTCCTCTTGTATTTGTGCATTTGAGGACATAAGGAGTCACTTGTCCAATATTTGGGGTCTTGAGGTTGAGTGGGGTTAGTATTTGCTTTGCAAACTCACCACTTTTATGCATGGTTACAGGATACAATGCTACAACGGTGACACTTGGTCCAAAACAACCTATACTAAGTCTCTAATATGTTGTAAACCTTGATATTGGGTATCTAAAAAACTAATTTATTTGCAAAATATTTTAGAGGGTTTTGAGTTATGAATTTTGGAAGCCTGTTGCTGACCTAGTACAAGGCAATTAGGTCTCTCTGCTAAATCCAAGCATTTTGTGCATAGCCCATTGAGTTGGACCCCATAACATGTTAAATCCTACTGATTTTGGTTGGATTAGGTCTTATTTGGCATTGGAATCCCTTATTCAAGTTGTTGGTTTGAAATCACATATTGAGTCCATTTGGGAAGGGTGTTTTGAACCTTGTATTTCCCTTATAAGTTCAACCCATCAAATTTTCAAGAGTCTCTATACGCACTCTTAACCACATCATCACGATACTATCAAAAATACATTCTCAATTACGTATAACCTCATCTGCAATTCTTTATCTATACTAACTCAATCTTTGTCTTCTACTTTGTCTACACCATTCACACACAGGAGCATATCCCCTGAGTCTTCATTGGCGGGTCCTTTGAGTGTGGGTGTCCTAGGGGACACATAGTGAGATGGAGGAACTTGGAGGGATGTCATCCCTCATAGAGAATCCTTAAAACTTTGACAGGTTGACACATGCCAACCCCTCTCAGGAACATTGTTGACGTAGACGCGCCCGTGCGGTTTTGTGGCCGAAGCATGAACATGAGAAGTGTTGAGGTCATTGGTGTAGAGGGAGTCTACACTTGTGTCATTATAAAAGAAGAATATAGATATCAATATATGTGTGTATTTTTGTGATTGGAATAGAGAATCTTTAAAGGATCAATATCCATTGCCCACTATAGAAAAAATCTTGTAGATTGTTGTAGGATTTGAAATGTTCTCTTTACTAGATGTTTTTTTGGTTACAACCAACTCTGGGTTGTGGAAGAAGACCAATTTAACACAACATGCACCACTGAGTGGGGAAATTTTTCATATGCCAAGATGTCCTTTGGTCTCCCTAATGTTGGAGCCACTTTTTAAAGAGAAATGGATATTGCCTTCAAAAATCTGATTAATTTGATCATCTTGATTCATGTAGATGATCTCACCATGTTTTCAAAAAAGAAGGAAAATCATTTTAATCAACTAAAGAGGGGTTTTAAGAGGTGTCAAGAATATGGGGCATCCCTTAACCCTAAGAAATGTGCTTTTGGAGTTCCTCAAGGAAAAATCCTTGGGTATGGTGTCTCTCAAGATAGGATTTACATTGATTCCAAATGGGTCAAGGCCATCAAAGAGCTACAACTACCACTAAATAAAAAGGGAGAGTCATCTTTCCTTGGGGGGATAAACTTTGTTAGTAGGATCATTTTTGATTTTTCTGGGTTAGTAAGACAAATTACTCTCATATTGTAAAAGGATAAAAATTCCAAATGGAATGTAGAGGGAAGACTGGCTTTTAAAAATATTAAGGACATTGTAGCTTTGGAGCTAGTGCTATTTAATCCAAATTTTTCTAAAGATTTTATCATGTATGTGTATGGTAGTGAGAAAAGCATTGTTGTTGTGTTGACTCAAAAAGATTAGGAACAAAAGGGAGAGGATCCTATTACTTTTCATTCAAGAAACCTTAAGGGCTATGAATTTAAGTATAATTTTTTGGAGAAATGATCTTTTTCCATTGTTAAAATGTTGAAATTATTTTGACATTTGATAGTCGAGAACAAAGCTATGAAATATGTTGTGCACCCAAGTGTGTGGGAGTATATAATGGAAGGAGAAATCTTTGAAAAAAAGATAACTGGATTACTAAGATCCTAGAATATGATATAGAGGTATGTTTATAACATGGCAAAGAACAACTGGGGGGGGGGGTGAATTAGTTGTTACCAAACTTTAAACTTCAAACCCTTAAACCCAAAAACCATCAAACTTGTGTACCCTTAAATCTAATATGAATAAATAGAGTATAAAACATGCAAGATTATGCAAATCATAAATACATCCACACAAGTTGATACAAGATTTTTATCATGGAAACCCTCTTAGGTGAAAAATGACAGTGGGGCTGATTACCCACAGTAAGATAATACCTTGTTAGAAGTATAACCTTATTACAATGTATGGGGAATGCATATGCATTCAAGATCACTTCCTAGAGCTCACTACTCAAATGAAAACCATTGGGCTACAACCCTGAGGAAGGCTCACTGCCTTACAATATAATAACTACAATGATCCAAACACTTTTTGTGAACTGTGTAAGTGACATCTACCTTATGTCTAATACAACTCCAATGTAGCGTAATGAAGATCTATGTTCAAACGCTTGTTGAAACACTTGTGATTACCACTAAATTAAAATTTCCCTTTGTTAGCCACCTCTGGCATCCACATCCATGATCTTCACTTTGAATCTGCCCCAATTCATCACTTTATACCAAGAAATAGGTCGAAAAAACTTAATTCACCATCTCTTGAATCAAAGTGCCAAATCTCTTGATTCAAATCTATCTCACACCGCTAAATCATATCCATGACCTATAATCACCACCTCAAGATCATAAACCTTCCATATTTCATGATTTAGCACTTACGCGATACAATCTACCAACTAAGTCAGCCAAGAACATAAATAATAATAAAAATAATATTATTGACCAAAAGCTCCACAAATCTTATCCTTCTAATCCATGTGTATCGCCAAATCAACAAGTGCATACTTCAAGAACATCCTACAGTATCATTAAGAACACTCATACATTCAAATCCATCACAACCATTGGGTTTTCTTGCCCTTTTCCATCAACCTTGAAGAACACTGTCATACAGCGTCCAAGATAATAAGATTATGCCTTGAGGACCTCTGAAGTACAAAATCTCTGAGTTGAAGACACCTGATCATGTCTCCAACACACTCCTTGGTTCTCTCCATGAAATTCAAACTCTATTGAGCACACCGAACGTATTTATGTCTTCTAGTTAACACAGTCTATCACCCTGTCTACCAGTCACCTTCTGTAACCTGGTTACTGTCCAAATCATCATGAAACCTTCTATAAATTTGGGTGAACTAAGTAAACACCTTCACCATGCTTCCTCTATTTATGTGACTTGATCTCTGCAATATCCACTTCTCACCGCACCTATTACCATTCTGCTCCACCAGCTAACTTGCAAAAATTAAGTTAGCATCAAGAAAATAAATCTTCTAATTGATTCCTCTGATCAACCCTTAAAATATGTTGATATCAATGCCAACATAACCATCATCCATCTTTTCCAATATTCCAACAAGTTCAAACCTACTAAGGTTATCCAGGGTAGAGTACGTTTTGAATATCTGGCAAGAGGGAATGAGGGGCTTGAAGATTTGGTACCAATTAATTAGCTTCAAAAAGAAGATTAGGTAGTTGATCACATAAATTTTATGAAAATGGGTAAGTATCTACCTCACCTTCCTAGTTTCAAAAGGTGATATTATAGATTCCATGGAGATAGGTACATCTTGATCAAAGAGGTATTGTTTAAAATAAATTTTGATGGAGTACTCCTTTGTTGCATTAACCGAAGATAGGGAGAAAAGATCCTAGAGGAGATACACAATGGTCCTGTTGGGGGACATTTCTCAACAAAAAATATTGCACTCAAGATTATGTGTGCAGGGTATTTTTCATCCACTCTATTTGCAGATTGTTATCAGTTGGTCAAAAAATGTACAAGTCTTATCATAGTTGATGAACCCTTTACATAGTGGGGTCTAGACTACATTGGAATGATCAATCTAGTTTTTAATGCTTGACATAAATGGATATTAATAGGCACAAATTATTTTATTCATTGGTTAGAAACAGTGCCCCTAAAAACAACCATAGAAAATGAAATAATCTATTTCCTTGAAGAAGCAATATCCAAGTTTGGGCCACCAAAGAGTATTATCTCAAATAATGTGTGGGTCTTTGTTGGATAAAAAATGTCTAAATTTTCACTTGGAAATGATTTTTTTCTAAAACTTATTTGAATTTTTATCCTCAAGACAATGACCCAGCGGAATTTATAAATAAGAATGTAATAAAAATAATCAAGAGACTAGGTTGAGAATATCATAGAGTTTGGTACAAACATCTACAAACTTTCACATGGTTCAACAATGTTACATTGAAGTGGGAATTAAATACCTTCCCTTATGAGTTGGTTTATGGGAAAGAAGTGGGGATACCAATATCAATGGAGATTTTGGCCTTGCAATGACTTAAATCTCTAGAGGTTGAAGAAAATGGAGTTATAAATGTGTGGCTGATAGATTTACGTAGTGTGCGGGAGTCCCAAGAAAAGGATTTTAATTCCTTATCCAACTGTCAACAAGTTGTCAAACAATAGTTTGACAAAATAAATTTAGAATTTATTTTCAAAGAATATGATGGTGTTGAAGTACAATGAGAGGGCTTCCAAGCTAGGCCAATATGCCTAATTTGATGCATTATGTGAGGCACCAGATTGTATTGTAGATTATAAAGAAGGAAATGATTTTGAGATGGAAGACCTTGAAGAGAATGTCCTCAAAATCCCAATTAATGGGATTCATCTAAAATGTTTTATTAATGCCTTGTCCTCTTCGAGATCTATAAAAAGTAGATTAGTTGTGAGTGTGTGTGGTTTTTAATAAGTACAATTAGGTACATGGTTTATCTATCAAGTCTTGATCACTCTATTTTGTGTGTCCTTAATTCCCCCATGTGAGATGGTATGTGTCATTTGGTTCCTTAGGCCAAGTAGTGGAGAAGTTTTGTTGCATCATCCTCCCTGACCATTTTAGTCTCCTCAATTTTATAAATGAGGATGTAGTGGGTTGGGTGTACCGCCTCCTTAATTGCAGGAACTTTTCAAGAAAGGTTGCAATTAATATGCATGAACTGTTCATTTACCACCCTAGAAGTATTTTCCCTTGCTAACTATTTATCATATTTAGAGGTAGGGGAGGGGAAGATGAAGCAAAATTAGTTGTAGAGAATTCCAAATTGATAAGAAATATTCTCAAAGGAGCTATGATAAAAATCTTCACATAAATTATGGGAAAATAATAAACAATGCAATGGGTAATGAGAAGGCATCTTCAAATGCTTACTTTGGAAGAGTCAAGGCCATTACAAATTATATAGATATTTAGTGGGATACCTCATACGCTTTAACCTCAAAAGCCTCAAAACAATACATGGTGATTACCAAGTATACAAAGCTCATAAAATGGAAGGAACAAGTGTTTGTTAAGGATTTTGATGGTGAAATTTGTGACCCATAACTTCTTTCAAATCATAAAAATATTAGAGAGGGAGCCCTGCATAGAAAGCACTATTGAATAGGGAGTGTTTTGGGCTCTCAAATCTAGCATTGTGGGTTTGTGCAGTATATGGTAAAATATGTTCATTCTTTCCTAGAACTGATAAAGGCAATGGTCACCTATTTTGATGTGCATGATGGAATAATTCAAGGGAGAGGGTTGAAGGTTGTTATCAACCAAGACCTAAACAGGGATATGCTTTGTATATTATATGATCCTACAAGGGTAGAAGATTATAGAACAAAGAAAATAGAGTATTATTGGGCAAAAAGAGGTTCAACTCTTTCTTTCTTTAATGAAGAAATGGGTATAGTGGAGATAGAATTGCCTAGTTTCCCTATGAGTACTAAGATGCTCAAAAATAATTTGAAAGACGTTTTCTCCATGCTGGCTATTTTTCTAGCATGGATAATGATAATGCAATCAAATATTTTCAAATGGGTCTAGATTTTTAGCTTAAGAAGTAGTCAAAATATTCCTAGTATGACTTTGCAAACATTATTGCAAAGAACATGACTAGACAACTGCAATGTTTCAATACCTTGTCTATGTTGAGGTACCCTTATTTTCTCATCCATATGCTTTTGCACTAGAATATTGAGTTTTTTTAGATCGATATACATCTTGAGGTGTTTGAACCATTCAAGAAAAGGGAGCCTATTATTTTATGGACTTAGTAAGAGTCCAGAACAAATGATTATTATGCTTTCTTTGATTAATTTTTGGCCATGACTCTCTGAGATCTTTCTAAGCAAAACCATGTTGTCTGGTTGACTAAAAATAATATGCATTGGTTAAGAAGAAACAAACTCTAGGTAGATCAACTCTTCAGAGAAGATTTTTCTATGTTGAGAGAACATGGCTTCACAGAAAAACTCTTTAGGTTTCCATCCTACGTAATTGACATAATCCTAGCCTTAGAGGTTTTTAGGCAATTTTCAATATCAAATAGTAACATTGACACAGGACGAGGCAAACAAATGGTTTATAAAACCTATATTTTTTGGGGAGGGGTAACTTTGGAAAAGATAAAGGCCCGGGTTATGGTGTCTTCTAAGTTGGACCATTTGGGCCTTGTTTTTATTTATGATTATTGGGAATATGACCTAGACAACTATCTAGCAAATAGTGTCATCCCTGTTATTCATTCTCTGAGGTCGTAATGGGATTCAAAGAAGAATCCAACTAAACTATTGGTAAATATTTATGTAGAACTATGTTATGTACATGTGAGCTCTAGCCCCAAGTGGTTGATATTTATCTAGCCTTGACACAAAATAACTCTTCATACAAGATACCTCTAGCGTTAAATAAAATTTTACAAGAGAAAAATTAGAGTGAAGAGAAAATAGTTACCTTTTGGATTTATAGGTAGGATATCTGTAGACACCCTAAAATGGACAGGCTTGCGACTTTACATTAAAAACACTAATTTTCATCTATTAATTAATGGTTTCTTAATCATTAATTAATCATCTATTTTCTTCTAAATACACTTCTCAAATCATCTAATCCAATTCCCAAAATTAATTAAATAATTAATTTTATTTAATTAATTAAGCTTTAATTGATTAATTATCACTATTTAATTAATTAAACTCATTTTCCTATAGTTTAAATCCAAATATTTAAACTTGCTAATTAAATTCTTCCAATTAATTTAATTTCAATTAAATTAATTTAATTTCATCAAATAAAGCAATTCTTAATAAAAAAGAATTCAATTATCTCACATGTTGAAAACAAATATTAAATAAATGAATTAAATACTCATTTATCTTTAAAGAGATAACTCCAATTAGATCACATGGGTTACTCCACCCATCTCTCTAGTCCACATGGGTAACTTCACCCACCTCTTCAGTTCAAAAAGGTAACTCATAATTAGCTCCTCAGTTAACCAGACTCTATCTCCTCTTAACCAAATAAAGAGGTGGAGTTTACTGAGGATCTCTCCTGTTCCTTTTGATCTCAACCGTTCATCTCCCTATCTCTAGGATTGATCTCAACCATTCATTTCATCATCATTTCCTATATAATAAATCCTTCATAACCATTTGAAGGATCCAGGATTTCAAGCTCTCGTGCGCCATCACTATGTCAGTTTGGTTCTAGCATTCAAGCCATCTTGCGATCACACACACACTTTTCAATTATCAAATTCTCGATGCTTCTCAAGTCAGAGACGCTGCCCCGCCAATACTGAGCATCAAGAACAGCGTTTTGAAAGGAGTAGAGAGAAACAATAGAAGCTTCAAGCATCGAAGGGTTTGCATTCATTTGTCTTCCTTTCTCTTGTTTGTACATTTTATTACTCACGTTTCTGTTATTCATTTAGTACTTATTGCGTACTTGATTTGCATTCACTTGTGAACCTTTGCTACTAACCCCCGCCCTTGGAAAGCTGTGGGAATCCAGAGAGAGAGGCGTACATTTTGGTGAACCCGACATGAAACAAATAGCCTAAATATCTCTTGCAGACGAAGAAACAAACAGATCAACCACGACCGTACGGTCGCAAATTTGAAAATCCCACTTTTCTTTGATATCTGTACTATTTCACAGTTGCTGGAATTTTTCCGCAATCGCTCATACTATGCCGCAATCAACTGGTTTAATACCGCAATTGATTGCAGGCTTTCGCAGTTATTCTGGCCCTTTTCTTGTCTCTAACTTCTGGTATTTTTCCGCAATCATCCGATCCGTGCCGCAATTGACAAAAGTCTACCGCAATTGCCATAATTCTACCACAGTTGTCCGATCTGTGCTGCAGTCGATAGCATTTTGCCGCAGTCGCAACTTAATTACCGCAATCGATAGCACTTTTCCGCAGTTGAATGTTTATTACCGCAATCGACAGAAGTATACCGCGGTTGCAGGAAGATTGCCGCAATCGCAACAAATATTGCAAATATCAGATCCAAGTCTTCTGCCCATCTGATTTTTAATTGACATTCTTTGTGGTTTCTGTGTAGGATTGGATCAAAGTCATCAAGGACAGAGGAGGGTAAGTTTTGGTAAGCACCATTTTATTTTCTTCAAAGTTCTCATTTTTGTAAATAATCCTTTTTGGTACTAACTTGTTTAAACAACACAAACTAAAAAGAATTCATTTTTCGATTTGGGTTTAAAAATAACAGTGCTTGCAAAACATATCACACCTCATATTTCATATTTGGGCTTAAAATTGACGTGAGGTTTAAAATTGAACAAATGCAAAAAAATCTTTCAGTTTGGTGCTTTAAAATTGAACAAGCAAACAACACCTACTTTTTTGGGCTTAAAATTGGACATTCGTGCTTGTATGGTGTTATAGCTTAGTTCACATTTCACAATTGAAGCTTAATCAATTAACCTCGTGTCTTGAGTTTTGGGTGCACTTGCACAAACTGTTAGAT
>MU223225.1:6275420-6302865 GCA_018584345.1 Thuja plicata
ACTTAAAACAAACTGATCCACATTCATACATATATGAATCTAATGTAATATCAAATAGCATCCACACAATGAAAGAAATAACTCATAACACAAGAACTTGGTAACCCAGAAACCCAAATAGGTAAAAATGGGGTGGGGATGACACCCACAAAATTCTCCACTACTGTAGTAATAAAGTGTGCCTGTTAAGGCTACAAAAGTTGATTACAAGATGCAATCTACCCTGTTAAAGGTCTGCTTGGTTAAGAGCTAAAGATCATTACAATCTACCCTGTGAAAGGATTTCAACTTACAATAAAGTAAGCACTCTATTAGGAGATTTAGAAAGGTCTGCTAGAACCACTCTGTTAAGAGATTTTCACCTGATACAACGATTAGAATGTCTCAAGTATTGATCCTTCGTTATGCACTCAAATGCTGATGACAGATCTCCTCTTTCCAGTACCTTCTATGATCTCACAATCTGATATAACTTTACTCTGTTGTTCACTGTGTTGTCACTCTGCTTGATCTCTGCTTCTTAACAAAATAACCCTCTGTGCATTTCACTTCAAAAATGAAGTCACCACACACTTCGTCTGATCTCTTCTTACACACACAAAATAGGGTTTCAAAGCAATCTTATATATCTGTTCAAGTCTAATAGCGAGATCTAGATCAACGATCAAGATCTAATACCTATACCTTGAAGGTATTACAATTAATGATTACAATAGATCATGCATAGGATAAAACAATTAAATGCATAACCAAATCCGTAGAAGAATATTAAATGCATACATAAGTTAGCCCAAAAATCTTATATAAGTCGGCCAGATCTCTTATCCTCAGAGTTTGAATCATTCCAGACATGTATACAAAAGCTGTTCTACTCAGCACTTGACATCTCTGTCGCTCGACACTTAACATCTATGTCTCCTACTCAGCTCAGCATAATACAACTCAGCTCGGCAATGTAACTAGGCAATCTGAATACTGCTCAACAATATTGCTCAACCTTGCATAGTTTTAGCTCAGCCACAATGATAGCCAACTAAAATTGCCTAAGTGAATGACTAAGTGTTGGTCACTAATCATCAACAGAACTTAGAGATTAACAATCTCCCCATTTGATATTAGTGGCAAAAACACACTTATCATTACTTCCGTTCATTACATCAAAATGTTGCCTAAGTATACTAAGTACTCCCCCCAGGAATATACTCGGAATTATTCATAAAAAATGTTTACATGCCTTCAAAAAAATATATACAAGTGTACCTATTCTGTATTGATGTATCACACTGTATCCTTTCCAACTTCCTTACCAATTTCCCCCTTGTTTTTGTCACTGATTGTTGGTGGGGTTAAGTTGTGCTTATCCAAAAATTGTTTATGAAGCTGCAGGGTGGATTCAAATGTAGTATCCCAGCTTTCCTTAGCAATCTTCATAACTTCCAATTTTATTTCTAGCTTGGAAGCTAGACTCACTAAACTTTCTGCAGTTGAGAGATTTGCATTTCTCTGTGATAACTCCTTTGTAATTGAAAGTTCCTTCTGTATTACCTCCGAGTGAGGCAACAGGCTTGTCTGAATAGTTATCAATTTGGCCCTTATTCGACCATCTTCAGCCATAAGCTCGGCTATTCTTCGTTGTGCATTGATCAACTTAGTAAGATGTAAAGAACTAGTAGTATCCTTACCCAAAGTAGTGCCAGTTGATCTCAAATCTAACTGTAGCTTCTCAACAAGCTGTAGATTATCCTTTGTGAAGAAATCAACATCACATAATTTCCTATACAAAGAATAAATATTTTCTGTAACTTTCTCCAAAATTTCTACAAGTGTAGAAAGCTCAACCTGTTTTTTTGCAATCTCCTCTGAGATTTTCTCTAGAACTTTTCTCTCAAATCTCCTCTCGGACCATTGTAGAAGTTTCTCATTATTGTTAATATCATCATCAGTTACCTTCTGTACAATGTTGACTAATTGATCAATAATTGGAGCTTGAGGCATTTCATCTTCTAAGTCAAAAGCCTTTGCAAATATATCCTTGATGTCATGTAACACCTACTTTTGCTTCTATTCTATTTTCATCTCTTCCTATCTCTTCTTTCTCTTAAGAAATTCTTGAAGAGTCCCTATTTGTTCAAAAGATAATTCATTGGGATCCCATTGTGGAATCACAATTATCTCATCTAATGTTACATCTAGAATTTGAGACTTCTTCTTCAGAACTTTCTTTCTCTTCAACTCTGGTGAACTTATGCTCAGTTGCATAATACCTTTTTCTGTGACAGTGTCAATGTCCATTGCCTCTTTTAATTCTGTCAGGATTGTCTGTGGATTAGGCATACCTCCAATTTAGGACCCATGGGAGTGGATGATGCAGAGTGTGGTAGATCAACCAACACTTGCACTGCCTCTTCTTCCTTAGGCTTATCAACATTATCCTTCAACACTACTCCACTATCTAAAACTATTTTGACAACCTCTAAAATAGGTGGATTCTGTGAAGTTACCTCTTGTGCATTTTTTTTTGTTTCTCTTCACCTTTCTAATCATTGACAACTTCAATTATCTCATCAGATGCTTTGGTCTTTCGTTCTTCAATATCAGTTGCCTTAATAGGCGAATCAGTGTATGTACCACTTGGCATATCTTGTTCCTCGGAATTTGTTTTCAAAATATGTCCTGGTGCATCTTAACATATGCAAATATGGACTTTGGTACATTTCATGTTAGGAACTAATGTAAGATAAGAATTTTAGATGCAGTTCCTTACATACCTCTTTTTCTTAGTTGGAGATGATGTGATCACCTAATCCATTGGATTGGGTGACCTCGGCTTCACTAGCTTCACTACTGCATGGTTCAAACTTCTTAACCCATGTCTTGTTCATCTGTGCTCTAATTTTCTCAACAGTAGGAGCAGGTACCCTAGTCTTACAATCTTTCCTTGTATGACTAATTTTCAGACAACTATGAAAAACTAGGCTTCCATTCATCCAACTTTTAGACTTTCCTCTGAAATGTGTCCTTATGCAGTTTTCTGGAACGTGTCCATACTCACCACAGTAATGACAACTATGCCATGTGTTTTAGTCCCACTTGTAAGTATTGCCTTTTCTTGGTGATTTCTCTTTTGCCTTTGATGTCCACAACTGTTTACCTTTAGATCTGCAATCTTGTGCTCTATGACCATATTTCTGACAGTTATAGCAATTGCCATTGAGTCTATATGTGTTGCTTGCCTTTGTCTTACATTCACGTGCTTGATGTCCAAACTTATTACAGTTAAAGCAATAACCATTAAAGTTAGTTTTAGGATTGGAATTACCATTCTTGCTTTGGAAAATGTTTACTGTATGACCTGGTTTTCCATAGTGGTGGAAAATAGGTTTGTTGCTCCTTGGCTTTTCATACCTTCTTTCACCCGTCTTAGATGATTCTCCTTTTTCAGTGGTTGTATGTTGTTCAGTGTGACCTAATCCAAAACAATCTTTAGGTCTTCTTGATGCTTCCACTAGTTGTTCAAAGTAGCTCATAGCTGCACTCGAATCATTCACTTTGTTGTTAAGTTCTTTCTCAGATCTCAATTCATCTTTCAACTGACTATTCTTAGATCTAAGATTTACAATCTCCAAGTCTTTCCTACTGATCTCCTGATTCACAAGTAGTAATTGATTTTCCATGTCAACTTGATTGACTGTCATTGTTTGTACATCATGTGTTCTTTCATCAAGTCTGATAGTCATCATTCTTTTGTCTTCTTCTGCCATAGCCTTGTCATCTTTGGCTTTCTTTTTCTATTCAATAACTTCACACATTCTTATTGATTGGGCTTCTTGTTCCTTTTTCAAGTTTTTGACTTCTTAACATAGTACACTATTCTTTTCCAGTAGATCTGCTATTGCTGCATCGATCTCATTAGAATCTCCATTCTAAAATAGATTTGTGGTGTCTTCTTCCTGATAATGAGTGTCATTCATTTGTTTGGCCAAATATTTCCTTACAGTCAAGGACTTCTTTAATTCCTATCTTGTTGTCTCAAGCTGTTGTAGTGCTAGCTGAATATCAATCTTTTGATTCTCAATGTCTTTACCCATCTTGTAGATCTCCATCTCAAGATCTGTATTCTCAAGCTGCTTATGACCTTTTTAGAGAAATAAGCTCTGATACCAATTATTGGAAATACAATAATGGAAAAGCACGATACTGAGAGGGAAGGTGAATCAGATCTTCAAAATTAAACACTTAAAACAAATTGATCCACATTCATACATATATGAATCTAATGTAATATCAAATAGCATCCACACAATGAAAGAAATAACTCATAACACAAGAACTTGGTAACCTAGAAACCCAAATAGGTAAAACTGGGGTGGGGATGACACCCACAAAATTCTCCACTATTGTAGTAATAAAGTGTGCCTGTTAAGGCTATAAAAGTTGATTACAGGATACAATCTACCCTGTTAAAGGTCTGCCCGGTTAAGAGATAAATATCATTACAATCTACCCTGTGAAAGGATTTCGACTTACAATAAAGTAAGCACTTTGTTAGGAGATTTAGAAAGGTCTGCTAGAACCACTCTGTTAAGAGATTTTCACCTGATACAATGATTAGAATATCTCAAGTATTGATCCTTTGTTATGCCCTCAGATGTTGATGACAAATCTCCTCTTTCTAGTACCTTCTATGATCTCACAATCTGATATAACTTTACTTTGTTGTTCACTGTGTTGTCACTCTTCTTGATCAATGATCAAGATCTAATACCTATACCTTGAAGGTATTAAAATTAATGATTACAATAGATTATGCATAGGATAAAACAATTAAATGCATAACCAACTCCGTAGAAGAATATTAAATGCATACATAAGTCGGCCCAAAAAGCTTATATAAGTCAACCAGATCACTTATCCTCAATGTTTGAATCATTCCAGACATGTATACAAAAACTGTTCTGCTCGGCACTTGACATCTCTGTCACTTGACACTTGACATCTCTGTCACTCGACACTTAACATCTCTGTCTCCTACTCGGCTTAGCATAATACAACTTGGCTCAAGAATGTAACTAGGCAATCTGAATACTGCTCGGCAATGTTGCTTGGCCTTGCATAGTTTTAGCTCAGCCATAGTGATAGCCAACTGAAACTGCCTAAGTGAATGGCTAAGTGTTGGTCACTAATCATCAAAAAAACTTATAGATTAACAAATGTATCATAAAAAGTGCCTCCTCAAAAGAAGGAAAGCATAACACTTCAACTCTCACACCAGGGACTAGAAGCTGAAGAAGATGTCATCATCTACACTCAAGCCCTAAAAACTCCACCATGGTTCCACATGTAATTTTATCTACTCCTCTCTTGTCTTCTTAGACTTTGGTTTGTTCTTATCATCCCCCTATTGTTTCACCACCCCTAGTTATGTCCTCTTTAGCTATTCAAACTTTGTCTTTAGACAGTGCCTTTGTATACTCAATGTGACCCCTCACAATTTATCAATGGATTTTATGACACATCAATTATCATCAACCTAGTGATACTTCTAGTCCCTTATAAGTTCATCCACTACTTTGGTCACCCCAAGTACTGCATTCTTGGTGCACACTTTTTACTCTATCACACTTTTTTCTCAAATGACTCAAAGCCTGCCAAAGTCTAGACTCCTCCTAGGTCACAAGAAAAGACATCGATAATTTCCATACCTTTTGGTATACCTCCTAGTGCTCCTTTTTCAATAGAAAATATATCTCATCCTCATCATAGATTCAAAATCAGGCGAGTGTTACAAAGAAAGTTCAAATCAAAAGAGCTCAGAAGATTAAAAGAAGAGAAGATGTCAAGCTTTCTACTTCAACATTGAGCTTTCTCTTTGATGAAAAGAGCCAACAATTCACCATGATATCAAGAATTCCTAATGTAAAAATTATCAAGGGATAGAAGCAAGAAAAATACTATAGAAAATATGTATTTTGGATTGACCTAAGGTTGGTTCGTCCCCAAGATATGGTTGAGTTAATAGAAGAATCACAAAAGGTTGTAACCTTTGATTTTCTGAAACTCACCCAAAATATAGAGAAGGAGAAAGGATTACAAGAGGCTAGATCCACAAGTGAAAGGTTTAGATTAGAAGCTAGAGAATATGAATAATAATATGCACACCTAAGGAAAAAAATTGTGGAGGGTAATTCTGCAACCTTTTAATTAGAAAAGGCAAAAATAGAAGAGGTCCAAGAAAATCTAGAGGACTCTTTGTTAGAAATAAATGAAGAAAGGAATAATATTGACATGCAATTGGAAACAAAAGAGTAGGAATTAGCAAAAATATGGAAGGTCCTTTATGAAGAATTTAAACAAATCATGAAATTTAAGTAGAAAAAATAGGTGGAAAAAAGGGGGCTTGTACAATGGATAACTAAGGTTCAAACTTAGTTGAGAGAAGAAGAAAATGAAAATGAAGCATTGGAAAAGAAATTTTCAGACAAAACACAAGAACTAGATAAATAAAAAAATACTCTTTTTCCATAATAGCCCTACATATGAAAACTCAACAAGAGTTTTAAAATAAGAAGGCCCCATTCCAAAAGGTGTTGCAAGAATCTAGGACATAAATAGAGCATGAGAAATGGACAAACAATAGAGTTTGGTTTGTAGAATATAGATGAGAAATTAGTAAAGGCGATCAAGTTGTAGGAAGAAATAAAAGATAAATATTTATAAATACAACAATTTCAGGCATCAATCGCAACTACTGCCCAAAAATCCAATTGCATTTCCATAGTTCAACATTTGTATATAGCCTTCTAGGATAAAATTGAATTCTCCATGATGGCTCTAGTGCTTACCTTCAAATTCATCTTCAATTCCTTGAATCTATGCAAAGAAGTTAATTCTAAAGTAGATGGAACCTTGCAAAAGATAACCCTTATGGTAATAGAGGAATAGGGACTTATTGAGAAACTTTTTTGTACTTGATGAGAATACCTTGTAAGATGTAGGACTTATGGAAAAAAAATTGGTGGACAAAAGAGCTAGAGATTTCATCAGGTGTAGTACATTTTAATGAATACAAGAGAGTGCCCTAAGATCCTTGAATATTATGTCTTTCAAATGAAGAGCCAAATAAATATGTTTTTTCAATCAGACCTTCGTTGTCCCTTTCATCTTGATGGAACATTTCTTGTAGAATGTAAAATAAGACAAATGATAAATGAGAAGTGGTATGTGTTGAGCGTTGTTTTAACACAAGCCAACTTGCTAGGATCTTGAGATTCAATTTCCTTTCTTGAAAGAATAACCAAGTTATTCCCAAGGTTCTCCGGGGTCAGGTCACAACCTTCTTGGTTACTCAGTTGAAGATAAATGTGATTGTTCACGAGGAGGCCTTTGCTGGTATGTTCAAGACCACAAACTGCAAAATATTGTTAGTTCTCTCTTCTTTTTGGTATTTTCTGTTTTAACAAATATGGGTGTTGTAAATAAAATGCAATTTTGTGTTTTCAAGATGGTAATTTTTAGAATTAATGACAGCGTTTTAAAGAGAGAAGAGTAATGAGAAATAAAGCAAATTGCGGGAAAAGTGAAATCCTAAGGACATAAACTGCTGTAAACCCTTCCTTGCGAATTAAATGCTGGAGAGATTTGGAACAACCCACGAAGCATAAATTAGACCAAGTCACAATTCACTACTCCACAGGTGCAAGTGTTTGGAGAGAAGACGTATTCACTCGTGCAAGATATTCAAAATCTATCAAATCGCAAAGCCACTAAGATGTGCGCACCCATGAGATGGATTTATCGTTTAAGCCCAAAGACTATCTCCTCCATGCATTTGTCACAACAAGGTAGATATACAAAAACAAACTCCAACTAAGAGTAGCACGAATTTGAAACACAATAACACAAAGGGCTCTTTGAAAATAAAGAATAATGCAAGGATGCAATCAATAAATTCGCATAGATAGCAGTAATTCACACACCATGAATGAAGCACCCAATGTAGATCTTTATCGTATTAAAAATTTGGCCCTTTACATTGTTTCATGATTACAATATATAGAGTTTTGATCTACAACTGTCCTTTTTGGAGCTAGGGCATCAGAGAGTTTAAACTACAAAATAAAAGCTAAAACTAGAGCTTTACTAAAGGGAAACTATTGCTAACTGATACTATCTAACTTGCATGGATTCTTCCATCCATTTTCTCATGCAAAGAGGGAAAATTTTTCCAATAAGAGAGAAAGAAAAAGGTAAGCTTCTTTTGTGAGCTTGGAGTCTTCTTCCTGATGCTTGTTGTTCTTCTTGGATTTTTCATTTGGGCTATTCTTGAAAGTGGGAACTGATAGGAAACCTTTAGTCCTTCCAAAGAAAACTCAAGTTGCCCATGGATATGATCTAAGGTCTAATTGGTGTCTAAAAAAGTGACCTCGCTGAAACCCCTAGTTTTTTGGACCCCGACCTCTACCCCGAAACTTTAATGCCTTTAAAATTTCATAGGTGTTTTTCAAAATCATCAAACTCGGAGGTCCTAGAAGTTCGGACTTGTGGGCCGAAAGGCCGAAAAACTTTGAAGAGGCTGAAAGGCCAAAATCTTTCAAGGCCAAAAAGCCAAAAAATGTACTTTCTTTCAGAGCCGAAAGGCTGAAAAATCAGAGGCTGAAAGGTCAAAAACTCTTCCTTGGCAGAATTTAGCCAAGTGTTGAAAATCTTGCCCTATCTACCTGGTATTTGAACCTTGGAGCTTTATCCAGTGAAGACTTCTGGGTGAGCTGCCTGGAGCCTCTGCACTATCTCCTAGACTTCCTCAAAATTGATCTCTATTCTTTTTATCTTTGTGACCCTTCGTTCTTGCTTCTCTCTGAACATAGTAAATTCAGAAGCGAAGAACGTGATCTCTTCTTTGTGCTGTGACATCCTGTGTATTTCATCCTTTATGTAGAACAGTTGCTGCAAGGCCTCATTGGTATTGACTCTGGCCAGAACATCTCTTAACTGTTGGACCACTCCCTTGGAGGGATGTAGATCCTGTTGGCTTTCATCTCGGTAAATGTTGAGGCCAACCCCTGTGAAGAAGGTATCTATATCTTTGATCCATTTTATTACCTCCTCCCGCTTTTCATCTATAAGGGCCTGGTGTTTCTTATAGACCTTAATTATTATGGTCATCTATTCGATCCAAGTCTCAAATTTATCCAATTCCTCACCCTCAAAGACTTTTACCAAAATTTGGAAGCGTTGCTTTCGAATTACTTCCAAATCCTGGAGAGTTGCTTGCCACTTAGCTACCTCGCCATCCATACCCTTGTCATCTTCCACCAGGTCGATGAGTGAATTAACCTCAACCAATATGGTCTTGTATGGACTAAATATTGATGGGATTACCTTTTCTCTGAACTGTTTGAAGTCATTTACCCAATCGGCGCTCGCCTGGATGAAAGAGGGGGTCAATCCTATCAGCAAATCTGGTGTGGCCCTTTTATCAAGCATGGCTTGTAATGAAGCCTCTGAATAGTTTGGGTCAATGGGACCCACCATCTTTTGAATGAACCTTTTTAGAGCCTCATTTTGGTCTATTAAAGATTTTATGGTCTCCTCGTCTTTACTCATGAACCCCAGAGCATGCTTGAGTCCCAAAGTTGCTAATGTCTTGCTCCCTTCTCTGGTTGGTTCCCCCAAGTCTACCTCCTTGAATGTATAGTCTCCTGATGAACCCGTAGTTTGAGAGGTGCTCAGGGTGGGATAGCTATTTGTGCTTTCCATCGACCCTTAGTGTCTTGGGTCACATATGACATGGTTTTAGCAGGCACACTCACGTCTGTATGGTGGAAAGCTTGCTTCATAGCAGTTATATATGTATCTTCTCCATCTAGTTCACTTGTGTAGGTTCTTTTTCAAGGTTGTATCTCCTTGGTAAACCAAGTAAGTTTACCAGAGGTAGTTACTGGCTCATATGGTGCCACATGGAGAATTTAGGTCAAACCTTGTTTCCCTAGAGCTATTCCTTGTTCTGATTCCTTCTCATCCCCTTTTCCTTGTCCATCTTCTCCTTCTTCCATTCTATCCCCTTTTGTATCCCTTTGTATTTCCTCCTCTTCCTTATCTTTCTCACTAACCTCCTTTTCCCTTTCCTTCTCTAGGCCTTTGTCGGCTGATGAATCAATTACCACTTCTGGCCTGAGACCGGTCATGGCCTCTAGTGAGGTCTAAAAAGGTGATGTGTCTTCTGTGCCTACTACTCCTTCAGTTGCCTGAGTGGCACATGTTGAAGGGATTGAGGTTGAGGGAATAAGTGTTGGCATGATTGGAGTGGGAGATGAGGAGATGATGGTAGTAGACGGGGGCAGAGTTGGTGCAAGAATAGGTGTTGGAGTTGGTAAGAAAACTGGTGGGGTAAGTATATGAGGTGGTGGAGTGAAAACATAACTCCCTCTAGCTACACTGTCTATTGCTAAAGTCTGAGTTACCCCACTGTCTTTGATTTTAAGCCCTGGAGTAGAATCAGAGCTTACTAGTGGAGTAGGAACATTCACCGGAGGATTGGTGAACTGGACTGGTGGAGGAGTAAGGACTACCTGAGGTTGTATGAGCGATGGTGGAGTGAGGGCTACCTGGGGTTGTATGAGTGGTGGCAGAGTGAGGGCTACCTAGGGTTGTATGAGTGGTGGCGGAGTGAGGTATACCTGGGGTTGTATGAGCGGTGGCCCCCTAGTGTGTGTATCTTGGCCCTTATCCAAAAAGCCTTCAAGTCCTTCAAAATTAGAGAGCATAAATTCATCCTGTTCTAATGGATCCATAGGATTATCCTATTCTTTGGGATCCTCTCTATGTTTCTTAGTAGTCTCCTTTTCTCTCCTCTTCTGCAACCTGGTCCTCTGGACTAAGGGATCACTTACATCCTCTTCCTTAGGCTCTTCTTGTACAGTTTCTAATTGCGGAGATTCGGAACTCTTCTTCCTCTTATAGGTTTTCCTCTCAGCGGTGGGGGAAGATTGGCCAGAGGTGGATGGGCCCTCTCCTGATTGGGGTTGTGAAAATCCTATTGGTGGGTCAATCTGGCTCATCATTCTAGTTTTCTTAGGCCTAGTATTGGAGCCATATTCAACTGGTCATTCATGACCATACACCGTTCTTGGCTTCTGAGTGGGAGCCTTCTTATATTTAGGAGCTGTTGACTTCTCTCCTCGTTGTTTCTCTACTTTCCTGGAGGGCTCCATTAATGTTTTCACCAGGATCAGACTCATCTGGTGTGGCTTCTTGATCCAAGATACAGTGATTTTTATCACGTGCCTTGCCCTGAAGTCTATGTCATCATTTTCATCTTTGTCTACCTTGGCGTTCATGATTGGCCGGTCATACACCTTATCCTGTGTGTAAATGTCTTCTAAGACTTCCTCTGAATCACATTCCCATACCTTCAGGGAAATAGGAACCTTCAACACCTCTTTTTCCAGAGCTAGGTTCATTCTGCAGTAATCTCAGATTCTGACCTCATGGTCATCTATACAGTTTATCCAATGAACTTCTAGATGTGGCTCATGTACATAGAATCTACCGATGATATGGCTATAAGTACCTATAGGATCAAAGCAAGCTCATACTATCCTGTAAAGCTATAAGGGACAGTCATCCCATTCAAAAGCAAGGGATTTGCAAACCTTGTATAGGGTCCCAAAGAGATGGGAAAGTCCCAACAGTGCTTCTTCTTATGCTTGATGTGCTCGTATGCATCCGCGAGGTGCCTGGCCATCTCCAATATGATTATCTAGTCAGATGGATACCTGGGTAGCTTCTTTGGTTGTATGGTTGACCCAGCTATCCGAATGTACGTGAATATCCTGAACTGGATGAAATAGGCCCCAATGGCCCTTACCTTAGCAGCAGCTTCTTCTGACATTCTTTTAGCAAAGTCACCTTCAATAGATTGGATGACTGTGAATATGAAGGCGTCATTGACTATTCTGTTATCAGGAGAATCCTCTGGCATGTTTTCTCCTTTTACCAACTGCGGGTATACAAGATGGGGCCATGCATTTGGATCATTCAGACTTCCCCTCTTGGTGAGGCTGGGATAATCTGCCCATGCAGCTAGTAGGTACATTATGTAAGTGTTCATATAGAACTTGGGGTTATACTTCACTGCTATCAACTGCTCATCCAGATTGTCACTAATAATAGTGCCCCAGTCAAATCTTGCCTTTCATTCCCTGATCCTCTCTATCAGCAGGATCATCCAGTGCTCGAGTTGGATGGATTGTGGTAACCCATACACCCTGCTTATCATCGTTATAGCTGCATGGATATCATCCTTCATATAACCTCTCCAAAGGTCTATCTTGTCTAGTTTGTTCTTGGGGAGTGGTTGCTTGAGGTATTCCTTATTCATCATCTCGTTTACGGTTTTCTCCCTGTTGCTGAACCACTTGGTCCCCTTTTCAATGTAGAAGTTGTAGAACTTGTCTATACCTTTATGGAGGTGAAAGATGTCCTCAATGACATCCGGCCTAATGTCCAATACAACCTGATCTTCTGAGTTTACTACCACCCTTTTGTCTGAATCATAGTGGTGAGCTAGGGTAATGATCAATTATGAAGATGAAATAGCCACGGGGTGTGCGGTTGCATTTAATAGCCCAGATAGGACTAATGAGGTATAGTCTTCAGATCTATTTGCCAGTTGGGAGCACTGAGCTAGGAATTCATTCCAATCCACGTTCCCAATGTTGGTATTAGTTATCTCACTGTGTTTGTTCCCCAACTTTGAGCTAGGGGGATTCCCCTTGTATTGAAACTTCATTGGGGATGTTGTCTTTGGTTCAGTCATTTCTACAAGAAAAGACAAATATCAGTAGCTTATTGAAAAAAAAAAACAATTTAAACTATGAAAGCAAGTAAATAGAGCTGAAAAAAATAGTTAAAGTGCAAGTTTTCGCACTTTCAGACCTTTCAGGGTTTCAGACACCGAAAACTATTTCAGAGACCGAAAAGTCTGAAAGTGTGAATAGGTATATTGGAGGGCCAAGTCCATCGGGGGTTTCAGAGTTTTGAACACTGAAATGGGAGGGGCTTGCTCAAGGATGCCAAATCACCCAAAAATGGTAAGGAACCCGGATGGACTGATCAGAGGTTTCACTTTCATCTTTTTAGACTTTCAGACCTCTCGTATGTCCGAAAGGCTAAAATGTCCAAAATGACACTTGGAAAAAGTGAAGATCTAGTTTTCGGCCCTTCGAAGGCCAAAAAATTACGGTGAGCGCCGCGACTGACAAACATGCAAAACCCTAAACCTAGACCTGATGACACAAGAAAACCCTAGGGCTGACAGGGAGGGATGTCCCTGTCAACGCATGAAGACACAGAAGCCTGAGAGGGTGACAAAATGAAGTGCCCTAGGCTGGACAGGCACTAGGGCATTGAAAAGACCCTAAACCTAGGTAAACCCAAAAGCACTAAGTGAGGAAGAGTGAAGAGAGCCTACCTCGATCGATCAAGCAAAGGGAGGGAAACCAGGTGGCTTGGAAGAGGAGGTGGTCAGTGAGGAGAGGAAGATAGAATGTGAGCAAGAGAAGAAACACACAAAAATGCAAAGTGAAATGACAAACGGAGGCTACCCCTTTTATAACCCGCGGGTTGACGTCGACGGGTTCGGGGTTTTGGACACTGAATTGCCAAAGACCTAAAGGAGGACCAAGAACCTTTTGGCCTTTCAGTGATTTTAGACTCTAAAATTACCGAAAGGTTGGGTCTTTGGCCTTTCATCCATTTTGGTATTTCAGAGGACCTAAGTCCTCTGAAAGGCCGAAAGGGCTGAAAGATCAGGTCTTCAGGCTTTCGGCCATTTTGGTATTTTAGAGGACCTAATTCCTCTGAAAGGCCGAAAGGGTCGAAAGGATGAAAAAGGGTTCTTCCTTTATCTTCTTTGGTTTCGGTAATCTTTTCCAGTGGCTGACTGGATCTCTACGAGGGGCGGACATGATGAAAGGAAAAAAGACAAAAAAAAGGAGGGTCCCCATGTTCAGAGGACCTAAAATGGGGTGTTTGTTGTGGACCCACAACAAATAGCCCCAAAAAAAGGAGGAATGACCAAGGAATTTATTTATCATCAACACTCTTCCAGAAAGTAGCTTTGCAGTAGAACCAAACCAAGAGGTGGTGGAGTCGACAATTCTTCAATGACCTCCAATCTGAGGTTCTTCCGTTAGTTTTGCTGTGTGTGTCCATGCGTGTTAATTTCTTAACCTTTGGTTGTGATAACCAAGGTTCTTTTCTAGTTATACCCAACCTTTGCTAAATAAACCAGGGCTTCTCAAAAAGAGCTTTACTGCCAGTCAGGCATTCATAGCCCCGACAAAGTTTTCCCTGAGTCCATAGTATAACCTTGCTCTACTGCCAGTCGGGCATTCATAGCCCCGGTAAAGGTTGTCATAATCACCCAAGTCCATTCTGCATGCTAGGCTATAACTTTCTTTGTGAGAGCTCCATATTTTTGGAAAACCAGTTTGTTCCTTTTGCTTGCTTGGAAATGTATCAAACCTCGGACGCTCAGTGTGTTCCATGGATTTAGGTCCATAACTTCTTTTCTTTCTTTCTCTTTCCTTTTTTTTTTTTTTATGATCCAAGCAACGATTAGGCGGTGTTGCCCAGATCTTTCACTCATGACCTCTTAGGGGCACTTTTATTTTGAGTGTTATGCTTGCTTTCCCTTTTTTACTCTTTGTACTTTTGTTATTGCCTTCGCATTTAGTTCAGACTTGGGTTCTGGGATCGGTGGGTACCTGAACCTATGCACTAAGGTTGGCTACAATTGACAAATTCCTTAGAAACCTATGCCCTCTGGTGGTTGTCCCTTAATGTGTCTTGTGATCAGGATAACCAAACTTCAAACTTCTTGTCTGTCAATGATAATCATCACTACTTTGTCTTTAGGGAAGGTTCTTCTTACGCTACATGTATCCTTGGAGAAATTTGACTAAGAAATACCTCTGCTCCTCTTGTGAGACACCCTGGACTGGATCCAAAACACACTGACCCAAAATAACAAACAAGCCCTGACAAAGAAAAGGGCAAACACGAGCGGAAGAAAGGACTGACGGCGAGGACAACAAAAGAAAAATGCAAAAGTGACTATGGTACAAGGGATGAAATACAGTCCCGCTTAGGATCCAAAGTAATGTTTGAGGAATTTTCCATTGACTGGAAATGTGGTCAACTCTCCGTCCAATGTGCTGATCCTAAAAGTGTTCTCCCCCAGGATCTCTAATATTTGATAAGGGCCTGTCCATAGTCTTTGGAAGTTGGTGTGGCTGCCTGGCTTTTCTTTCGCCTTATCCCACATGAGGACAAGGTCAAAGATCCTGAAGGATTTGATGGTAGCTCTCTTGTCGAACCACCTTTTGACTATGGCCTAATGCTTTGATGTATGTTCCATGGCCAAAGTTCATTTCTCCTCTAGTCCTAGGAGCTTCATGAGTCTGACTTGTACCCAATCTTCCTCCCCTACGTACTGGTCCATAAATCTCAGAATTGGGATCTTCAGGTTCATAGGAAAGACCGGTTGCAAGCCATAGACAAGTTGGTATGGGGACGTCCCTAAGGCATTCTTGATCCTTACGTGATCAGTCCATAAAGCATATTTCAGTTGCGTGTGCCAGTCCCTGGGGTTGTCATCCAGGAGGTGTTTGATCACTGTTGTCAGATTTTTGTTTGTAGACTCTGCTATGCCATTGCCTTGCAGATAGTAATTTGAAGAGAATTTGAGGATTACCTGGTTTTCAAATGCCCATTGTGTGAGTGAGGCTGAAGAGAAAGAGGGGGCATTGTCACATACCAGATAGAACAGCATCCAAAACCTAGTTATGATGTGTTCCTCCACGAGTTTGGTTACGACCTCAGTGGTACAATTCTTCAAGGCTTGTGCCTCCGTCCAATGTGTGTAATAGTCGGTAGTGTTAGGAATAGGAAATGCCCTATTCTCCCAAGAACACCTGCATGCAAACCTATCACATGGAAGAAGCAAAGACAGAAGATAGAAAGAAACTATGGCGGCCAAAAAGCCAGAGGACACATCATGTGCTCAAGAAAACAATATATTAATGATATGTTTCTAGATTACAATGTGATGATGAAAAACTCTATCTCTAAAATAGAAGAGGTGAATCTTTATAAAAGAATCATGAAACCCTAAAAGAGAAACCCTAAGGTTAGCTAAAGAAAACTAGAGTGAATAGGTTAGTTAGTAATTAGATCGAAATGATTTAATTAATAACTCAAAGGACTATTACTCTAACACCCCCCCTTAAGATAAGCTTAGGGAGAAGCAAAACCTAGGAAACTACTGCAGAAATCAGGAAAGATGGGTCCCGGCAATAAGGCCTGATCAGGTACCCAAGTACAAGAAATAAAGTAGATGAAGGAAATTGAGCCTTCAATCTAGGGAAAGTCCCAAAGAGAGGAACAAGAAAGAGCAAGAAGCATCTCCGAAGCATGAAGCTGTAAACTCTATCAGAAGAAACTGTTGGAACCCCCACTAAAGTGCATGACCAGGTAGAGAAGACAAAGTCTGAAGAGCTGATCAATTGAACCAAGGAAACAATAGAACCAATAGGTGAACCCCCCATAATGCTGAACAGGGAGAGGTGACAGGAACACTGAAATGCAATGCCAGAAACATTTGTAGAAAGAAGAATCAGGAACACCAACAGTGTAACAGAAGTACAAGCACAGGATAAAGGGTGGTGTCACCGACACACAGCATGGGCTAATTTCATGGAAGGTACACTCACTTGACAAAGGTGGATGAGCACAAAATGGCATAACATCATAACCCCCCATGGCACTTTATAACAAAGTGAAAGTACAACACACACAAGATGTTCAAAATCCTAGAAATGTAGAAGAAGGCACTTTATCACAGTGCATTTACAGAATAAAGAATGCTAAAGAAGAGAAGCATACAAGCTCAGAAGTCAGAAAGAAGAGTGAGCCAGAAATATCAGAAGAAGAGATCCCAGGACCTGTAGAACCCAAGTAATCTTCCAGAGGGTGAAATATATCAAACTTGAAGGAGAGAGAACCTAGAGAAAAATCTAGAAAAAACACCCCTGCAACTAAATAGCTCACTGAACTAGCTTTTCGACGATATCTGGTTCGCCAAAAATAGAGTCTGAATGAGCAAGATATGGCTCCTGGAAGGCAAAAATAAATATCAGACTTTGAAAAAAAACACTATCAAAATGGCAGAACTGAAAACCCCAACCTCCATCATCGAAAAGTTATTAGAAAGAGCTTTCTGACGGTATAGGGAAGTCAGAAAAATACCCCCGTATGCTCAAGATAGAGCGAAAACAGTCTGGGGGGTCAAAAAAGCCACAAAAATAAAATTTAAGCCCCTGGGGCTTCAAAAAATCTGGCCCCTGGGCGCCATATGACAGCCGCAAGGTGCTGGGGCGGAGCCCTCGGTCACCCATGTGACCGCCTGCTGGGCTAAAGGGGGCCCGCGGGGCTAAAGCCTGCTGGGCAGGCGGAGCGGCGGGAGCCAGGTGGCGCAGAGGGCGGAGTGGCGCCTGAGCGGAGCGAAGCGGGCCGGTGGTGGGGGCCGGAGTGGCAGGTTCTGGATGGCGCAGAGGGCAGAGCAACACCTGAGCAGAGTGGGCCGGTGGCGGAGGCCAGAGTCGCGGGGGCTGGGGAGGGNGGGGCGGGGGCTGGCGGGGGCTGCTGCCGGAGGCGTTCGCAGCCAGTGGTGGTGGTGCGGTGGCGGCGCCCAAAAAAATGCACCGACTACGTAATAAAACCATAAAAAACATTAAATAAATATTTTTTTTAAATTTTTTTCTCAAAAACTGTGCCCGTACGGCCCTAAAAGGCCAAAAAAAATATCCCAGACACTCTGGTGTCCAAATCAGATGTGTTTTATATCGATCCTAGGGTTTTTGGGCCTTCCAAACACAACCGTGAGGTCAGTTTTGGTCCCAAGTGCTCCAAAAAATAGAGACCCCCCGAATCCAATAAAAAATACCAGAGAAAGACTAAAAGCTTCAAACCCCCATACTGCGAAGAGCTTGCTTCAAAAAAACCAGAACAATGAGCAGTAGGAAAGCTCTGATACCATGTTAGGAATAGGAAATGTCGTATTCTCCCAAGAACACCTACATGCAAACCTGTCACATGGAAGAAGCAAAGACAAAAGATAGAAAGAAACTATGTTGGCCAAAAAGCCAGAGGAGACATCATGTGCTTAAGAAAACAATATATTAATGATATGTTTCTAGATTACAATGTGATGATGAAAAAATCTATCTCTAAAACAAAAGAGGTGAATCCTTATAAAGGAATCATGAAACCCTAAAAGGGAAACCCTAAGGTTAGCTAAAGCAAACTAGAGTGAATAGGTGAGTTAGTAATTAGATCGAAATGATTTATTTAATAACTCAAAGGACTATTACTCTAACAAGTAGTTGTCAAGATAAACTTATGTCCTACAGATGAAGGGGGGTTAATCACTCCAACAAAATCCAAGCCCCATTGGGCAAATGGGCGTACCTCATAGACTGGTTGTAAAGGCATTGCTAGATTTCTCTCTTAGGTCGCGCTAGTTTGGAAAGTGTGGCAGGATCTCACATGCTCGCCAGTATCTTTAAATATCATAGGCCAAAAATACCCTACCCTCAGGATTTGGTGAGCTGTGGCCTCCGTTGACCCATGTCCCATTCCGTATTTGTCATGAAAGTCTACTAGTATCTATTTTTCCTCCATTCTATCCAAACATCTTAAGTACAAACCCTCATAATTGCGTTTGTAGAGTTGTCCACTCTTTAGCATGTAAGAGTTGCTTTTGATCTTTAAAGCTCTTCTTTGGGAGCTATTTATTTCTTTAGGGAAGCGATTCTGCAATAGATAATACACTATGTCCTGGTACCATACATCCTTGATCACCCCTTGGTTAGTGTATGTTTGGCAAACCAGACCTTCTTCAAACTCAGAGATCAGCTTTGTCAGGCCCTGGCCTCTTACCAATTTCATCGATTGGATTTCTAGGTCAAACTCTTGGAGAATTGCCATCCATTTTCCTCTCCGTTCTCCCAGTTCATTTTGCATCAGGAGGGATTTAACTGCCGCATCTAGAACTATCCCAATGACTTTACTCTTTAAAATATAATGCCTAAACTTATTTACCACCTTGATGAGAGAAAATGATTGTTTATCCAGGTTTGGGTATCTGAGCTCCGCATCTTTGAAGGGGAAACTCATAAAGGTGATGGGTCTTTCATCTTTGCTATTCTTCTTTTGTGTGAGAATGCCTATGCATGAGTGTTCTGACGCGAAAGAGTAGACCTTGAAAGGGATGGTGTAGTCAGGACTAGCTAGGATTGGTGTCATGGCGATGGCAGTCTTAATCTCTTTGAAATACTTCTTGGCTGGGAGGGCCCATTCAATCTTGGCATCTTTCTTGAGCATGTCGTTCAATGGTTTCACTATTTCTGTGAAGCCACTGATGAATTTTCTGACGAAGTTGATCTTTTCGAAAAAAGATTTTAGTTCCTTGCGGCTTTGGGGTGGTGTCAATTTTAGGATCGCCTCCACCCTTTCAAGGTCAATGGATATCCCCTTTTCAGAGATGATATGCCCCAAGAGCTTTCCTTCAGTCACCTCAAACACACATTTCTTCGGGTTGAGGGAGACCCCTACACCTCTAGAGGCATTTTCTGAGGTCGCTTATATGGTTAGCTCTTAGTTTTGAGTAGACCATGAGATCATCTATGTAGATGATAATGCACCTTCCAACTAATCCTTTGAATGCTATGTCCATTTCTCTCTGGAAGGTGGCTCCATCATTAATCAGCCCAAAAGGCATCTGTCGATAGGTGAAAGTTCCCCATTTAGTGGTGAATGTCATTTTTAGCCTGTCCTTTTCCTATACCATCACATAATTATACCCTGAGTAGCCATCTAGGAATGACATCATTTGAGATCCATTAACCTTTTGCAGCACTTCATCTAGAGATGGGAGTGAATAATTATCCTTTTGAGAGGACTTGTTGATGTTCTGAAAGTCTACGCACAGCCTGATTTCTCCAGTCTTCTTACTTATAGGTACTAGGTTTGCAACCCATGTAGAGTGTCAGATTGGGAAGATGATCCTGGCATCGAACAATTTTTGGACTTCCTTTTGGATCAAGTGCTCGATAGTGGGATTCACGGGTCTTTGTCGTTGCCTAAAGGGCTTAGAATCCGGTTTCAAAGGGATGTTGTGTACTATGACTAAGGTGTCATATGTCTTTAATTCTTCATGAATCCATGCTATGATGTCTTGATATTCAGTGAGAAGCTAGACCATTTTCTCCTTTTCTTCTTTGGTCCCCACCTTTTCAATGTGGACTTCTCTTGGTTCCTCTTCCATGCTCAGGTTGTAAGTGTCACATTCCTTACCATCAAGTGTTATGTCGAGGCATCTTCTCACAGTAGTCTTATCGCTGTCAAAGATCCTTTCTAGTTCTACCATTCCCTTGGGTATGGTGTTGGTCTTTAGGTTTATGATGTCATGATCGTCAGGCTCTTCAGGTTCAGTAGTTTCCTCGCCGTTATCCTCCTCATCTATGATCTGCTTCTCAAACACGCCGGCGCACATGATAAATTCTAGGATATGCTGGTCATCTTGAAAGACTTGAAAGTTAGTAACATTATCAAGAATGGCCGGGGCTGCAACAAGTTCAATCGAGAATTTCTTTAGTTTCGATTTCTATATTGGATGTAATGAGCTGGCTGAAATAGCCAATGCGTCAGCAACAATGTTCTTTCTTATTGGGATGGTTTTGATGTTGAAAGCATCAAAGTCGTTGATTAAATCCCATGCCCTATTTTGGTAGGTTGAGAGCCTCTTATCATTTCAAGTGTACTGACTACAGATCTGCTTGACAACCAATTGTGAGTCTCCTTCCACCGTCAAGATTTTGACTCCCTTCTCATGAGCTAGGAGGAGTCTGCGAACCAACGCTTCATATTCTACAACACTGTTAGTGCAAAGAAACTGTAACCTATAAGCAACATAGAAAGACTTACCCCTTGGATTTATTAATTTGATTCCTGCACCTGCTCCTTGTTTGCACTTAGAACCATTGAAGCGCAATTTCCATATCTAAGGTGGTTTAGTAGGGCTGGGTTTGGTCAAGCTTTTCTTAGAAAAATCCTTGGTCCTTGCTTTTCGGCTTCTCTCCCCATCGCTGTCAGAAGAAGTTGATTCTCCTGTATTTTGGGTATGCCCAGGTTTAAGGAATTCATTGTCTTCATCTTCCAGCATTCCCTTGTAAGGGGGACATGCTCCATCATCCGAGGTACTCCAGTCACTAAGCATGTTCAGGGCAAGGCTTCTATCTTCCAAATTCGGCCCACTGTCTTGATCTTGAGGTGGACTATTTGCAAGGACTAGGTTGTCCATACCTGGTGCGATGTTGTTCTTGTCTTCTATCCCAAGTACATATCCTTTTATCATTTGTGCTTCTGGTGGCTCATTTGGTCGGGCAATTTGAGCCAACACTTGTGACAGTGCTTCTCGAGAACTGGGGCATGTAAACTCGGAATGACTAGCCTGATGTAATTGGCAGTATCCAGGTAGTAATAAGATGTTTTGATCTGCGTCCTGACCTAGGTGTCGTAGGCTAGTTGTTGTGCTATTGACGAAACTCTGGAAGATGTCATTACCAATTGTTAGCTCTAGGAGACCTTGGATGGGACTATAGTTTGACTCTTCACCTTCTCGGATTTGAAACATGAAAATGTTGTCCAATCAGTAAGTGCCCAAGTCAGTTTGAGTGAACAAGACTTCATTCGGGGCATTGTATTTGGTGATCATCCTCTTTAGCTTTGGTTCTGCGTCTATCTTGATTTGGTTGTTCAAACCTCTCCAGGGTAGCTAGATTTGGGTGAAATTTGTAGAGAGCCATCCTCTTAATCATTTAGTCCATTCTTGGCTTAGCAACATCCCATAAGTCTCGGGGATGTCCACTATGTGTATATCAATGCATTCTTGTATCTGGGGATCTATGACTAGCTGGATGTGTACATCTTTGAGCACACCAATTACTCTAACCTCAGTTTTGTCTAATTGTATGACCACCCAGTTTGTTACTTGGGGCACCATCCCCAACATCTGGCAAATTGATAGGGGCATGACATTGCATGAGGCTCTTGAATCGATTAGGAAATTATGTAGGTTCTTTCCAAAGATTCACAGACTGAGTAGGAATGGCGGGACCTATGTCCTATCCATGAATACTGTTGGGAATGCCTTAGATGTGTTAACACTGGACGTAGGCGCCCTAGTGCCGTTGGTCGATGGGCCAGGTTTTGAATGATCCAAGGATCTTAAAAGGGATTCCTTTTGAGATGGGCAACCCTGTAATAATTCAAACATAGAGATGTTCACCTTAGTTTTCTTGAGTTCATCTACTACACTGTACTTTTCATTTGACCAGGTCATTCCTCGGTAGCCAGCATATGTACCTGTAATAGGAGGTATGGCATTCAGGCCCCTTGGAGGTAGGGGATTGTTACTAGCCTGAGGATCTGGTGGAGTCGGTTGCTTTCCTGGAGGTATGCTATCGGTGAGGGGTTCCTTTCTTCTCCAAAGGTTATGTGGGTTTTGCTGATCATTCTGGAAGGCATGAACCTCAGAATATTCAGGTTCATTTTCTCTCTGAAAAGGGAACATGAATTCATCTTCTCCCATATAAGCTTTTGAGCTTCCCTCCTTTCCAGACTCATAGGAATCGAACACCATAGCATTGAATTATACCAAGGGCCCCTCTAGATTCTAGGTGTAGTGGTCTTGGGAGTTGTTCACATATCCATTATTATCCTGATGCCTACTTGGAGCCCCGACAAAATTGGCCTCTGAAGTCTCATAAGTATTGGTGTTATCTGCTTGGATGTTGCCATTATTTGGTCTAGTGTTCCATGGCCGGTTTGGCCTTTGCTGCCCAAATGGTTTCTCCTGTGTGTTGTTTTTACATGTATTTAAACCCCTATTTGGATTATGAGGGTATGTATTTGGACTAGCAGATGCTCGTTGGTATCCGCCCTAATTTTGGGGTGGGTTTAGCTTCATTCTGTTAACTTCACTAGTGAGTTGCGATAAGGTCTTCTTTACGGCATCCAACTCAGAAGCCATGAGAGTGTTAGGCTCATTTTTGGGTACCATCCTCTATTCTACAAATGTTGTCTTATGAGTTTCATAGCCTGGATAAGTAATGGGTGGAGGCATGGTCGTACATGGCTGTGTCGGTATAGGATTTTTCATGGGCAAGTGGTTGGCCAAGGCTTGATTGTTTGTTGCAAATGGGTATGGGACCACAAGATTACTCATGATGGGTGCAGCCGCATAGCTTCCTTCTTGTGGGTCCATTTTCTGAGTGAAATTGATCGCTTCATTATACACCTTTTCAATTGTATCTCTATCTGTCGGGGGAAGCCTTCTTAGAAAGATTGAGGTAAATGGGTCTAGAGCCTTTAGGTAAACTTGTATGATAGCCTCATCTGGTATAGTAAGGAGCTTCCAGCTTTTGATGCATTTTGTGAAAACAATGATTAAACATAGCAATGGGCTCCTTAGGATCCTTCCTTGTGGTTATGAACTGGTGATGTGTCACTGCAGGATCGACATACAATTTGAATTGATTGAGGAATTTGGTTTTGAAGTCATTCCACACTGAGATAGATCCTCGTGGCAAGTTAAGGTACCAATTGTATGCAAATTCTCCCAGGGTATATGGGAAGAGATGAAAGACAACGTCTTGGTGGGCAATCTCTTTACGGTTGCAAATTTCCTTGAAGGTGCGAATATGTTCTTTCGCTGTCCTAGATTTTCCATATATGAATCATGTACAAAATTTCTCTGGATTTTTGGGTAACTCATGGAGCTTCCCAACAAAGTTCAAAGGTGAGCTAGTTGCATTAGAGAAAAAGGCCATTGGACGAGGTTGCTGCGAATGTTGATTTGGCAGGTTCTGATTTTGATTGATGGCTGCGGTAGTAGTTGGGGCAGCAATGTGTGATTTCTATCCAAGAGGATCCTGAGGTGCGGCAAGGTGCTGAGAAGATTCACCTCTTGCTTTCCCTTTGTCTCTGTGAGCCCTTCAGTGGTGAGTGATTTTGAGGAGCTCACTTATTTTCAGAGATGATCTAAGCACACGCTTGAATCTCTCTGGAGACAAAGATCCAATATTATCCAGCTTTTGGGTCTTGAGGCCCTCCTTCTAGTGCCACTTCTGTTGAGCGTTGTTTTAACCCAAGCCAACTTGCTAGGATCTCGAGATTCGATTTCCTCTCTTGAAAGAATAACTGATTTATTCCCAAGGTTCTCCGGGGTTGGGTCACAACTTGCTTGGTTACTTAGTTAAAGATAAATGTGATTGTTCATGAGGAGGCCTTTGCTAGTATGTTCAAGATAGCAAACTGCAAAATATTGTTAGTTCTCTCTTTTTTTTGGTATTTTCTATTTTAACAAATATGGGTGTTGTAAATAAAATGCAATTTTGTGTTTTCAAGATGGTAATTTTTAGAATTAATGACAATGTTTTAAAGAGAGAAGAGTAACGAGAAATAAAGCAAATTGTAGGAAAAGTGAAATCCTAAGGACATAAACCGTCGTAAACCCTTCCTTGTGAATTAAATGCTAGAGAGATTTGGAACAACCCACGAAGCATAAATCAGACCAAGTCATGATTCACTACTCCATAGGTGCAAGCATTTGTAGAGAAGAGGTATTCACTCGTGCAATATATTCAAAATCTATCAAATTGTGAAGCCACTAAGATGTGCACACCCACAAGATAGATTTATCATTTAAGCCCAAAGATGATCTCCTCCACGCATTCATCACAGCAAGGTAGATATACGACAGCAAACTCCAACTAAAAGTAGCACGAATTTGAAACATAATAACACAAAGGGCTCTCTGAAAATAAATAATAATGCAAGCATACATTCAATAAATTTGCATAGATAGTAGTAATTCACACACCATGAATGAAGCACCCAATGTAGATCTTTATTGTATTAAAAAGTCAGCCCTTTACATTGTTTCTTGATTACAATATATAGATTTTTGATCTACAACTCTCCTTTTCGGAGCTAGGGCATCAGAGAGTTTAAACTACAAAATAAAAGCTAAAACTAGAGCTTTACTGAAGGGAAACTATTGCTAACTGATACTATCTAACTTGCATGGACTCTTCCATCCATTTACAATCCATTTTCTCATGCAAAGACAACAAAATTTGCCAAGAAGAGAGAGAGAAAAAGGTAAGCTTCTTCTGTGAGCTTGCAGTCTTCTTCCTGATGCTTGTTGTTCTTCTTGGATTCCTCATCTGGGTTGTTTCTAATGGTGGGAACTGATACGAAACCTTTAGTCCTTCCAAAGCAAACTCAAGTTGACCATGGATATGATCTGAAGTCTAATTAGTGTCTGAAAAAGTGACCTTGCTGAAACCCCCAATTTTTCAGACCCCGACCTCTACCCCGAAACTTTAATGCCTTTAAAATTTCTCAGATGTTCTTCAAAATCATCAAACTCGGAGGTCCTAGAAGTTTGGACTTATCGTGGGCCGAAAGGCCAAAAAACTTTGAAGAGACAAAAGGATAAAAGGCCAAAAAATGTACTTGCTTTCGGGGCCAAAAGGCCAAAAAATTGGAGGCTGAAAGGCCGAAAACTCTTCCTTGGCAGAATTTAGCCAAGTGTTGAAAATATTGCCATGTCTACTCGGTATTTGAACCCTAGAGCTTTATCCAGTGAAGACTTCTGGGTGAGCTGCCCGGAGCCTCTGCACTATCTCCTGGACTTCCTTGAAATTTGATCTCTTTTCTTTTTATCTTTGTGACCCTTCGTTCTTGCTTCTCTCTGAAGATAGTCAATTCAGAAGCGAAGAATGTGATCTCTTCTTCGTGTTGTGAAATCCTGTGTATTTCATCCGTCATGTAGAAAAGTTGTTACAAGGCCTCCTTGGTATTGACTCTGGAAAGAACATCTCTGAACTATTGGACCACTTCCTTGGAGGGACGTAGAGCCTGTTGGCTTTCATCTCGGTAAACGTTGAGGCCAACCCCTATGAAGAAGGTATCTATATCTTTGATCCATTTTATTGCCTCCTCCCTCTTTTCATCTATAAGGGCCTGGTGTTTCTTATAGACCTTAATTATTTTGGTCATCTATTCAATCCAAGTCTCAAATTTATCCAATTCCTCACCCTCATAGAATTTTACCAAAATTTGGAAGCATTGCTTTCGAATTACCTCCAAATCCTGGAGAGCTGCTTGCCACTTAGCTACCTTTCCATCCATACCCCCGTCATCTTCCACCGGGTCGATGAGTGAATTAACCTCAACCAATATGGTCCTGTATGGCCTGAATATTGATGGGATTTCCTTTTCTCCAAACTATTTGAAGTCATTTACCCAATCGGCGCTCGCGTGGATGAAAGAGGGGGTCAATCCTGCCGGCAAATCTGGTGTGGCCCTTTTATCAAGCATGGCTTGTAATGAAGCCTCTGAATAGTTTGGGTCAATGGGACCCACCATCTTTTGAATGACCCTTTTTAGAGCCTCATTTTGGTCTGTTAAAGATTTTATGGTCTCCTCATCTTTACTCATGAACCCCAGAGCATGCTTGAGTCCCAAAGTTGCTAATGTCTTGCTCCCTTCTCTGGTTGGTTCCCCCAAGTCTACCTCCTTGAATGTATAGTCTCCTGATGAACCTGTGGTTTGAGAGGTGCTCAGGGGTGGGATAGCTATTTGTGCTGTCCATCGACCCTTAGTGTCTTGGGTCACATATGACATGGTTTTAGCAGGCACACTCACATCTGTATGGTGGAAAGCTTGCTTCACAGTAGTTATATTTGTATCTTCTCCGTATAGTTCACTTGTGTAGGTTCTTTTCTAAGGTTGTATCTCCTTGGTAAACCAAGTAGGTTTACCGGAGGTAGTTACTAGCTCATATGGTGCCACATGGAGAATTGAGGTCAAACCTTGTTGCCCTAGAGCTATTCCTTGTTCTGATTCCTTCTCTACCCCTTTTCCTTGTTCTGATTCTTTCTCTGCCCCTTTTCCTTGTCCATATTCTCCTTCTTCCATTCTATCCCCTTCTGTATCCCTTTGTATTTCCTCCTCTTCCTTATCTTTCTCACTGACCTCCTTTTCCTCTTCCTTCTCTGGGCCTTTGTCGACTGATGAATTAATTACCACTTCTAGCCAGAGACTGGTCATGGCCTCTAGTGAGGTCTGAAAAGGTGATGTGTCTTCTGTGCCTACTGCTCCTTCGGTTTCCTGAGTGGCACATGTTGAAGGGATTGAGGTTGAGGGAATAAGTGTTGGCATGATTGGAGTGGGAGATGAGGAGATGGTGGTAGTAGACGGGGGCGGAGTTGGTGCAAGAGTAGGTGTTGGAGTTGGTAGGGAAACTGGTGGG
>MU223225.1:6303077-6334872 GCA_018584345.1 Thuja plicata
ACTAGACTGGTGGAGGAGTAAGGGCTACTTGAGGTTGTATGAGCAGTGGCGGAGTGAGGGCTACCTGGGGTTGTATGAGCGGTGGTGGAGTGAGGGCTACCTAGAGTTGTATGAGCGGTGGCGGAGTGAGGGATACCTGGGGTTGTATGAGCAGTGACTCCCCAGTGTGTGTATCTTGGCCCTGATCTGAAAAGCCTTCAAGTCCTTCAAAATCAGAGAGCATAAATTCATCCGGTCCTAATGGATCCATAGGATTATCCTTTTCTTTGGGATCCTCTTTATGTTTCTTAGTAGTCTCCTTTTCTCTCCTCTTCTGCAACCTGGTCCTCTAGACTAAGGGCTCACTTGCATCCTCTTACTCAAGCTCTTCTTGTACAGTTTCTAACTGTGGAGATTCAGAACTCTTCTTCCTTTTATAGGTTTTCTTCTTAGTGGTGGGGGAAGATTGGCTAGAGGTGGATGGGTCCTCTCCTGATTGGGGTTGTGACAATCCTATTGGTGGGTCAATCTGGCCCATCATTCTAGTTTTCTTAGGCCTAGGATTGGAGCCATATTCAACTGGTCGTTCATGACCATACACCATTCTTGGCTTCTAAGGGGGAGCCTTCTTATATTTAGGAGCTATTGAATTCTCTCCTTGTTGTTTCTCTACTTTCCTAGAGGGCTCCATTAATGTTTTCACCAGCATCAGACTCATCCGGTGTGGCTTCTTGATCCAAGATATAGTGGTTTTTATCATGTGCCTTTCCTTGAAGTCTATGTCATCATTTTCATCTTTGTCTACCTCGGTGTTCATGATTTTCCGGTCATACACCTTATCTTGTGTGTAAATGTCTTCTAAGACTTCCTCTGAATCACATTCCCATACCTTTGGAGAAATAGGAACCTTCAACACCTCTTTTGCCAGAGCTAGGTTCATTTTGGAGTAATCTCAAATTCTGACCTCATGGTCATCTATACAGTTTATCCAACGATCTTCCAGATGTGGCTCATGTATGTAGAATCTGCCGATGATATGGCTATAAGTACCTATAGGATCAAAGTGGGCTCGTACTATCCTGTAAAGCTGTAAGGGACAGTCATCCCATTCAAAAGAAAGGGATTTGCAAACCTTCATGTCCTGTAGTGTATAGGGTCCCAAACAGATGGGAAAGTCCCAACAGTGCTTCTTCTTATGCTTGATGTGCTTGTATGCATCCGCGAGGTGCCTGGCCATCTCCAATATGATTATCCAGTCAGATGGATACCTAGGTAGCTTCTTTGGTTGTATGGTTGACCCAGCTATCCGAATGTACATGAATGTCTTGAACTGGATGAAATAGGCCCCAATGGCCCTTACCTTAGCAGCAACTTCTTCTGACATTCTTTTAGCAAAGTCACCTTCAATAGATCGGATGACTACGAATATGAAGGCGTCATTGACTATTCTATAATCAAGGGAATCCTCTGGCGTGTTTTCTCCTTTTACCAACTATAAGTATACAAGATGGGGCCATGCATTTGGATCATTTAGACTTCCCCTCTTGGTGAGGCTGGGATAATCTGCCTGTGTAGCTAGTAGGTACATTATGTAAGTGTTCATATAGAACTTGGGGTTATGCTTCACTGCTATCAACTGCTCATCCAGATTGTCACTAATAATAGTGCCCTAGTTGAATCTTGCCTTTCGTTCCCTGATCCTCTCTATCAGCAGGATCATCCAGTGCTCGAGTTGGGTGGACTGCGGTAACCCATACACCCTACTTATCATCGTGTTAGCTGCCTGGATATCATCCTTCATATAACCTCTCTGGAGGTCTATCTTGTCCAGTTTGTTCTTTGGGAGTGGTTGCTTGAGGTATTCCTTATTCATCATCTCATTTACAGTTTTCTCCCTGTTGCCGAACCACTTGGTCCCCTTTTCAATGTAGAAGTCGTAGAACTTGTCTATGCCTTTGTGGAGGTGAAAGACATCCTCAATGACATCCCGCTTGATGTCCAATACAATCTGATCTTCTAACTTTACTACCACCCTTTTGTCTGAATCATAGTGGTGAGCTAGGGTAATGATCAATTCTGAAGATGAAACAGCCACAGGGTGTGCGACTACATTTAATAGCCTAGTTAGGACTAATGAGGTATAGTCTTTAGATCTCTTTGTCGGTTGGGAGCACTGAGTTAGGAGTTCCTTCCAATCCATGTTCCCAATGCTGGTATCAGTTATCTCGCTGTGTTTGTTCCCCACCTTTGAGCTAGGGGGATTACCCTTGTATTGACACTTCATTGGGGATGTTGTCTTTGGTTCAGTCATTCCTGCAAGAAAAGACAAATATCAGTAGCTTATTGAATAGAAAAACAATTTAAACTATGCAAGCAAGTAAAGAGAGCTAAAAAAAAATAGTTAAAGTGCAAGTTTTTGCACTTTTGGACCTTTCGGAGTTTCGGACACCAAAAACTATTTCGAAAACTAAAAAGTCTAAAAGTGTGAATAGGTATATGGGAGGGCCAAGTCCATCGGGGCTTTCAGAGTTTCAGACACCGGACTAGGAGGGGCTTGCTCAAGGACGCTAAATCGCACAAAAATGGTGAGGAAGCCAGATGGACTGATTGGAGGTTTCACTTTCAAATTTTTTGAATTTCAGACCTTTCAAATGTCTGAAAGGCCGAAATGTCTGAAATGGCACTTGGCAAAAGTGAAGATCCAGTTTTCGGCCCTTCAGAGGCTGAAAACCTACGGTGAGCACTGCGACTGAAAAACATGCAAAACCCTAAACCTAGACCTAATGACACAAGAAAAACCTAGGGCCGACAGGGAGGGACGTCCCTGTCGATGCACAAAGACACAGAAGCCCAAGAGGGAGATGAAACGAAGTGCCCTGGGCTGGACAGGCACTAGGGCACTGAAAAGACCCTAAACCTAGGTAAACCTGAAAGAACTAAGTGAGGAAGAGTGAAGAGAGCCTACCTCGATCGATCGAGAAAAGGGAGGGCAACCAGGTGGCTTGGAAGAGGAGGCGGTTGGCAAGGAGAGGCAGACATAATGCGAGTGAGAGTAGAAACACACAAAAAACACAAAGTGAAATGACAAACAGAGGCTACCCCTTTTATAACCCACGGGCTGATGTCAACAGGTTTGGGGTTTCGGACACCGAATTGCCAAAGACCTAAAAGAGGACCAAGAACCTTTCGGCCTTTCAGTGATTTTGGACTCTGAAATCACCGAAAGGTCGGGTCTTCGGCCTTTCAGCCATTTCGGTATTTCAGAGGACCTAAGTCCTCCAAAAGGCCGAGAGGGCCAAAAGATCAGGTCTTGGGCCTTTTGGCCATTTCAGTATTTTGGAGGACCTAAGTCCTCTGAAAGGCTGAAAAAGGGTTCTTCCTTTATCTTCTTTGGGTCCAGTAATCTTTTTCGGTGGCTGACTAGATCTCTACGAGGGGTGGACATGACGAAAGGAAAAAATACAAAAAAAGGGGGGGTCCCCATGGTCGGAGGACCTAAAATGGGGTGTGTGTTGTGGACCCACAACAGTATGATCAGTCCTTCATGCATATTTTAGGTCCTAACCCTAATGTTGTTCAGGTATAGCTGATATTTTCTCCCTTGGCATAATTGAATTTCCACATAGAGGTTGTGCGACCTACCCTGAATTTTTTTCTTTTAAAGAAATGATTAATTTGAATGGATCTTTTTGAGACTTCCAATTAAATGACTACCCATCCAAGGTAGATTGGGCTCCACTACAATCTTCCTTATTTACATTGTAATTTATTTGTCTTTCCTTTCCTTTGTGAATTTTTTCTTTGAACAAGAGTTTTTGGGTTCCTTTCTCTACAGGAAAAGATTCTTGAGAGTTGCCAAATCTAAAGATGCCCTACAAGTGGCTTGGGGCCAAAAACAAAATTTAACATGCGACTCGAAACTTTTGTGGGCACTTGTGATTTTTTCTCTCCAAATTTATTTGGATGTGTGCGGAGATGCCTCTTATTGGTGATTTCTCACCTTTTTTATTTTTTTGTCTTTTTTTCCTCGTAGAGTGTGCCAAGTGTTATTTCCACATAAAGTTTTGTACAAAGGAAAGGATAGAGATCAAGGTAGGTTTTTCCTCATTGACATGTGTCCAGGCTATGATTTATCAAGAAAAGGTAATGATCTTTAAGGTTGTTGAGGTGTAATGACGAATGTTGGTGGAAAAAGGCTACTCTTCCATGCGTGAGGGAATTAATTATGATGAATACATTATGTTCATAGGAAGTTGCAGTTTCCATGATGAAGTTTCCACATGGTGCCGTACGCTGGATCATTTCTATTACAATGGGGAGAATGTAGTAAAGTGGACTAGACCAATTTGAGCCAAAGGGATTGGTTATTTTAAGGGTTCTATATTTGTTTGTTAAAAGATAGTGATATTTAGTTTTATGTCGAGATGATATATTTCTCAGACATTAATTCTTTATTTTAGTTTGAATTATATCAAACTATGATGAAAACCTAGCAAACAGGCATCATGTGTAATCCCTCCATTTATTTTCTCTTTACACTTTGGGAAATTTCTTTTACCTACCACTCCATCTCATCTACCTACCATACCTATAATATCTTATCCATTTCATCTCGTCCATACTCCTTTAGATCTTGATAAAAATTAGAGTCAACCACATATACATGCTTCGGACACCTCTTGGCATCCACTTCCACATCAAAATTTTCATCCACCTATCCTCCCTTATCCACCAACCATCATATCTTCCATCTACCTCCCTCATCCTCTTTTTGTCCTATTTTCTATTCTAGCATAGCCCTCCTAATGCCTCATCATGCATGAGTTATCCTAAGTGGGATAATATTATTCCTTGGTGGCATATTCCTTGGAGACCTTAACATATCCACCTTTCATCTCCCAGTACTTATCTATCTCCACCTCTTCATCTCCAGTCTTTCCATCTCCCAATCTTCATCTCATATCATCTCATCATCTTTAATCGTTTCATCTTGAGAGAGAGAACTATCAATAGAAGCAATACTATCAACGCTATAGTACCTTAAACCATGTACCATCAATTTTTTACCCTAAACCCTATATCATACACCCTATACAAGAGAGGGAAAGGTTATTACCTAGAGAGAGAGAGTGTGTGTGTGATTTGGCTCTAGCATTTGCACTAGCAAAATTTGATGTGTGCCAAATTATTTGCATTGGGAAATAACAACCCTTTGGGTTGGATTCACCTTAGGCATCAAAACCAAAGGGTTGGAAAACTATTTAATGCCAAATACATGCTTTTTTAAAGGGTAGAAAAATTCCATACATTTTTTTTTCATACTCTCCATCAAGTTTGTAGGTGTCACAATGAACATTTTAAAAAACATGACGATGTTAAGATCGCTCTTAGCTATCTAACCATATATTTTTTCACATTTTGGTTATGTTAAGGTTTTCATCTTTAATTTAGTTTTTAGTGCTTTTTTTTAAAAAAAAACTAGCATGTGGTATTTTGGGTGTAGTTTCTTATTTGCTCCCCAAATTTTGAAACAAATTACATTTTTATAAACTAGACACCATTCCACACGTATTGAAAAAGAATTTGGTTTTTTATCAGTTTCCAAAACATTTTGGTAGAAGCATGCTCAAATTTTTATTTTCCAAAATGTGTCAACTATGAAAATTAGTTAAAAATCATATATTCATAAAAAAAGGTCAAAAAATATAGCAAAAACTATATGGTGTTAGCTAATCTCTCATTGAAATCATTTTTGAAATTCTTAAAAAAGGTTAAAATTTTAGGGGGAGCACACTAGATGTTATGTTATGTTTTTTTGAAAAAAGGACCAATTTATATGCTCCCCCTTTTTGAAGCCCTTAATATTCACTATTTTTAAAATAAATTAGTAGTTTAGAAAGTAGATTCAAAGCTCTACAACTCTTTATGTTGTTGCATGGTCAAGGTTCAACTTTTTTTTATTTCATAAAATAATGACATCTTAAGACCCTATTTTGGTCCTCCCATCTTGGTGCACTTACCCTATGATCTTTGTCAAATGTCTGTGATTATTTTTATGTCTAATTTTTTGTTTTTATCTAACATGTTTGTTTACAACTAAGATGTTTGTGATGATATAGCTCAAAATATCTCCATGATGGATTGATTCAAATCTCTTCACTAGAGGAAAATTTGCATTGAAAGAAGACTATGCTTACCCTTGGCATCTTGGGTATACCAACTAACTCTTTCTCTATATTTTTGCAAGCATCTCTTTGAATATTCTCAATAAAGTTTGGGAAAACATTGTAAAATTTACCCCATACAATTTCACACTACATGAGTCTCCTCTTTATCTTAATTAAAAGGAAATAATTAAATTTTAATATGAAAACCTTCCTTGTCACTTATCATGCCTATTTATCGACAAAAAGGTATGGATTTGGCTTGGACATGTGTACATCGTAGAGATGTTCATGTGTTGTACTTATATCCCATGAATATCTATGACTAAAGTTAGTCATTGGGATGTTATACTTTCGCATATTGGCATTGTAACACCCCTCTAACCTTGCATTGATGTTGGAACAACTGCCAATCCCTTATACTTTTCACTCTACCTCATTTTCTCTATCTTGTTTTCTAATCACTTATAATATTATGATGAAATTTCTTGCACTGTGAATCTTATTTCCATCATTTTTCTACAATTTGTTTAGCATACCATTCCACCACCTTCTTCCATTGTCAACTAGAAAATCTCTATTGACTTGGAGATTTTTGCCCCTTCTCATTCCGAAGAGTTGCTACACTTGTGGGCTTTGAAGGAGGTTAACTCTTTGGGTAATTGTATCATTAAATTTATTATCTTTGTTTTATTATATCAATATGCTCTAAATTATCTCTTTTTGTCTATTTTATCAGAATCGTGTCTATAGGCTATCAATGGAGGTGTAAACACCAAAGAGGGGGTTTGATGAAGGCAAGCCTCTAAATGCAGCCATCCCAAACATTTTTATCTTGGTTTCTTGTGTGTAGATTCTAGTGAAGAAGATATTGGATTTGCTAGAAGCTTCATTATGTAGACCCTAGTGAAACATTCTTGTACTTTATCTTTGTCATTTTGTTACTTTATTTCTTGTTCGTTGTCCTTTCCTTTCTGTAATTTGTTATATTTGGATTCCATAATAGAGTGCATCTCACTTTTCAATTTCTAATAGGAACCTTTGTGGTCTATCCATATGATATGCTTGTACATTATGTTTTCATCCTAGTGTTAGTCTTAAATTAGGTTTAGTTTACTAATATGGATATGATTCAATTAGAGTTAGGATTGGAGCTCAATAATAGTTTGATAAAAGTTCACTTAGGGTTAAAATTACAATTAGGAATAGGGTTCAATTATAGTTACAATTTATATAAAGATTTAAAATTAACATAAGCAATATATTAGGGTTTATTTTACCAAAATGAACAAAATAGAATAAAACTCCTTTTTTCTTCTTTTATGTGTGTGTTCAATAGCCAGATCTTTCCGATTACAACCCTGTCAAATAGCTAAAATTCTTAACCTGAAAAACACCCCCGCCTTTAACCTGATAATCCAATCAACCCACTAGAGATTTTCATCAGTAGGTTAGTCCACAAATCTAAATCATAAAATAAATAACATCCATTGCAATGATTATCATTATCATCCATATTTCATCATATAATTCACATTAAGTCACTGCATAATTAAACATCATTATAGAATTCATGACAACATCAAAGCATAAGATCATATAAATCCCATAAAAACACAATTAGTTCTGCAGCATCCAAAATAATGTCTAACATGTCTACTATAACATCATAGCATAACGACTTAGGTCAAGAATTGTCAGACCAAATCAACAAAATCCATACTGTTTACACATGATGCATGTTTTCCAAGTTTTCACCATTAGACGATTTTTTCTCTTTACTTTTTTTTGACTTTTTTTTTTAATTTTTCAAATTTTTTTAACTTTTGTGGACTTTTTGGAGGGAGTTTATGGATAGAATGAAAATGAGGAGATGGTTGTAGGATTCAAGCATCAAGTTCAATATCAAGGTAATAGGAGCTCATTTGTAGTGATCAGTGGATGGTGGCACAACCTTATTAGGATGGGTGGATTATGGAAAGGTGTGGATGAGATGGTTGTAATGGGGGACATTTGTGGGGTAACGTATCTGGTGGTAGGAAATGTTTGGAAGGAATGATGGAAAGTGAGTGTGATATGGGGATGTTGTACGGACCAACATTGGCACGTGCTGTGAGGTGTGTGGAAAGAGTAGAGGGGATATGGATGCTATATGTGGATATGATGGAGGAGATGTGATAGGTAGTTTTGGGAAGGACCCAAAATAGATTTAGGAGATGGAGGAGAGTAATGCTTACCAGGTGGATTAACAACATTTTATACCATTGTGTATTTTTTCTTTTAGATGTATTATATCTATTTGCTTTGGGATCCACATAATTTTTTCTTTTTCTTTTTGGGCATTTGAGATGGAGTGTATTTTTTGATTGGATTTTTCTTTTCTTGAGCATGTCTTTCGGAGTGTACATGGAAATCTTTAGATTGTTGTGGATATTTAGCTTTATGCAATTTTTGTTTGGCATCCACATTATTGAGTAAAATTAGAAGGAATATGGGAATTGGTATGGGATAGAAGGAATATGGGTGGAGTGATTAAGGTAGGATGGTGGATGGGGTGTATAGGTATGTTCCTTTGTTGATCCTAATTGGGAATGTAAGGGGTGGGATTTTTATGATGGATGATAGAGATATGGGATAGGTGGATTTTGGGCTGAATAGGATAAGATGGGGGATGGGATTTCGGGATGTAAGGGCCCAAAATGGATTTGGTATGCAAAGAGTATGCAATGGTATATTTTGGGACATAGGGACCCAAAATGGATTTAGAGGATGAAGGAGGAATGTGGTAGGTTTTCTTGGGTTGCAATAATGGAGGAGGGGGGATGACAGTAAATGTTTTGGAGGAACAATGGGAATATGTGATGGTGGGTTTAGAAGTATGCTTAGATTTTGCATTAGTTGTATTGAAATTTTTGGACGATGTGATTTGAGAAGTGTAACCAAGACCATGAGGTCATGGATGTTCTTTGACATGGATGGGATATAGGGTAAATTTATCATTTAGGCCTAAGCCTTTACCTTGATAATTCATTTTTTCAACATGTGATCCAAGATAGGATACTTTTTATTTGGTGAACAAGATGTGAGTTCATTATTAGGTGGAGCATAAGTGGTGGAAATGAGATGTTTTTTTGTTCTGAGTGGACCACCATGGATGACTGTAAGTGAACCAACAGGATAGAAGTGATGGCTTAGATTGGAGGCGATAAAGTATCATGAAGTGGAGGAGATGGAATGCTATAATTTTCAATGGGATGGGGGGATGGTAATAGAGTTTGAGATGGAGTAGGTAGAATGATGGGATCTTGATTTGGAGGAGTGGGTGGCAATGGATCATGAGATAGATTTGATGGAAGGAACAGATCATGTAATGGAGGAAGTGGGATGGTAGGGTTTTGAGATGGAGTGGGTTGAATGGTAAGATCTTGATTTAGGTTAATGGATATTTCAACATGCTTTTGGATAATATCTTGACATGATTGGATTAATGTGGATGGTGTTATGCCCTGCATACCCATCCCTACATTTTGTAGGCAAAATGTTGGGTCCCCCTTTTCGCTTTTGCTCTTTCCCTTGGTTTCTTTTGTTTCCTATGTTTTCCCTCTGGGCTTTGCCTCGACGAGGGCTTGTTTTCTTTTGTTTCCTATCTTCTTTTGTCTCTGGGACCTGGTCCCGGAGTTTGTTTGTTCTCTTGAGTCAGCCAGACCCCAGACTCCAGGATTTTTTGTCATCATATCTTCTTTTGTGAGAAGATGTGGCTACACGGAATCCCTAGGCCCGGATTCCAGAGGTTTTCTTATTCCAGAGTCTACGGGGAGAAAGCAACACATTTTTACCCTAGGGGTATAAATAGAAGTCACCTATCATTTTTAAATTTACCATGATCAAACACTTCAAGAAATTAGAGTGATTCAAAGGCGATTAAGGTGATTAAACAACATTTTTCTCCTTGTTCGTAGTGAGTGATTAATAGTGATTTGCAGTGCTTGTTCGTGATTACTCGAAGGTCGACTTGTTACAGAGTGCCTCTTGTGCTTGTCTTTCTTGAATTACTCATGTTTCTAGGTAGGCCTTTGACTCTCTCCTCTCTGGTTTTTGGTTTCTTGTTTCTTTCTTCTGTTTGTTTTGTTTTTGTTTTGTTTTGTTTCTATTTTCATTTTGTTGTGTCTTTGCGTTGGCTTTTATGTCGCCTCTCATTGGTGGGTTGGCTCTGCCAGAGGATTGTCTACCCTCTGTGCAATTGTAGTTTAGTGTATATTTTGTACATTGTCTTCCTATACATTTTTGTATATACGTCCATTTTTGTGGTCAGCCTGTGACTTGTGCTTCGGCTCTCGTAGCGATTCACCTCCAGTATATTTAGCATGTATTCTATGTATATCCTTCCATCTATGTTAAGCTCATTATGCTCCATCATATCCAAACCAACTATCGAGCTCATCAAAGAGGTATTTGCAATGAGTTGAACTTGGCACCTCACTGGTTCAAGCCATGGCAACTTTCTCTCTCCTCTATCATGTCGTCTTAATGGCAGGATTAATTTCCCATGAATGGGCATTCAAATACCATCCCATATGACATTTACTTCCCCTATGTCAGTCTTCTTGTTTCTATTAATTCCATTACGCCACCTTTCACGTGGCCACGTAACGACCCATGTCAGCCAAGTACAGCTCATTGCGGGTTACGTCGATAACAGCTAGTTCTTCTAGACTTCGGGTGCTAAGAGGCCCCTAGGTCTTCATCCCATTTTTTTGCCTAAACCAATGCCCCAGAGCTTCGCGTGTTGATCAGAATCCAATCCTTGTTAAAATTTAATACTCTAGGAATCTTGATGTGTGATAACATTTTTGGACAGGTACAAAATGGTGGTGAATTCCCCAGAGTCACTAAATTATTATTTTTATTATATCATGTATAGACAGTTCTCCAGTCTTTCAGGTTGCAGATAGATTGATCAAAATTTCTGAAGTGATCGCTCCTCCTGATAGCCCAGAGCTACCAACTACCTCCACTCAGGCAGCTATAAAAACAAAGGCTAAAAAGATGATATCTAAGTTGTCGCTAACTTCCAAGTACCTGAAGGATGGTGCTCTCATAGGGTCCAAGGTGGACTCTAATTTTTAGGAGATAAAAGACACATAGCCCAAACTATGGGCTGAAATGTAGGGCTTGGTCCAAGCCATCTACCAATAGAGGACTGACAAAGATAGTATGGAAAAGCACTTGGTCGCCTCTAGGGTTATTAAAGCTGCAAGTTTTCCCTACTCAGTGCAAGCATCAGAGCTAATAATTCAACTGGTGATGCTCTACAACACCTCCACTCAGGTTGTTTTTCTCGTTGATCCCCAGTCGCTACACTATCCAGTGACTATCATCAATCTGGATGCGGCTACTTTTGCTTCAGGGCTGGGGATCCCTCAATTCAAGGGATTTGTTATTCTCTCCTAGGCCATGTCATTAAAGGAGTTTGAGGAGGCTTCTCTCCTCTCCCAGCAACATCTCAACACTAATTGGATGAAGTCCCTGAGAAGGGATTATAAAAAAATGAAGCTAGAGATTCCCTATGGGGATTTTAGAGAACCTATCCAGGCTGGGATCATATTTCTATGCAAGCTCTTTAGAGAGCCCCATGCCTGGGATTTCTCGGCATGGATATATTACTTTCTCTACTGCATCCTCACCCGTAATCAGACATTCAATTGGGCGGCTATCATCACCAACCACGTGGACACACAGATGAAGAGCATCCTCCAGACCTCAAAATTCCACATGACATCTTATGTATTATGGGCACTGGCCCAACAAATACCTGTCTTTCAGGGTTTGCAGATAATGGGCATTCTCTAGAACAGGTCGATCCAGTTGATGCCATGGGATCATTATCCCCAGGTCCAGTGGGAACTTAGTTTCCCAAATTTTTGCAGGGTAAATGATGCCTTCATTTACCAAAATACTTTGACACTTACTCAGGATTTCGGATATCGATTATCGCAAGAGGCGATGAACTTGGTGAGTTCTTATGGGAATTAATTTATTCAATTTCAATTGCACACATATATTCGGGTGACCAGCTTCTCTGGGAAAACTTATCTTCTTCCTCGGTATTGTCAGGATAGAATAATTCTCTTGGAATACTGTTGGCAGATTTTGGAGCTGCATGCCCTCTTCACATTGAAGGTTACCAACGTTCCATTCCCAATCTCTTGTGGAAACTATTCTTGTAGTCTTGTCACAGCAAAGGAGGCAGACAACAAACTGAAGAGTCTGGGACTGGTGGAATTCCACCATACCAGAAACAATTTTGATCCATTGGGTAAGATAGCACTAGCGCTTTCCTAGGTGTCCCCACCGCACAAAGATGACATTGAATATTTTTGGGTGGATTGCTACGATAGTTTTGATCTTCGGGCCCGCCAACATTCGTAGATGTCTAAAGGCTTGATGAAATCCCTCGACCTTCAGGGTTTCTCAAAGGGTTTTTAAGATGATGGACCCCTGGAGGACCCATTGTATAAAGAACATGGATTAGATAAATTGGATCTCCCTTCGGTGGATTGGGCCACTCAAAAAGATTTAACAATTAAGGCGGTATGCCACCCCATTGTGGAAAATAGTCACAAGTATTTTGAGCTAGTGTGTCTAAGGAGCACCTGGAAAGGACCAATTGTTCAAAGGTCCACTTCAACCTCTAGAGTCATAGGACCCAGCATGAGAAAGGGGAAGGATAAAGAAGATACCCCAACCCAAGTACCTCCCAAGGGTTCACTCCCCATAATGGCATAATTACAGGAGAAAATGGAGGTGTCGAGGCTAACGAGCTAGAAGATAAGTGCACAACTATCTGTTGGCCTCCTCACAACTCCAATAGCATATGCTCGCCCGACAGGATCCCCGTCATTGGCCACACTTATGAGAAGGAAGACATTCGCTAAGGTGGAGTCTGCAAGTATTCTCGATACCGGGGCCCCACTACAAAGAAAGAAAAAGAATAAGGTGAACCCCACCCCAAGCATGGATGCAGGCCCCAGTATGCCTAACATGCCCCCATTAGATGTCAGTTCGGATTCCCCTGAACTTGAGAACATTTTAGATACCTCTCCCCCGCACGATGACTTCGATGATATCTTCATGGCAGATGAGCTTATGAACCTGCATGGGGATATAGATCATGCAGTGGAGGAAATCTTCACTCAGGAGAAGGAGGAGATCCCCGCTGAAAAGGAAGTCCCAGAGCAAGAAGGTTCCATAGAGAAGGAAGTCTGGGAAGAAACACAAAAGGAGCCCGAGTAGGAGAAAACACTGGTCCAAGAGACTGAGTATGAACCAAGGAAAACAACAGATGAGCAACTAATGACTGGGGAAACTAGACCTGCAGGATCAACCGTACCCTAATTCATCATGCTCCAAACACCTTTGGTTACTCCAGATGACCAATTTCCCTAGAGTACATTTCATGAGGTGATCACCGTGGCCCAAATGTTGAACCTAGGTCAGGTACCTCAACCACCTCCAGAAGATATTCCAATAGAGGAGGATATCCCAACGAATGATGCCGAAGAAGAAATACAAAAGCATCAAGATGATGGGGAAATCCCCGAGGACATATACTTCATTTCGCCCAATGCTAAAAAAGATGGGGAAATCCCCAAAGATATGGGTGATGTAGGTACCGACAGAGAAGAAACCCCAGACATCATGAAAGAGGATGCCAACATGGAAAAAAATACTGAGGTCTCTGGAGAGAAAGAGCAGGAATAGGAGAAAGGAAATGAAAAAGAGTCTGATGACATTGAAGATATCAGGAATGCACTGCCAAACTCCGAAGGGAGTCCCAATATTGAGGCCTTAATAGCAAAGCCGCCCCAGCCGCCCCAATGGCTAGTAGAATCCAGAAAGAGGAAGGCACAAGTGGTACCAACAAGTGTTCCACTCTCCTTGGCTGAGATGATAGCCTAAAATGTAGAGGCCAAGAAGCCTAAGAAGGCCCAGATAGTCCATACCCTCCAGACTAGTCCAGTAGGAAGTACAGTTGCAACAATTGCAACACCTCCCCTGAATGCAGATGCAGTGGTGGTAAGGCCTGAGGATTATATGATCATAGAGGTAACACTGGGGAGGAGAGATAAGCAGGGTGAGTTGGACCTGCTGAGGGAGGCCACCAAAGTAATAGAGGCCCGGTATGATAAACAGACCCAGAAGTTAAAGGAGGAAAAAGAAACCAATGCAAATCTCCTTGGACTTCTGACAAAAATCACACAGCCCTTGGCCGAGATCCACCCAAAATATTCTACCTCTAGATTACCATTTACACATGGTGACATGGATTCTCTAAGGGCCATGAAGAAGAAGGCCCAGGCTGTGGACGGGTGGACCACCGAACAAATAGTCATCGTAAGGCAATTTTTAGTGGTGTTGCCTAGATCTCTATCAGATCAGTAATCACCTTAGTCAGGAAAACATCTCCGCTATCTTGTGGGTGAAAGACTTGGAAAAGTATGAAAAATGGAAGGTCAGGTTGGGTGAGGTCTTCAACATCGGGGAAGAAGTAGTCACAGAGGTGGAAATTTTGGGGGAAGAATCATATGACTCCCTCTGGGCCCAGTACTCCAAACTTGGCCTCAAGATTGAGATATGCAAGCAACTGGTTAAGGCCCTAAGAGAGAAAGTAACTATGGCCCAGTATCCTTTGGGCCTATTCAAGGCATTTGTGGTAAGGGTGTCACAAGTCGACCCCTTCACCACCAGAACATGCACCCCGGAGGACTATGTCCTCAGTAAGTATGATGAGTTCATGGAGTCCCTATATCATTCTGTCGGGGACTTTGACAGAGGAAGGTTATCAAGATTATCTAAGATGATGCTCCAGGCACATGATGTCGTGAAGATAGTAGATTAATTCTAGAACGGGGCTGAAGAAGTTGAAGATAAGCTTGAGGCTATTTGTGGCCGGTGGGATGACATTAAGGATATAGATGAGGATGGCATAAGCCAAGTTTTGGAAGCATTTAAAAATAGTAAAGGGAAATAAGGTTCTCTGCATCCTGGAGATTTTCACCAATAGGATACATTGTGAACATTCTTTATTCTTTAAGCGCAAGCTCCCAGATCTCGGAGTCTCGGATCCAACAATTTTTGTATTCTTTTGATGACCTGTGTCTAGGTTCCCCATAGCCAACCAGTCATTATTAGGCAGTTAAAAAGGGTGTCAGAAAGTAGGTGACCCCAGCAAGGCACGTCAGGTTGAGGGATGGTTCTGACAGGCGGTCTTCCCAAGGCACCGCTCCAACATTAAACACCTAGCACATCAGAGATAGTGATCCATTTTTTGCATTAATAAGGCATGTAGCCTCAATCCCGGGGGGATCAGATTTCTTCTACTCTTCCTTTGGATCTCTTCTCGAGGCCAATTCTTCCATACCTCTCTCCTTGTATTCTTTTTCTTATTTATCAAACCTCTCCTCTTTTCAAAGTTGTTGTAGCGTGGTGCAAGTAGTACCGGCCACCAAAAATTATATTTTATTATTGAGTGTAAAGTTAAGTTAGGTTAGTTTTAGGGCAAACCTTTGTGTATAAATAATAAGTCTGACCTCATTTCAACGGTCGGCAGAATTGATGATTTTGCAATCCATACCTATAGCATTTCAGCATTTCATTTCTCGTAGTTGCAGATCTCAATGCTCCTTAGTTATTAGAAGCTCTTAGTAGATAGATGCTCCCTTGGAGCCATTATTGTATGCACCAGTGATGCTGAAAAACCTGTTAATGAAGAAGGAGGGATTCTTGCAATGTTGTTGTTGGTCTTTTGATCTCTGAGTTAATACTATTTTTTGCTGTATGTTTCTAATGTCCCTTGCTCTAATATTTTAAGTAGATTAACGACCTTATTTTCCCCTCGCTATTGAATATGTATGAACTGATGGTTCTGTATGCATTCAGTATTTAGTGTAGCATGTTAGAGCATGGTTGATGTTTTAAATGTATTTGCACAACTATAGGTAGAATGGAATACTTCTAACCCTGGCGTATCTTTTGAAGTTTCTTTGATAATCCAAATGCTTGTAGGAAACCCTGACCTAACAAAATCCCCAGAGAAGACGAGCCAAGAAAACCAGCTATCCCCCCGAACAAAATAGTCACACTCCCAACTTAGCTCTCACACCGTTCAGACCTAACTCTCATGTGCTTGAAGGCTTAGAGAATTTATTCCCCAGACAACCTTTACAAGCAAAGTTAGATGGTACCCCGGTACACGGTGACAACTTACACTCTGTTGGTGGACCGGTCCCAAAGTCCTGTCAACAATAACTGGTGCTAGAAGGAGGGCATGAGCTTGTCCCTTTCGGAGGATTTAGATTTTACACCGCCTGAGGGTTCCCCAAGCCATAGTTTTAGGAAGCAAACCTTTAGTTGGATTGGATCATTTTCACTTGCCCAATTTAAAAGAGTCCTTAGATCAACCCCCAATCCTGGTAGGTTTATTGAGCTCGAGCCTCCCACTTGAAAGAAGCGGACCCCACAAACCAAGCTAGCCAACATTATCTAGGGATCTACTACATCTCAAAATACCCAAGTCTCCCAGACAGCCTCGGGACCAATGCTCCACCCAGCCAAAATCCAACACCCTCGATGGCTGCGTACTTTGATAACACCAAGTCCCCAATGGGATAGTTCCCAGGTGCAACCAACAATCTTCCCGCGCACTCAGAAAATATCTGCCCTGATATGAGCACTTAGGCTCATGAACCATAGAAGAGCATTTGCAGGCATACAAAGATGTCATTAACTGATACTGGATCTAACATCAAGATTTTGTGACCCAGATGTTCCCTCTATTCTTGGGACAGAATGAGATGAATTGGTACCTTAACTTGCCTGCCAACTCCATCAACAGTTGGTAGGATATGGAGGATGCCTTTTTAGCATCCTTCCACATATACGTGGACCAAGCATGGTCCCACATCTAGTTTATCTCCATCAAGAAGGAACTAAAAGAGCCCCTTGCAGCATTCAACCATTGGTTCTAATGTGTCTTGAAGCGGTGCACGGGTCCCTTCATCCCATCGCCAGATGTAACCATCTAGATGTACCTCAACGCAATGGACCCTTTCATTGCCACTCTCCTATGGAGAACCACTACCCCCACTGACCGGGATACTCTAGTGAAGGTTTATAACCTAGCCTTAGAGTTATCCCGTAGTTTGAACAAGGCTCATGGCGGGATTGGGCAGAGCATGCCTTTCAACATGATACCCGACAGAACTTCTTACACTGGGGGATACAACCCCAATTAGGAAATGGGCACCCTAGCGATGGCCATGAATCCCCCACCACTGTCGACAGAACAACAGGCCTGGTACATATACCCATCGCAAGTCCAGACAACACCAGGTCTGGAATTTTTTCCCTGGAACCAAACACAGCAAACGCAACAACCACCGACACAACCCTCTAGAGTACCTTTCTTTCAGTTGCCTGCGACTGGAGGATTGTCATCCTCAACTCCGATAGCTATTGCCACCTTCCCCGGGAACCAACCACAAAAACCGTCACACTTTGACACAAACACCCATCTGTCCACCAAGGTCAAATCCCTCCGACGATTGTTGCCCTCACTGATTGTGGACATGGGACAGTTGAAGGTGGGGTCTTTTGCGCCCCACAACACCAATTCCCAGAGAGGGAATATCTTCTCTGGCCAACGAAATACCAATGCCGGAGGAAGGAATTAAAACAACGGGCCTCGGCCCAACCAACAATAATGGTATAACAACACAAACACTAGAGGTCCTCCTCTGAACCAAAACACTGCTTAGGGTAGTGTTGGACCTACCCATTTCACGCCAGTCGCAGAACTCTAGCCACTGACCAACTGGTGTAGATTGCACAATACTAGCTCTCATTCCAAGCTGAACTGTGCCACACTGGAGAAGGTCATCATGATCTCCCAGCTGGACAGATAATAAGTTGTCAATCCTACTCCCCCAAAAATGCCCACGCAAGAGCCCACTCATGGTGCCTTCACCTGTGAGACCGTCTTCTTTGGGGCTGACAAAGAAGATGAAGAAGAACCCAAATTATAGGGGTTCTTTGATGAATCTATTCCGGCCTTTGAGACCAATGCCTTCACCAACCTACAAACTCCTTACAACACTCAGAGTCAGGCTGGTAAAGGACCAGTTTACATGCCTACACCTCCCAAAGATACCCCTCCCTGGGAAAACACAACTGACCGCTCCTTCCCACCAAAAGGATCTAGTGCTAACCAAGCTAAGGATCCGGCCAAGGGAAGCCAAAAATACTCTGGGGTGAGGTTTGACATCACAAAGGCATTAGAATGAACCACCACCTCCATGACCTTGATGGAGGTTTTGTTGAACTATCCCGAGCGGAGGAAGTCTCTTCTGAAGCTCTTGGAAAACCCGGAAGCTGTTAGTCACCCACCAAAGACTGACACTTTTGACAATGCCAACATGGTTGTCTTCTAGGGAAATAATGAGGATCCTCCCTTCTTACTAGGTTTGAACATACAAGGGAAGAACCTACACAATTTCTTAGTAGATTATGGAGCTTCGGGCAATGTCATGCCCTTATCAATATGCCAGAAGCTCAGACTCCATCCCACTCCATCCAAAGGGGCAGTAGTCCAGCTAGACAAAACTACTATAAAAATGGTAGGTGAGTTGAAGAACGTCCAGATTTAGCTCATCCAAGACCCTTGGATAGCAAGCATAATAGACATCCAAGTGGTGGACATCCCAGAGACCTATGGGATGTTATTGAGTCAGAATTGGTCTAAGGCTCTTAATGGGTATTTCTCCACTGACTTTTCCCACTTATGGAAACCCTGGGAGGGAGAATCTAACCAGATCCAGGTAGAAAGTGAGCCCAGGATGAAACAGGCCCTCACCAAAGTCAGGAGGGTAAATGAAGTCCTTTTCTCTGAGACTTCCCCTAGGGTGTACTAACCCCTAGAAATCCTGACATTCGACTTCACCCCCAAGGAAGATCCCATAGTCTCTCAAAGAATCCAAGACCTGGATGAAAAACTAAAGGGTGAGGTTAACTCGCAGGGTATCACAGCAACTCCCACTACACTCTTGTCTGGCACTTGGTGTCAGATGCATTATCAGAAACATTCTGAGCTGGAGTGTGAACCTTGCATTGTCGCTGCTACCTGCCATATCAATTCCCTCCAGGAGAAGAAACACAAAGTGGATTTTCCTAGACCCAACAATTATCCTGGCGGTATCCCCATGGTGTTGTTGGTCCAGGAATCCTTGCCACAGGCTTCTCTGAAGGAAAACCTCACCCACGCACCATCAGAGTAGCAGGAAACTCCCCCCAACCTCCCCAAAAGTAATCTAAAGGCCACTTCACCTTCCTAGCTCCAGACAACGAACAATGATTTGTGGACTCTGAAATTTGACAGGTCCCAGTCTAAACAAGGTTGCAGGGCCAAAGTGGAATTGATCAACCCATGAGGGAAATCCTTCCTCACGTCTTATAGGCTGTAGTTCAATTGCATGAACAATTTCACAGAGTATGAGGTTTTGGTCCTTGGACTCTTATTTTCACTAAGAAAGGGAATCACCTGCCTTTGGGCACTGGGTGATTCAAAGTTGATCATTAAACAGGCCCGGAGCCAATACACTTGTCATGATAAAAGGTTGGCTGCATACCGCAACCGGGCATGGAGCCTCATCAAGGATTTTGATGCCTTTTGTATCGAACTCATTCCCTAGAAAAGAAACTATGTTCTGGATGCCCTTGCTATATCTTCCAGCACCCTTGAGCCAATGGCTACCTCCTGACTCCAAAAGTTCTCCATTGAGATGGTCCCCACCCTGTCCATTCCAGATAATGTCACCCACTTTCAAGTCTTTGAGGATGATCAACATATTCTGGCCTTCATGGCCAATGTTGGTGTTTTCAAAAACTAGATAGTGGAAGAAAGAGATCACAGAGATGTTGGGAAGGGTGAAGAAGATGATGGGATCATAGACTTACCAACCAACACCATTCCAAAGGGGATGGTAGCGCTAGAACGTATCTTTATTCGGACCCTCAGGGCCAAGAAAAGATATCATCCTCCTCTGAGGGAGGAAAATTTGAGAAATTTAACATTGGCCAGGCTGGTGAAGAAAAATTGATACACATTGGTACCTCCTGCTCCTTAGAGGAGAAGGAGAAGATTCTCGCGGTTCTCCGGGAATACATTGATATAATTGCGTGAGGGTATGAGGATCTGAAAATCTATGGCACATCCATCATGACTCATACCATCCCACTAAAACCTGATGCTAAGCCCTTATGGAAAAATAAAATACTAGTAAATCCACTAATAGAGCCTCTAATCCATCAGGAGGTTCAAAAACTACTATCAGATCAGATTATCTTTCCTATCTGGCACACAATGTGGGTTGCCAATCTCATCTGTGTGAGGAAGAAAAGCGGTGAGATCCGCCTTTGCGTAGATTTTCATAATTTGAACAAGGAATCTAAGAAGGATAATCACCCTCTCCCCTCATTGGATGAGGTGTTGCAAATTGTGAATGGATCTCAAATGATGTCCTTCCTGGATGGGTACTTCGGGTATAACCTGGTCATGGTTAAGTACGAATATAGAGACAAAATGACATTCACCGCCAAGTGGGGAACATTTTCATATCGAAGGATACCCTTTGGCCTGATTAACGTAGGGGCCACATTTCAAAAGGTTATGGACATTGTGTTCGAAGGCCTAGTGAACCGGTGTATAATCATCTACATGGATGATTTAACCATCTTTTCCCGGGACATGCGTGATCATTCTGCCCACATCACCTAAATTTGCGAGAGATGTCGCCGGTATGGAATACCCCTCAACACTAAGAAATGTATATTCAGGGTCACTAAAGGGAAGATGCTTGGGAATATTATCTCTGAGAAGGGTATATCTATTGACCCTAAGAGAGTTGAAGAGCCACTAAATCTACAAATGCCCGGTAGCAAGAAGGAAATGAGGTCTTTCTTCAGAAAGATAATTTTTTTCTAACAGTTCATCACTAGATTCACCGAGATATTAAAGCCACTCAATGAGATGATGAAGAAAGATGCAAAGATTGAGTGGAGTCTTGAAGCAAAGTGGGCATTTTCCCAGATTAAACATACAATTGTGGAGGCACCAATCTTGGCTAGTCTGGACTATTCCCTCTCTTTTCACATATACTCCTTTTCTTTGCTGCATTCTACCATGGTAGTTTTAACCCAGAAAGTTGAAGGGGAAGAATGACCAATAGATTTTATGAAGTCCCCCTTTAAGAATGCCAAAGTCTGGTATTTGCCTTTAGAAAAGAAGGCCTTTTCTCTCATTCACACCGTGAAGAAATTTCAGCATTATATTCTTCGGAGCAAAGTGCACGCTATCATCCCGGACCAGGCTATTAAATCTCTGCTCCTGTAAAGTGAATTGGGTGAAAAATGGGGGAAATGAATGGCCATCCTCCAAGATTATGATTTGGAAATGCAACCCATGAAGATAGTCTGAGGCCAGGGACTATATAGAGTGATGGCAGAAGGAACTCGAGATATTGAATGCCAAACATATACAGTGGAGTCCATCACTCAAGATCTGTCGTATACCAACCTGGTATACTTATTGTTGAACAACAAGTGCCCGAAGGGGCTACCCCCAAACAAACGTCGCACCTTGTGCCTGAAAAGCGCACACTTCATGATAAAAAAAAGGAGTTCTTTTTCACAAGAATTATGAAGGGGTATACCTCTGGTGCATAGACAGGGATCAAGCTACAAGAATGATTGAAGAATTCCACAGGAAGTTTGGAACTGGGCATGGCTCAGCTGATTCCATTGCCCATTAGATCCTCCGAGATGGATACTATTGGCCCTGTATTTTTAAGGATGTCTATACTCATTTTAGGAGATGTCATACTTGCCAAAAATTGACACATCATGAGTGGAACCCGGCCATGCCTTTGCAACCGGTATTCGAAGCTAGACCCTTCACCCAATGGGAATTTGACTTTATCAGGGAAATCAACCCCAACTCATCTGTCCACCACTGATACATTCTGACTGCTACCGATTACTACACCTGGTGGTCTGAAGTGATTCCTTGTAAAAACATCATAACAGATGTAGTTATTAAATTTTTGGAAGAAAACATAGTCATCTGATTTGGAATGTTATTAGCTATAGTGTGCAAAAATGGTCTGACATTTTCTTTGGTGCAATTACTCAAATGGACCTATGAAAGAAATATCACTCTGAAGTTTTCTAGCAACTATTACCCCCAGGAAAATGATGTTGTTGAATTGACCAATAAAAATATACTTGAGGTGATCAAACATTTGTTAGAACAAAACCCCCGGGACTGGAACCAAAAGCTTAGATTCACCCTCTAGGAGGATTGCATCTGAATAAAGGAAGCCTTGGGGACATCCCCATTCCATCTATTTTATGGATAGAATCTAGTATTCCCCATCAACTTACAAATCGTGGTATTATAGTTTATGCAGGAGTTCAGCAACTGGGATAACATTGTGGAAGTTTGGCTTTTGAACCTAGTGCAAATGGAGGAATAGAGAGATGCGACCCTTGAACATTTCATGCATCATCAAGTAGTAGTAAAATGATGGTTTGACTGAAGATCCCAGTACAAGGCCTTTCATATTTTGGACTTGGTCCTCTTGTGGGAAAAAACCTAGGAAAAGAAGGGAAAGCACACGAAGTTTTAATGGATTTGGCTCGGACCATTACTGATAGTTGAGATCTGCAAGGAAAATACTTATCACCTCAATATCATGACCGGAGAAGCTGTCCCATTGTTTGTCAATGGGCAGTTTCTCAAGCACTATTTTGAATAAGGTAGGTGGTGAGCTTCTCTGAAGTTGAACTATATTTAAAGTTCTTGCCTGTAAATATATTTCTCGGTACTCCGTTTGGAGTGCCTTATAAATAGTTTTGGTAGCCGTTCTCTAGGACTGCCTTTCCTTTTATGTTTTCCTTTATTTTTGGTTTTCTTTCATTTTTTGAGTTCCCAGCGTGTTGCCTTCATCTTGTAGACAGGTATGCTTGGCATGAAATCTAGTCTTTGGAATGGAGCCTTGTGTATTTCAGTGAGTTTGGAATCTATCATTAGCATGGTGGAATTTGTCTGCGCTCCAGAGTTATTTTGTAAGTATGGTAAAAGTTTATGGGTAATATTCATCAGATTCACATCTTGACAGTATGGACATCAGTTAAAAGAAAATTTAAGAAGCAAGTAATCAGACACCTTGAGGGCAGATCGGTCGCACAATCTACTGACCAAGTCTGAAAATCATTAAAATATCCTGGGTTCAAAACATTCTCTCCTATTTGGTAATTTAAAGTGGATGGCAAGGTGAAAGAAGTACCGCCATTAAAATTAGCTAAGCTTAAGGTTCACGGTGAAAGAAGTACTGCCTTTCCATCTAGAAAAGAAAAGAAAAGGAAAACAACTAAAGAATAGAGAATTCTGGTATCCAGGGGAAACGTGCAAGATATGAAAACTTTGGCAACGGCTTGGTTTTCTTTCAAAGCACACACTTCACAACTGATGAAAGACCAAAATATTGAATCAGTGATGAGTCTGATTTTCTTAGAAGCCTCAAACTTTGCAAGCAGAATGCTCTTGATAAAGATTAATTCTGGTTTCACTGACCAGAGATTCTAAAGTTCTCGAATGCGCTAAGGAATTCATCCTAGATAGTCGCCATTTGTTATGCCTTACATACCCATCCCTAGATTATGTAGTAAAAATGTTGGTTCCCCCTTTTCACTTTTTCTCTTTCCCTTGGTTTCTTTTGTTTCCTCTGTTTTCCCTCCGGGCTTTGCCTCCACGAGGGCTTCTTTTCTTTTGTTTCCTGTTTTCTTTTCTCTCTGGGACCTAGTCCTGGAGTTTGTTTCTTCTCTTGAGTCAGTCGGACCCTAGACTCTAGGATTCTTTGTCATAATATCTTCTTTTGTGAGAAGATGTGGCTACACAGAATCCCTGGGCCCAGAGTCTGGAGATTTTCTTGTTCTGTAGTCTACGAGGATAAAGCAACACATGTTTACCCTACGGGTATAAATAGAAGTTACCTGTCATTTTCAAATTTACCATGATCAAACACTTAGAGCAATTAGAGCGATTCAAAGGTGATTAAGGTGATTAAATAGTGTTTTTCTCCCTGTGCTTAGTGAGTGATTAACATTGATTTGTAGTGCTTGTTCGTGATTACTCAAAGGTTGACTTGTTGCAGAGCACCTCCCATGCTCATCTTTCCCAAATTCCCCGTGTTTCCAGGTAGGCCTTCAGCTCTCTCCTCTCTGGTTTTTGGTTTCTTGTTTCTTACTTCTATTTTTTTTGTTTTGTTCTATTTTTTTTCTATTTTCATTTTGTCGCGTCTTTGCGTTGGCTTCTCTAACGCCTCCCGTTGGTGGGTTGGCTCTGCCAAAGGGTTGTCTGCCCTCTGTGCAGTTATATTTTAGTGTATATTTTGTACATTGTTGTAGAATGTTGTAAGTGCTTCTGTATATTATGTATATATTATAGTCTTCCTGTTAATTTTTGTATATACATCCATTTCTGTGGTCAGCCTACAAGTTGTGCTTTGGCTCTTGTAGCGCTTTGACTCCTATATATTTAGCATGTATTCTATGTATATCCTTCCATCTATGTCAAGCTTGTTGTGCTCCATCACATCCAAACCAAATATCAAGCTCGTCGGAGAGGTATTCGCCACAGCTTGAACTTGGCACCTCGCTAGTTTGAGCCATGGCAACTTTCTCTCTCCTCTGTCATGTCGTCTTAATGGCAGGATTAATTTCCCACAATCGGGCATTCAAATCCCATCCCATCTGGCATTTACTTCCCCTATGTCAGTCTTCTTGTCACCATTAATGTCATTACGCCACCTATCGCATGGCCACGTGACGACCTATGTCAGCCAAGTATGGCTCACTGCCAGTCACTTCGACAATGGCTAGTTCTTATGGACTCTGGGTGTTGAGAGGCCCCTGGGTCTTCATCCCATTTTGTCGCCTAAACTAATGCCTCAGAGCTCTGGGTGTTGATCATAATCCAATCCTTGTTAAACTTTAATACTCCAGGATTCTTGATGTGTGCTAACATTTTTAGACAGGTACAAAATGGTGGTGAATTCCCTAGAGTCACTAAATTATTATTTTTATTATATCATGTATTGGTGGTTCTCTGGTCTTGCAGGTTGCAGATAGATTGATCAAAATTTCTGAAGTGATCGCTCCTCATCATATCCCAGAGCTACCAACTACCTCCATTCGGGTAGCTACAAAAACAAAGGCCAAAAATATCTTGGCTAAGCTGCCGCTAACTTCCAAGTACTTGAAGGAGGGTGCTCTCATAGGGTCCAAGGTGGACTCTAAGTTGCAAGAGATAATAGACACAGAGCCTGGACTATGGGCTGAAATGCAGGGCTTGGTCCAAGCCATCTACCAACAGAGGACCGTTGGAGATAGTATGGCAAAGCACTTAGCCACCTCCGAGATTATTAAAGCTGCAATTTTTTCCTGCTCTATGTAAGCATCAGAGCTAATACTCCAACTAGTGACGCTCTACAATGCCTCCACTCAGGTTTTTTTTCTCGTTGATCCCAAACCGCTACACTATCTAGTGACTATAGTCAATATGGACATGGCTACTTTTGCTTTGGGTTTGGGGATCCCTCAATTCAAGGGATCTGTTATTCTCTCCCGGGCCACGTCATTAAAGGAGTTCAAGGAGGCTTCTCTCCTCTCCCAGCAACATCTCAACACCCCTTGGCTGAAGTCCCCGAGAAGGGATTATAAAAAGATGAAGCTGGAGAATCCCCGCAGGGATTTTAAAGAACCTATCTAGTCTGGGATCATATTTCTATGCATGCTCTTTGGAGAGGCCCATGCCCGAGATTTCTCAGCATGGATGTATTACTTTCTGTACTGCATCACCACCCACAGTCAGACATTCAATTGGGTGCCTATCATCACCAACCACATGGACACACAGATGAAGAGCATCCTCCAGACCTCAAAATTTCACATGACATCTTACATATTATGGGCACTGGCCCAACAGAGAATTTCCTTTCAGGTTTTGAAGACAATGGGCATTCTCAGGAATGGGCCAAGCTAGTTGACACCATGGGATCATTATCCCCAGGTCCAGTGGGAACTTAGTTTTCCAAATTTTTGCAGGGTAAATGATGCCTTCATTTACCAAAATATTTTGACACTTACTCATGATTTTAGATACCGGTTATCGCAAGAGGCAATGAATTTGGTGAGTTCTTACAGAAATTAATTTATTCAATTTTAGTAGAACACGTATATTTGGGTGACCGGCTTCTCTGGAAAACCTTATCTTCTTCCTCAGTATTGCGGGAATAGAATAATTCTCTTGGAATACTGCCAACAAATTTTAGACTTACATGCCCTCTTCACATTGAAGATGGTTACCAACGTTTCATTCCCAATCTTTTGCAGGAACTATTCTTGTAGTCTTGCCGCACCAAAGGATGTAGACAATGAACTACAGAGTTTGGGACTAGTGGAATTCCACCATACCAAAAACAATTTTGATCCATTGAGTAAGATAGCACTAGCGCTTCCCCGGGTGTCCCCATCACACAAAGATGATATTGAATATTTCTGGGCGGATTGCCAGGACAGTTTTGATCTTTGAGCTCGCCAGCATTCGCAAATGTCTAAAGGCTTAATGAAAGCCCTTGACCTTTGGGGTTTCCCAAAGGGTTTTTCAGATGACAGGCCCCTGGAGGACCCATTCTATAAAGAATAGGGATTAGATAAATTGGATCTCCCTCCAATGGATTGGGCCACCCCAGAAGATTTAACAATTGAGGGGGTATGCCACCCCATTGTGGAAAATAGTCACAAGTATTTTGAGCAGGTGTGTCCGAGGAGCACCAAGAAAGGACCAATTATTTTGAGGTCTGCTTTGACCTCCAGAGCCGCAAGACCCAGAATGAGAAAGGGGAAGGATAAAGAAGATACACCAGCCCTAGTACCTCACAAGGGTTTGCTCCCCATAATGGCACAAGTATAGGAGAAAATAGAGGCGTTGAGGCTAACAAGCTAGAAGATAAGTGTACAACTATTTGGCGGCCTCCTCGCAACTCCAATAGCATCTGCTCTCCTGGCGGGATCCCTGTCATTGGCCACACTTATGAGTAGGCATGCGTTTGCTGAGGCGGAGTCTGCAAGTATTCTCAATACCAAGGCCCCACTACAAAGAAAGAAAAAGCATAAGGTGAACCCCACCCCAAGCACGGATACAAGCCCCTATATGCCTAACATGCCCCCAATAGATGTCAGTTCAGATTCCCCAGAACTCAAGAATATTTCAGATACCTCTCCCCTGCACGACAACTTTGATGATATCTTTGGGGCGGATGAGCTTATGAACCTGCATGGGGATATAGATCATGTGGTGGAGGAAAACGCCGCTCAGGAGAAGGAGGAGATCACCGCTGAAAAGGAAGCCCCGGAGCAAGAAGTTTCCACAGAGAAGGAAGTCTAGGAAGAACTATAAAAGGAGCACGAGCGGGAGAAAACACCCATCTAAGAGACCAAGGAAGAACCAAGGCTAACAATAGATGACAAATTGATGATTGGGGAAACCGGACCCGTAAGATCAATTATACCCCCATTTATCATGCTCCAAATGCCTTTGGTTACTCTGGGTGATCAATTGCCCCAGAGTACATTTGGTGAGGTAATCACCGTTGCCCAAACATTGAACCTAGGCCAGGTACCTCAGCCACCTCCAGAAGATATTCTAATAGAGGAGGATATCTTAGCGGACAATGCTGAAGAAGAACTACAAGAGCAACAAGATGAGGGGGAAATTCCCGAGGACATAAATGTCAATTCACCCGATGCTAAGAAAGATGGGGAAATCCCTGAAAATACGGGTGATGTAGGTACTAGCGGAGAATAAACCCCAGACATCACAAAATAGGATGCCAACATGGCAGAAAATACTGAGGTCTTTGGAGAGAAGGAGCAAGAACATGAGCAAGGAAATGAAAAATATCCTGATGACACTGAAGATACCGAGAATGCACCACTAGACTCTGAAGGGAATCCTGATACCCAGGCCTTGACAGCAAAGCCTCCCCAGCCGCCCCAATGGCTGGTAGAATCCAAAAAGAGGAAGGCACTGGAAGTAGCAATAGGTGTTCCACTCTCCTTGGCCAAGATGATGGCCTGAAATGCAAAGGCTAATAAGCCTAAGAAGGCCCGGATAGTCCATACCCTCTGGACTGGTCCAGCAGGAAGTACAGTTGTGAGGATTATGCGATCACAGAGGTAACACTAGGGAGGAGAGATAAGCAGGGTGAGTTGGACCTGCTGAGGGAGGCCACAAAAGTAATAGAGGCCCGGTATGATAAACAGGCCCAGAAGTTAAAGGAGGAAAGAGAAACCAATCCAAATCTCCTTGGACTTCTGACAGAACTCACACAACCCCTGGTCGAGATCCACTCGAAAGCTTCTACCTCTGGATTATCGCTTGCACAGGTTGATGTGGATTCTCTAAGGGCCATGAAGAAGAAGGCCCAGGCTGTGGACGGGTGGATCACTGAACAAATAGTCATCATAAGGCAATTTTTAGTGGTGTCACTCTTAGATCTCTATCAGATTAGTAATCTCCTTGGTCAGGTGAACGTCTCCACTGTCTTGTGGGAGAAAGACTTAGAAAAGTATGAAAAATGGAAGGTTGGGTTGGATGAGATCTTCAATGTCAGGGAAGAAGCCATCATAGAGGCAGAAATTTTGGGGGAAAAATCATATGACTCCCTCCAGGACCTATACTCTAGACTTGGCCTCAAGATTGAGGTATACAAGCAACTAGTTAAGACCCTAAGAGAGAAAGTAACTGTAGCCCAATATCCTTTGGCCCTATTCAAGACATTTGTGGTAAGGGTGTCACAACTCGACCCCTTCACCATTGAAACATACACCCTAAAGGAATATGTCCTCAGTAAGTATGATGAGTTCATGGAGTCCCTATATCAGTCTGTCGGGGACTTTGATGGAGGAAGGTTATCAAGATTATCTAAGATGATGCTCCGGGCACATGATGTCATGAAGATAGTTGATGAATTCCAGAATGAGGCTAGAGAAGTTGAAGAGAAGCTTGAGGTTGTCCATGGCCGGTGGGACAGCATTAAGGATATAGATGAGGATGGCATAAGCCAAGTTTTGAAAGCATTTAAAAATAGTAAAGGGCAATAAGGTTCTCTAAATCTCAGAGATTTTTCACCAGTAGGATACATTGTGAACATTCTTTATTCTTTAAGCGCAAGCTCCCAGATCTCGGAGTCCTAGATCCAACAATTTTTATATTCTTTTGATAACCTGTGTCCAGGTTCCCTAAAGCTAACCAGTCATTATCAGGCAGTTAATAAGGGTGTCAGAAAGTAGGTGACCCAGAAAGGTACATCAACTCGATGGATGGTTCTGACAGGTGGTCTTCCCAAGGCACAGCTCCAACATTAAACACCTGGCCCATCGGAGATAGTAAGCCATTTTTTGCATGAATGAGGTATGTAGCCTTGATCCCCAGGGGATCAGATTTCTTCTAATCTTCCTTTGGCTCTCTTCTTGAGGTTGATTCTTCCATACCTCTCTCCTTGTCTTCTTCTGTTGATCTATCAAACCTTTTCTCTTTTCAAGGTTGTTGTAGCATGGTGCAGGTAGTACCAGCCATCGAAAATCATATTTTATTGTTCAGTGTAAAGTTAAGTTAGGTTAGTTTTAGGGAAAATCTTTGTGTATAAATAATAAGTCTGACCTCATTCCAATGGTCGGCAGAATTGATGATTTTGCAGTCCATAGCTATAGCATTTCAGCATTTTATTTCTCGTAGTTGCAGAGCTTAATGCTCCTTAGTTCTTAGAAGCTCTCAGTAGATAGATGTTCCCTTGGAGCCATTATTGTGTGCACCAGTGATGCTGGAAAACCTATTAATGAAGAAGGAAGGATTCTTGCAATGTTGTTGTTAGTCTTCTGATCTTTGAGTTAATACTCTTTTGTGCTGTATGTTTCTAATGTCCCTTGCTCTAATGTTTTAAGTAGATTAATGACCTTTTTTTCCCCTCATTATTAAATGTGTATGAACTGATGGTTCTGTATACATTCAATAATTAGTGTAGCATGTTAGAGCATGGTTGATGTTTTAAATGTATTTGCACAACTATAGGTATAATGGAATACTTCTAACCCTGGCATATATTTTGAAGTTTCTTTGATAATCCAAACACTTGCAGGAAACCCTGACCTAATGAAATTCCCAGAGAAGACAAGCCAAGAAAACCAGCTATCCCCCCAAACAAAATAGTCACACTCCCAACTTAGCTCCCGCACCGTCGAGACCCGACTCTCACGTGCTTGAAGGCCCGAAGACTTTATTCCCCGGACAGCCTTTACAGGCAAAGTTGGCTGGTACCCAGTGACAACTTACACTCTATTGGCGAACCGGTCACAAAGTCCCATCAACAGATGGTAAGGTAGTGGATGTATGGATGGACTCTTCAGTTGGAGTAGATGGAAGGATGGGAGATTTTTTAATTGAGATAGAGGCAAGAAGTGTGGACTCACAAGTGATGACATTAATTTTTCCATTAGTACACTTAGTGAAAAACATTGATAGAGATCACCGACAGAATACAAGCATTACCAACAGACTACAAGCATTACCGGCAAACAGTGAGCATACCCGACAGAACACAGAGGTCATGAAAAATGCTAAGTATGGAATTGACTGACGAACACTGAAAAGTGTTGCACTCACAAAGTGAATAGGACATCGCTGATGGGTCAATTTCATAACATTGAGATCATCCCCGATGACACAGTTTTGAGAACAAAACCGACGGAACAGAAAAGGCATACCCGACAACCAGTTCAAGAAAGGAACACCAATAACAAAGAAAACCAACCGTCAAAACCGACAGTCAGTTAGAGAACCGGAAAAAAGTGGATCTGAGTTTTACACGTCAAATAAAGCAATGTAATTCTATTTATAGAGTTTTAATTTATTTTAAATCATAACTTGAGGGTCAAGCAAGCTTTATGTAAATGTTTTAAAGCATCCGAATGGATCTAAAACATATCTAACTAAAGATCAAGGTCAAGTTGTAAACCTTGGATCTAGAGTTAACTTGCGAAACGTGAATAAAAAATTAAGCCAAAATCTAGTATAAATAGATGTTAAAATCAATTGTGAGTTATGAATTCATTATTGTTGATAGCCACGACAAGCATCTAAGTAGAAGAAGGCAGAATTCATGCAAAGTTTAGAAACAGATCACATCATTTGTCAAGAACACACAGAGGCTACCGACGAGAAAACAAAGGTATTATTCAATCATGGAAGGATGATTACTTATACATAGAAAGCTTTATTGGATCTATTATCAGTAATTAGAGATTGCATACATCATCAGATCAAAGACTTACGTAGTTGCATTCTAACAAGTGTATCACATCTAAAATCCTTTTGTAGAAGGTGGACTTAACCATTCTTTACAAATCTCTTAACAGAGTGCACACTTAACAGTGTTGCTAAAGCTTCAAACGAAGTAGATCTTAACAGGTCTCCACTGTAA
>MU223225.1:6344892-6367424 GCA_018584345.1 Thuja plicata
TGTGTTATGTGTTATCTATTTTCATGAATGTTTCTGTTATGGTTACATACTAAAGAACTTATGATATGATTGCATATACACAAAGAAAGATGAACAGTTAGATAAGAAATTACAAACTGATGATTAATGGGTTAAATGGGCTAACCAAGAAAATGTTTTAGAGGTACTGATTCACCCCTCCCCTCTCAATACATCATTCCAATATAATTCCAACAACGAGGTCCATTAGATGGGGTTTAGATAATACAAGGAGGAGGAGATGGGGTTGGAAATTGGATGAAGTAAACAAATGGGGGGTTTCACTTGTATTAGGAGATGGAAGAGTATTAGTAAGTGTGGTATATGGAAGAGGAATGATAGGTGTGGGATGTGGAAAGGTCTCATCACTAGTGGATTCACATGAGGGAGTGAGATGATGTGACTCGTCAACTTTAGGAGCCAAAATTTATTATGATTTCCTTTTGAAGCTTCTTGGATACTTATGTATTTGAGGTTCAGATGGAGGATTTGAATGTCCAGATTGTGGGAAGATAAGGCAGTCCACATATGAAGGTGTGAAAGTGGCTTTTGAGCCTATATGATTGAATGATGGTGTAGAAATGGGTGTGGAAGATAGCATGGCTAGATAATTCATGTACATAGGCATGGAGGTGACTTGTGAACTGGATTGACTAACTGATGGGGGAGGAGTGATAGATTGGGGGATACCATATGAAGTGGATTGAGAGATGTAGGTGGATTATGGAATGGGGTTTGTGGTGACATTAGAGGGAGTAGAAATGGTGGATAGATATAATATGGAGTAGATGGAGGAGATAGCTAAGATAGAGTGGATGGTGGATTAGTAATAGTATGGGGATTATGGTGATGAATTGGAGGATTAGGAATAACAAGAGGACTAGGATGATGAGTTACAGGATAATGAGATGGTGCATCTGAATTTTAGATGTAGGTGGTATAGCTATTGTGGAAAGATAGAGATTGGTATGTGACCATGAGAGAAGATGGAGGTATTAATGTCACAAGAGGGGGATATGTGGGTGTGATATAGGAGGGAAGTTTGGATTTATTACATAATGGATTTCCCTTTGTCAAAGGTATGATAAGGAGTACTAGTGGGCATGCATGGAGGCATGATTTGGAGGAATGATTGGGTTTTGGATGCTTGGAGAAATATTTTTAAGGTTTTCAATGTACTTTTTGTGGGTCCACAACACACACCCTATTTTAGTCCTCTAACCATGGGGACCCCCTTTTTTTTTTTAGTCTGCCCCTCTCCCTGTTTCTTGAACTAGGTTTCTTGAGGACCCTGTTGAGGAAAATACATGTGTTTTTGGCCTTTTCGCCCTTTCGACATTTTGGAGGACCCAGATTCCTCTGAAACATCAAAAGGGCTAAAAGGTCGAGTCTGATACTTTCGGTGTTTTGGCCTCCAAAACACTGAAGAGACTGAAGGGCATAACCTTCAAAAATTTTAGTGTTTCAAACCCTGAAACACCGAAAGGAGATGAGGCCACCCAATATTCGGCGTTTCAACCTCTGAAACACCAAAACCAGGTGACGTCATCCCGCAAGCTATTTAAGTGGCACGAGTCACTTTTTCCTCGCTTTTGTGTTTTTTTCTCTTCCGCATTTTTTGCCTCCTTCCCGTGTGCTCATTATCTTTCATTTCTCCTTCTCTTCATGCTCTGCCAGTTGCTCCTTGCTCCCTCTAGTCATATCCCTCCCCTTGCCTCATGTTCAACAGGTAGGGTTTTTGTCCTCGCTTCCTATCCTGCTTGTTTTTTTGTTTGTTTTGCATCTTTTTTAGGGTTTTGGCCTAGTCAGGTCATGCCCCCTCCTAGGTCCTTAGGTTTTGCACCCTAAAACTAGTGGAGGGATCTCCCCCCTTCTTTCCCCTTTTCTTTTGTTTTTTTAGAAGTTAGATTTTTGCGTTGCGACCTAGTTGTAGGTTTTTGGCGTCTGAAAGGCCAAAAACATTCCCTCCCTGAGAATTTCACCTAAGTACACTTTTCACTTTTGGTAGCATCAGTGTTTCAGACCTCCGAAATGTCTAAAACCTCTTAAATGACTGAAGATAGGGTCTTCCTTCCAGGGGTTTCAAATTTTTGGAGCCCAAAACCATTTTTGGAATTTCGCACACCGAAAGCCTGAGAGGGCTTGTTTCTCCATCCTTTTTCATTGCACTTTTAGAATTTTCAGACCTTAACCTTTTCTTCAGCATCCATAATCCTGAAATGGCTGAAAGAGTGAAAACTATATTTCTAGCTACTTAAAGAGCATATGCTTCTGTTTTTCTTAGTTTGTTTGTTTTCCTTTCTGGCTTTTAAGTTTTCTTTCAAATAAAAGATAATGATACTTACATTTTTCTCGTGGGAATGCCTAAGAAATGAATAGCATCCTTGATAAAGTACCTATACAAGGGGAATCACCCCCCTCAAAGATCAAGAACAAGCACATAGAGATCATTGATACTGACATCAGGAACGTAGACTAGGATTAGTTCTTAGTAAGGTGTTCCCAAATAGTGGGAAGGTCCGAAGACTATACCTCCCTAGTCCTATCAGGCCTAGTTAATGTAGCATCCCACCCAATGGAAGTCATGTCTTCTGAGATAATCAAGACCCTAGTTAACCACTACATCCCAGATGAAAAGGTGGTTAAAAATACAGGACAGGTGGTTTTGGACATAAGACCGGACAACATAGAAGAGGTCTTCCATATCCAAAAGGGTGTGGACAAATTCTATTATTTCTACATAGAAATGGGGCTAAAATGGTTTAGGAACAAAGCTGCGGATGCATATGTGATTGCAAATTAGGAATACCTCAAGCAGCCTCTCCTGAAGAATAAACTAGATAAGATAGACCTCAGAAGGGGGTATTTAAAAGATGACATCCAGGCAGTGGTAACACTAAGAAGCCGAGTGTATGGAATACATAATTCCATCCAACTCAAGGACTAGATGATCCTACTGATAGAGAATATTAGGAATCAAAAAGCTAGGTTCAATTAGGCCACTATCATAAGTGACAAACTGGACAAGCAACTGACTGCGATTAAGAACAATCCAAAATTCTACATGAGTACATATGTAGTGTACTTGTTAGTCACACTGGCAGACTATCTGGGGCTCACAAAAAGGGGAAACATTAATGACCCAAATGCATGGCCTCATATTGTATATATGCAACTAGTAAGAAGGGAAGATATGTCAGAAGATAGCCTGGATTATAGGATAGTGAAAAATCCTTTCATCTTCTCAATCATTAGATCCATTGAGGGTGATTTCATGAAGAGACTATCAAAAGAAGTAGCTACCAAAGTGAGGGCCATAGGGGCTTACTACATATATTTTAGGACTTTCACATACATCCGAGTGGTAGGATCAACATTAAACCCAAAGAAGCTACCCACGTACCCATTTGATTGGGTAATCATTCTAGAAATGGCCAGATAGCTTGAAGATGCATATGAGCACATAAAGCATAATAAGAAGCACTATTGGGACTTCCCCACTTCCCTAGGCCCATACACTCTCCAGTACATGAAAGTTTGTAAGTCCTTAGCCTTTGGACAAGTGCCCACTCAAACTATATAAAATTGTCTGGGCCCAATTTGACCTAATAGGCACATATAGGCATATCATTGGAAAGTTCTATATCTATGAGCCACACCTTGAAGATCATTGGATGAACTGTGTGGATGATCACGAGGTTAGAATCAAGGATTAATGCAGGATGTCCCTTACACTAGCACAAGAGACCTTGAAGGTCCAAATCCCCCCGAAGGTTTGGGAGAAAGATTCAAATAACGTGTTGGAGTTAATTTATATTGTGGATAAGATATACAAAAGACCCATCCTGAATGCAGAAATTGATAAAGATGAGAATGATGATATTGAATTCCAAGCGAGGCATGTGGTCAGAACAATGGAGGCATGTATTAAAAGGCCTTATCAAATGGATCCTATTCCTATGAAAACATTGATGGATCTACCCAGGAAGGTGGATAAGAAACATGGAGAGAGGTCTATTGTACTCCAATACAAGAAGGCCCCACCTTAGAAGCCAGGGACAGTGTATGGTCATGAGCATGCAATAGAATATGGTCCAAATCCTAGGCACAAGGCCCCAAAAATGAGGATTACAAGTCAGATAGATCCTCCAATTGGATCATCATAGACCACCCAAGATGAAGGCCCTTCCACTTCTGGCCAATCTCCCCCTACTACTAGAGAAGGGAAGAAAATTTATAAAAGGAGGAGAGCTTATGCCTCTCCATGACTAGAAACTTTACAAGAGGAATGAGAAGAGGAAGACACACCTTTGGTAAAAAGGAAAAGGTCTTAGATATCCTCTCAAAAGAGAAAAGAGAAGGAGATCATGAGGAAACATACAGAGGATCCAAAAGAGAAAGACAATCCTTTAGATACCCTAGGGTCAGATGAGTTCCAGATATCTAATTTTGAAGGCCTAAAAGGATTTGCAAACCAAGGCAGGGATAAACCTGACTTAGCAATGGGAATTGACATGGTAACATCAACACTCATCCAACCTCAAGTGATCCTCACTCCACCTCTGACCAAATTCACTAATCCTGCACTAAACTTGTCTATCGCAGGGGCGGACTCTAACACTGGCCAAGGGCCTGAAACTCAAGATGCCATAGTGGCCCAGAATATAGAAAGAGATAAAGTTGCAGAAGAGAGTTCTACATCAACTCCACCACATCACATTCCAATTCCACCAACCTCTCTCCAACCTCCCTTTCCTACTCCACCACCTTCTCTCCCAACTCCAACGCCAACTCTGCCTCCCTAAACTTCTACTCTCCCACCTCCCATTCCTACTCCACCACCTTCTCTCCCAACTCCAACGCCAACTCTGCCTCCCTGAACTTCTACTCTCCCACCTCCCATTCCAACTCCTTCTACTCCTAATCCACCACCATCGGTCCCTTTGCCTTGCTTCATCCCAACTCCCTAGGGGTCAGTAAGCACATAAGTCGTATCTCCCATCAAAACCACACTAGAAGCCATGACTGGCCTTAATGCAGAAGTGTTAATCATTTCCTCAGGGGATGAGGGTCAAAGTAGAGATGAAAAAGATGCTGCAGTAGAAGAAGAGAAGGGAGAAGGAGAAATCCATGAAGAAGAAATGCATGAGGGGGAAGGTGGAGAATAAGGTGAACATGGGAAAGAGGTAGAGGAGGAGGTGACTCTTGGGTCACAAAACTTGGCTTTGATTCTCCATATTTCCCCATATGAGCCAGTTACCACCTTTAGTAAACATACTTGGTTTACTAAAGAGATTAAGCCTCAGAAGAGAACTTACAAAGATGAGGAGGAAGGATAAGATACATATATGGCATTCTTGGGGCAAGCCTTCCACTAGGTAGAGGCTAATATACCAGCAAGGACCATATCCTATGTCACCCAAGACACTCGGGTTTGCTGGAAGGCACAGGTAGTGGTTCCTTCTATTTAAACCTCTCAAGCACAAGTGACCCCTGATGATTATACACTTGAAGAGGTAGACTTAGGGGAGCCAACCAGGGAAGGAAGTAAGATGTTGGTAGCTCTAGGTTTGAAGCATGCTCTAGGCTTTATGAGCAAGGAAAAAGAGACCATCAAGTCCTTGACAGAGAAAAATTGAGGCTCTAAAGAAGTTCATTCATAAGATGGTGGGTCACATTGACCCAAGTTACCCAGAGGCTTTGTTACAGGTCGTATTAGAAAAGAGAGCCACTCCAGATTTACCGACAGGTGTGACCCCTTCCTTCATTCAGGAAAGTATTGATTGGAAGAATGATTTTGAGCAGTACGAAGAAGAGGTTATCAAACTAGTTTTTAGGCCTTATAAATTTATTCTAATTGAGACCATGAAGTTGATTGATCTTATGGAGAGTGAAGAGGGAATAGATTCTGAAGTAACCAAATGGAAAGCTTCCCTCCAAGACCTCAAGATTATCAAGAAGCAACGCTTCCAAATCCTGGTTAAAATATATGAGGGTGAAGAACTAGACAGATTTAAAACCTGGACTAAGGGCATAGCCAAAACAATTAAGGTTTACAAAAAGTGCCTAGCCCGCATATTGGAAAAGTAGAAAGAACTCATGGAATGGGTCAAAGAGATAGAAAACCTCTTCATGGGAATTGGTTTAGAACTGTATAGGGACCAAGACAGACAAACCCTGCGCCCAGCTAAGGAAGTGATACAACAATTCAAGGATAATCTGGCAGGTGTTAGCACCAAAGAGGCCTTGCACTAACTATTTTATTCAAAGGAAGATATGCAAAGGATTTTCGAGCATGATGAAGAGATCCAGTTCTTTGCTTCCGAATTGATCATTTTCAGAGAGAATCAAGAACAACGGGTCAACAAAGTGAAGAGGAGAGAAATAAATTATGAGGAAGTATAGGAAATAGTGCAAAGACTATGAGCTACCCATCCAAAGGTGTTCCCAAGATTATTTCTTAAACTTGGGCAACCATTTTTGAGAAGGGCAATTTTTTTTCACACTTAGCCACTTTTCCTCCAAAGGCTAGTTTCAACATTTTGGCCCTTTTGATATTTTGGCCTTTCGGCCCTCCCAGCATTTTGGCCTCTAAAAGGGCTGAAATTTTGGGGTCCCCAGTTTTGATTTTGGACACTTAGTCAAATTTGCACTTGGAAAATTTGGTGTAGAGGTCGGGGTCCGAATTTATGGGCTTGTTCAGCGAGATCACTTTTTTCCATGGAATTTAAACTTTAGATCAGATGGATGCCTAAGTAGAGTTCAATTTAGAAAGATTAAGGGTCCTCTATCAGTTCCCACCTCAAAGAGAACCCCAGATGAAGATTCCAAGGGAGAAGTCCAAGATCAAGAAGAAGACTCCAGTTACATGCAAAGAAACTCCAGCTTCTCTCTCTCTTCTTTATTGGAAAGTTTGATCCCTCTTGCATGGGAAAACTAATTATAAATGGATTAAAAATCCATGCAAGTTGTTTAGTATCAGTTAGCAATAGATTTCTTTAAGAAAATCTTTAGTTTTAGTTCATTTTCATTATTTTAGAGTCTCTGATGCCCCAATTTTGGCATTTAGATTTTGTAGATCAGAACTCTTTATATTGTAATCAAAAGCAATGTAATGGGGGTGGATTCTTAATACAATAAAGATCTACAATTGGTCCTTCATTTGTGGTGTGATATTTTCTACTACCTATGCAAAATTGATGAATGTGTGCATACTTATTCATTATTTTCAAAGAGCCAATTATTTTATTATGTTTCAAATCTATATTTATTTAGTTTGGAGTTTGTTGTTGTCTATCTACCTTTTGTGATGAATGTATGGAAAAGATCATCTATTGGGCTCAATGATAAATTTTTCTTGTGTGTGTGTGCATATTAGTAGCCTCATGATCTGATAGGTTTTGAAAACCTTGCACGAGTTAATACTTTTTCTCTCTAAACGATTGCATCCATTGAGTATAGAATTGCGACATTGTCTAATTTATACTTCATGGGTTTGTTCCAAATCTCTTCATCATTCAATTTGCAAGGGAGGATCAACAACGGTTTATGTCCGTTAGGATTTCATTTTATGTCTGTTAGAATTTCATTTTTAGCATGTTATTTTATTTCTTGTTACCCTAATCCTTTTAATTTATGTCATATATCTAAAAGTAATCATCTTTAAAATACAAATTTGCATCATTAGTGAAACTACAATCTTTGGTAAATCAGAAAATACCAAAAAAAGTACTAAGGTTGTTTTGCAGTTTGATGTCTTGAATGTACCAGCAAAGCCCTCCTCATGAACATTAACATTTATCTTCAACTGAGTATCCAAGTAGGATGTACCACGACCCCAGAAAACCTTGGAAATAACTTCATTATTCTTTCAAGAGAGGAAATCGAATCTTGAGATCCTAGCAGTTGACTTGTGTAAAATCAACGCTCAACAGTACTCATCATGATCAAAAAGGCTCTCATCATCATTAGAATAGGCTGAAGTGGAAGAAACGGTAGGACAACCAAAATCATGTGATAATAGAATTGTGACATGATGATTAGCTTATGAGTTGGATAGGGATGAAGGATGAAGATTAGTCAAAAACTAAATCTCATATTAGGATGAACAATAATCTCATACTAGTATTTGGATTAAGCTCAGGATAGGAGAAATGATTGACTTCAAGTAAGATGTAAAGGGGATGATGGGTGAAAAATATGACTGTGTTAGCCTAGGATATAGGGGGAAAGGAGGAGCTGATGGTAGACAATAATAATGATACTATAAGAAAATTTCATGGGATGAGACTAAGGTAGATGATAGTAATGATGCTTATATGGAATGTATGCGACATGGGATGACAACGAAGGTTGGATATCAAGTTTGACTATAATAATGATACTAAGTGGAAATGATGTGGGATGAGACCAAATGAGACTATTGTAAGGCCGTGATTATGAAACTAAGATAAAAAAGATTTGGAGACTTGGGTATTTTTTGGACTGGAAATTTGGACTAAGTGTTTGACTTGGTAACTGTTGGATTTTGGTGAGATTTTGACTTATTTTTTGCAAAATATGTGTAACTGAACAAGTACATCAAACATAAATTGTGTATTTATAACCAATCACATTCATAAACCTAGGCTAGATAAGATACTATTTGTTGAATCCCCACTTGTATTTCGCCATCTACCTTAAACAAAGAGGACAAAAAAATTTCTAGTGTCACTGGATCTTCTCCACGACACGAGAAACACCATAATCTCTTACCCTATAGGTTCTAAAAACCTTGATGGTTTATGTCTCACAATGAAGGGTATGGGTGGGGCATCTTAGTTGGTCTTCAACCTTTTGCGTCAGCAAATATATAAGATATTTTGGCTACTAGAACATTGGCTCATAATAAGGGCATCCGTTTGAGGGGTTATGCTTGTAGTAGATTAGACCTGATAAAGGGATTTCCTAGCCTGCAAAGGTTGTCCTCTATAACTGTTAATGCACTATGTGTGTTATTTTGTGTACCTATTGTCTGCAACACAACACTTCAATAAGTCATTATATTAGTCAAAAACAATAGTTAGCAAGCATATCAATCACTAAAATCAACCTATTGCTTCCTATCTAAGAAGAGTGTGAAGAATGTTATAATTTCCCTCACATTATGCATTAATCAGTGACATATACAACTTAGAATGGAAGATTTGAATGCTTTTAATCTAAATGCTTAAGAAAGATTCATTTTAAAGCTCCAAAATGAAAGATTATAACAATGCTGTGAAAGAATGAGCTAAAATGCATTTAAGATTTCTAAGAATATTTGCACCATAATTTTGCTTTCAACAATTAAGGATTAGGGGCCCATTGAGCTTAAAATTAATTCTATTTATAGAAGAATTTTGTGAATGAGAGGTTAGGATTGAAAGTGGAAGAGAGGTGAAGATTGAATCTTTGGTGATCCATGTGAGGTGATCCAAGTGATTTAACTCCCATTGGTTAGGGATTTGACTTTCCCTTTTGCAAATGGAGTTGTAATTAGGATTTATTTAATTTCTTTTAATTAATTACTTTAGCCATGTTTTTGCTTTATTTTTGATTGAATTGAATTGATTTGATTTAATTTAATTGGCTAAGGCAATTAATATAATTTAGTGATTAAATCACTTAGGAGATTGAATTTTATTTAAATGAATTATGCCAATAAATTGAAGAATTGTCTTGACATAATTAGGGGTATGATCACACTTAGGTAAAATAGGTTATATGGTCAGAGCAGACCAAATCACGGTGGTTACATTTTCCCCTCTTTGAATTGATGTGCGAGCAGCATGTATTGATTCAAAGAAAGTTTTGATGTTGACTTCAGAAAGTTTGAGAATTTCGCACTTGATCGAACGAAAATGTATGATGAGATCAGTCTTGCACTTGATTGAACTAAGACTGATAGAATTGACTTTGAACTTGATCAAACAAAGGTCAATAAGCAAAGATCTTAAAAATACCAATTCTGAACTTGCTTGTCATCCGAGAATTGATAATACTGACTCCGAACTTGATCAAATGAAGGTCAGTACAAAGCTGCCAGGAGCTTAATAAGAATCTGAGAAAAAGTAGACATAAGATATCCAGCATGTGAGAATCGAAGCTTTCAATCCAACAGTCCTGCCTTAGTCAAGGAACTATAATGGCTTTAGTCTTTTGATGACAAAGTCATTTTAATGTTGTTTTGAGCAAGAATTTGATTGATTTAAGTATGATCATGCCCCCCTCCGGAATGAAATTGAAGGAAAAAGATTAAATCCCTCTGTAGAATGATATATCACTTGGACTGATCAATTGAATTGAGAAAGAATCAACTAGAAGAAGCAGAGAAATGAAGGTGTGTTAAGAGAAAATACAATTTTTACCAAGTTAATCGTGTTAAAATGTGAGTTTTGAGTCTTATAAAATGATATTGGACCAAGATTTTGATGAATAATGTACAATTTGATGATATAGAACTTGGAAAATTGATTGCATAAATCCTGCAATTCATTTTCAGAACATATGGAGAAATTCTGCATTTTTTAGAACTGTCATAAAAAATTTACTGTGCTATGTAAAACATCGTCTGTGCATTCGATTTCATTCCTGATTGATAAGAAAGAGAACAAAATTGAGTTTTAGTAGTCTAGGAGGAGTTACAGAGCTCCTAAATAGCTCAAAAAGTCAAATATATATCCCAAAATTTACTTTTTACCCATTCATTTTCACTTTTATCCTTGGTAATTTAATAGCTCTACAGAGAAAATGGTGGTCCCCATGGAGAAGCATTGATTTGATCTCACTTGATGACATCAGCATCCAGCTAACTACTCACCGTCGGTAAGTACCTGAAAACCTACCTTGTCATATTTTATGTTTCCATTTTTATGCTCTTTTATAGTAGTTATAGCCATTTTCATTCTACATCATTTCCGGTATTTGGGATCGAGTCCGGTTAATCCCACGTCGCATCTCATTTTTCACCAAATTCCTATGCCGTATCCTATATTTCTTGGATCGCACCCCATTTTTAGAATTTTATCGCATTTGGTAAATGTAGATAGGATTTTCAAGGTTATCATGTCCTGTGAAAATAGGCTCACACGTCGCATCCCGTGTCCCATCCTGTTGAAATAGGATTGCTTCCCGGATGCCCCATCGCATCCCGTAAATCACGGATCAAATACTATAAAAATGATCGCACCCCGTAGGAACAGAGTCATTTTTGGTATTTGACTTAGTTTTCTTCCATTTTCACTATTTTTCTCTGTCTAACTATCAGAAATGCTTAGCTAATTACTTTTCTACATAGATGCCTTAGTTAGAGTGTTGATTTGAACATTGTAATTGTTGTCTTTTTAAATAGGTTCCTTTTGAGGTTGTGTCATTCTGAGGAACATACCCTGGTCATGTCCTTGATTTGTCTAGATCTCTAACAGGTGACAAGGTAGAGCTAGTCGCTCAAGTAGGTTTACTATCATTGAGAGATTTACCTGACATCGCGGTAAATCAGGGGTTGTTGATTGCTTTGGCTGAGAGATGGCACTCGAAGCACAACACCTTCCATCTCTCAATTGGCGAGATGACCATCACACCCAAGGATGTGTGGCACATTTTGCGATTTCCTATTATGGGTTGAGAGGTGCAGTTTGAGTTAGCTTTTTTTACAGCTGTTGCCACGGCTCGACAATTCTTTGGAGATGATTCTATTGCTCGTCGATACCTTACTTGGGACTATATGTGCGATCACTATGATCATTTACCTATTTATTTAGCTGGATTGATCGGAGGCGTCCTGATGCCTAATAGAGGACAGCATAGATTCTTGGTTGGCTAGGTGGACATGCTAGAGAAGATGGTCGTATCTTCTCAGAGATTTGCATGGGGTAGTTGCATAATAGCCCACATTTATAGGGAGTTACACAAGGTAGTATATCAGTATTCCTACAGTATGACTGTTGGGATCCTTGTGTTACAGATCTAGGCCTAGGAGCATATCCCTGTTACACGGCCAATAGTTGATAGGCAGCACTTAGATCTATAGCCATATGTTTACATGTATTCAGGATGGATTCAGCAGCACCATTTGGGAAAGGTAGATTATTGGCACCGTCTCTTTGATGATATGGTTGTAGTTGTGTGGCGACCATACCTTGATTGTGAGGAGTGGGTTTTGGATAGGCGATAGATGCCTTATTTTTGTTAGAGAAGATTTTTGATTGGATGCACCAAGTACATTATAGAGCGCTTCCTTGTTACTCGGGTCTTTAGACAGTACGGCCGTGTGCAAGGCAGTGCCACGATTTATCAGTATATGCCCAGATTCATGACAAGGATCCATTATGGGGTACCAGATTGGTATATGAGACTGCTTAGTGTGTTATCAAAGAGATGGTTGCAGTTGGTTGGGACCTTCTTCTAGATGTTGCAGATGCAAGGTGTTCAGATGATTATCTTGCTCAGATGCTACATCATCTATTTCCACATTTTACAGCTCCTGATGAGGAAGTTTCTCAGATCAAGGGCCCTTTAGATTATGATCTTATTGATGATCATCCTATCAGAGGCAGAGGGGGAGCACAGAGAGAGAGGAAAGATGGAGGGAGGGATGGTGGGAGATATGGGAGGCGAGATGTCAGGTACCCTCCTCTGGACAAAGGAAAGGGTCCAAATGATGGAGATGATGGTGGAGACGATAGGGGTGGGGGTGCAGTGGGAGGTGGGGAGGGTGCTAGTGGAAGATGGACTCATCTCAGATTTGTTGCTCCCCAAAGAGATCCAGGTCCACTGCTTACTAGAGAGCAGTAGAGATAGTGATAGCAACAATAGGACAATCACCATGATAGGTCACAGGATAGGCCTATTGGTCAGGATACATGCAGAGGCTCTAGTAGAGATAGTGATGCCTTATCAAAGTGTGAGCATGAGCATGAGCAGCTCAGAGATAGGATCATGACTTTGGAGGTCTTACTTGCAGATAGAGATGCATAGCTTGAGCACCTAAGAGCAGAGAGAGATAGACAGGGTGATATGCTCAGAGCAAAGAGAGATACCCAGGCTTGGGTTGCTACACACCAGGGACAGAGAGCAACTTATTACTTTGGTTTATATCATGTTGTGGTTCCAAAGGGTCAGAGAGCACCTTCATTTTCAGGCATCACACTGCAGTCTAAGGGGGAAATGCCTCCACCAGCTCCATTTGTACCACCTCCTCTTCCTCCTCCAGATCAGGGAGAGGGTGGCAATCAAACCTGATTCTACATTTTGATATATTGAGACATGTTGTATATTGTATATATGGATCCTTCTGAGATTATTCATTGTATTATGACTTTGATACATGTATATCTGATTCACACTGATACTCTGATACTCTTTTGTAGACAGTTTCACATTTTTTATCTATTCCATATTTGATATATCTGAGATAGTTGTTCTTGATCTTGATATGCTCATGGGTTCTCTTGCTTTGATATATGTTCAGATTGATGCACATGTGATTATGATCTTGGTCTCTTGATGAGTAAGATTAGATTATGTGATGACATCATTTATGCTCTTTGATTTATTACTGATATATAAATGTGTTTCAAATGATGCTAAGTGAATATGCAAATGTATGTTTTTGAGATTTTCTTTATGCAAATAAATGTATGGATGCACTTAGGATGTACAAATAAATGCAATGCTTGAATGCTTTGTTTTTTTATTTTTCTCTTTATCATTTATGAATGCAGAATGTATTTCATGGATATGCAACGACATTAATATCAGTAATATTGATTATGTAATTAACTTGGATTTCGGATGAATTAAGAAATCATTTTAATCTCAAGTCCTTATGCTTTTATTTTCAAATAAATCATGCAATTTCTAAATGCAACTACATGCAGACTCTTAGGATTGTCATTGATTTGTATACATTGTAGCATTTTATCATCATTGGGCATTTTTGTAATGGACATCACCTGATAGTACAACTGTCACTAATACCCACTGATATTATGAAAGTATGAATACTATGTGTATTGGATGCAATGTCAGAAATAAACTTAAGCATCAAGGCATAGAAGCCAAGATGAAAAGTTAGTTATCTCCTTTTACTATTAAGAATCAGGTTTTGTTCAAGTGTAATGTAATATATGTGACCCGCAATGACCTTGAAAATTCATATCCTTGGGTACATCATGTTTCATACACCTTAGTGAGAATCTGATTTAGAAAATAGACAAGGAAATTGTTTCAACCTCACCGTAGTTTACACATAACGAGGATCAAGATATATGTGACTATCCACTCATGTTGGCATCCCTTACCATAAACATCCAAGTTAGGTGAAATTTATAAGATCATTGAAAATAATCACCATACGCAGAAAACCAAGAAAACATTATGCCCCCTGTCCTTGTAACTCTTTGTCTTTGAATAGACGTCATGGAATAACTCGGAAGACATAACAATCACCAATTGATAATCAATCAAAGAATATTTATAACCACTTAGATGCCCCTAGTGTAAAACATCATGGGAACATAAAAGAGTCATAATCAAACCAAGATTAGACTATGTATTTAAGTAGTATTGAGAAATACTGTGGATTCATTTTTCAAGCAGAATAGAAATTCATCAATCAGAATTTGGAATTAAGTAATATGTTTTTCATGTCTGAGTATATGAGATTAACTTTGTCAGCAATCACAATCCAATGTAGTGTTTAAGAACACTGGTTGATTAAAGTGTTGAGAAACACTAGTACATTTTTTCTTAAGGTGTTGAGAAACACTAGGTCGTTGAAAGTGTTTGATTAAAGTGTTGAAAAAAATAAGTAGTTCGTTTAAAGCGTGATTAAATTTTTGAGAAACACTAGTGTGATGTCTATTACAGGTAGGTGGTGTTGAAGAAACACCCTTGTTTGTGACAGTGACGTTTTGATGCAAGTATTGAGAAATACTATTTTGAGAGGAAAACCATCCTAGATAGGAACCTAGGACAACCTAGCAGACACAAACTAAACATGCTGCAAAGATGCCCCCAGGGCAGAATGACTATTCCTAAGATGCAAATGCAGACAAATCCAGAGCAAGGATAGGACATTTGCAAGGACTCAGAGTCAACCAATAGCACAGGTGCAATTATGAAGGATTAGTATTATCAATGCATTGATAGATAGAGAACAGAGTTCGAGTGACGCCTGTTTGCCAGGTTTTCACCACTCGGCAAAGCTTTTTATTTTTGCTACCAAGATGCCTGTTTGCTAGGTTTTTGCCAAGGCACTTTTCTCTTTTTCAAATTTTTTGCTCTTTTTTTTGTAGTATCAAGGTGCCTATTTGCCAGGTTTTCACCAAGGATACCTTTTTTCAGGAATTTTTCCACTATTTTTGGATTTCTTTAGGATGAATTTTCTAATTTTTTTGGTATTTTCAGAGAATTTTTACTGCACAGGCTCTGCTAGCCAGATATCAAGTGTAGAACCACTTCAAATGTAGAGTATTAATGGGATCAAGAAGAACATATCCTTCAGGTGTAGCTAACTAATATGCTCCAGTCCCAAAAGTTGTAGTAATGACATAAGGCCCTAGCCAGTTGGGTTCAAACTTTCCTTTATGTTCTTTGTTTGGTTGGTTCTTAGGATTCTCTTTTAGAATGATATCTCCCACTTGAAATTGTCGTGGTTTGACCTTTTTATTGTACCCTTTTGACAAGCAATTTTGGTACACTTTCAGATGATCGAATGCTTATTGTCTACACTCATCAAGTAATTATAGTGCATTCACCCTATCAATGCGGTATTGTTCATCAGTAAAAAGACCATGGAGGGATACCCGCAAACATGGAATCTCTACCTCAATAGGTAATACTACTTTTGTTTCATAGACTAGAGAAAATGGTGTGGCTCCAGTTGGTGATATAATAATGGTTCTGTAGGCCCAAAGTTCCAGATTTAGTTGCAAATGTCAGTTTCTGTCAGACTTACTCATAGTTCTGTGTAATATTTTAAGAATTTTCTTGTTAGATGCCTCAACTTGTTCATTACCTTGAGGATAATAGATTGAAGAATAGCGTTGAGTGATGTGAAACTGTGTGCAAAGGTATTCAATGTCTTAGTTTTTAAATTGACCCCCATTGTTTGTTACAATAGAAGAGGGTATCCCATACCTACAAATAATTAGTTCAAGATAAACATAGCCACCTTTTTTCCAGTGGTTTTGATCAGCAGCACAGCTTCAACCCACTTAGTGAAATAATTAGTGGGCATAATGATGTATCTGTGCTGACTTGAAGAATTAGGATATATTTGTCCAACCAAATCAAAGGCACATTGCTGAAATGGCCAATGTGTTATAAATGGTATCAGTTCTCTAGCAGGAGCATGGATGATATTTCCATGTGTTTGGCATTTGTGACATGTTTTTGAAAATAGAATAGCATATTTTTCCATCGTGGGCCACTAATATCCAACTCTTAGCAATTTTTTCGCTAACGAAAAGCCATTTGAGTGTGATCCACATAAACCTTCATGGACTTCTTTTAATGCGCAATCTGACTCTTCTTGTTCTAAACACCTAAGAAGTGTACCATCAAAACCTTGTCTATATAAGTTATTAGTAATGATGACATAACGTGATTCTTTCCTAATTAAGGCTCGTTTTTAATTCCTTGATAGGTCATTGGGTAGAGTTTGGTCAGTAAGATAGGTAATGATTTTGGCGTACCGGGATTGGTCTTGGGCGTTTAAAGCACAAATTACTTGGTACTCAGGGTTATCAAAAGTTGGATAGGATAATTCTTCCACCAAGAAGTTATAGTGGAACTGATGTTCTTCTAGTTGTAACATGGATGCCAGTGTAGCCATAGCATCTGCAACTTTGTTTTCTATCCTTGGAATCTGTTGGAATGTGACGAAGACAAAGTACTTTTTCAAGTCTTCAACCAATTATTTATAAGGCATAAGCTTCATCTTTAGTCTGATAGTCTCCATTTACTTGATTAATAATAAGTTGGGAGTCACCATATACATGTAACTCTATGATCTTCCATTCCATAGCCAATTTAAGACCATTCACTAATGCTTCATATTCAGAAATGTTATTGGTGCATGGAAACATCAATTTGTATGCTTTGGGTATCTTGTAGCCTTGACGAGTGATAAATAGAACTCCTGCTCTAGAGCCTTGTTGCATGAAAGAACCATCAAAGTACATCTTCCATGAATGTTTAGTTAAATGCATTATAGTTTCATTAGGAAATTCAATTATCAAAGGTGTGTCATCTTGAAAGGGTGAATCAGCTAATTGATCTGTGAGGACTTGTCCTTTAATATCCCTTCTATCCACATACTTAATATCAAATTCGCTTAGAATCAGGACCCACTTTGCAAGCCTTCATGTTAGTGTTGTCTTAATTAAGAGGTGTTCCAAAGGATCTATCTTTGCAATAAGCTTTACTATATGTGACAGCATATAATGTCTTAATTTATGTGATGCAAAGACAATTGCTAAGCAATCTTTTTCAATTATACTGTAACTAAGTTCATAAGACACTAGTGTGCTACTGATATAGTAGATTGCTCTTTCTTTTTTAGTTTCATCTTCTTGATCCAGCAATACTCCCAGCGATGTAGTCATAGCTGAGATATATAGGATTAATAACTTTCCATGAATGGGCGTCATGAGAATGGGAGGAGTAGCCAAGTAATCCTTTAATTATTTGAAGTTATTTTCACAATGTTTGTCCCATTTAAAGGTAACACCCTTATGTAGCAATTTAGTAAAAGGTTGTGCTTTGTTTGCAAGTTATGACATAAATCTCCTGATTGACTAGAGTCTTCCTTGTAGCGTTCTCATTTGACTAATGTTACGTGGAGGTGACATCTCTAGTATAGCTTTAACTTTTGTAGGGTCCACCTCAATTCCTTTTGATGATACAATAAACCCTAGTAACTTTCCTAATTGAACTTCAAAGGCACACTTCTTTGGATAAAGCCTGAGTTGAAATTGCTCCATGTGATATAATATCTTCTGCAAGTCTTCAATATGAGTAGTTCTTGTTTTTGACTTAGCTAAGTTATCGTCCACATAGTCCTCCATGTTTTTGTGTATCATATCATGGAATATGGTTGTCATAGCTATTTGGTATGTATCACCAACGTTCTTTAATCCAAATGGCATAACGTTCCAGCAAAAATTTCCCCATGCCCATGTGAATGTTGTTTTCTCTTGGTCTTCAAGAGAAATCTTAATCTGGTTGTAGCCCGAGAAACCATCCATGAGTGATTACATCTGATAGCCTGTTGTAAGATCTATGATCATATCAATGTTTGGCAGTGGAAAATCATCTTTAAGACATGCTTTGTTTAAGTCTCTAAATTCTGTGCAGATCCTGATAGATTTATTTGTTTTGGATACTGGTACCACATTAGAAATCCATATTGTGTAAGCAAAGACTCTTATGAATCCAGCTTTTAGTAATGTTTCTAGCTCTGTTATTACCAGTAATGCAACATGAGGATGCATATTTCTTAATTTATGTTTCACGGGTTTGATCCCATGAGCTATAGATAAATGATGCATTATTAATTCAAGATCCAGTCCAGGCATATCTATGTAAGACAATGCAAAGTTGATCTTTTTCTCTTTCAGGAACTCGGTGAATTGTGTCTTCTCCTCTTCTGATAAGGATTGTGCTAGGTGAAAAAATTGAGGAAATTCAGTTGTTCCCAAGTTAACTGTTTGTGTAGGTTCTATCAAAACTAAATATCTTTCTTGAAAGTGCTCAGGGAGGATATCAATAATCTCATCTTTTGGTCCCTCTGAGAGGTTTTCACCATCAAATACGTCTTTTATTTTTACTTTTTTAGAATCTAACACTGCCACAACGTGGTTTTCACCATCAGTTATTTATTTCTTTTTATTTTTCAATTTGTGACTAAGAAACTTGATATCCTCCTCTGACATGTTCACACTCCTTGCATTGGTGGAAGAAGGATAAGGTTCAGAAGCATTTAGATAACAAGCCAAAGTGTAGTCATTAGGGAAGTTCATGATAGGAGTAGGATCTGAATTTTTCCAATCAATTAAGTCAAGGTTTATCAAGGATAATGAATCAGAGTTTGGCAAGGAAATCATCGTGTCAGCGTCAAAACTATTAACTGACAAGACATGTTCTGTTAAGTCAACTTCTACAGTGTTTAGATCATCAAGAGTTAAATCATCATTAATAGGGTCATTGTTAGTAGTATGCGGACCTAACTCTAGCGACTCATCAGTTGAGCTTTCTTCTTCTTCTCTCAGCAAAATGGAACTCATTGCTTGTAATATTAGAATGTCCTCTAGACCTAGTAAAACACCATTTTCCTCATCAAAGATTCTAGGTAGTGGTATCTCATCTGATTCTGGAACAACAGCAGTGTTAGGAGAAATGTTATAAATCTCTCCTCTTTCCAATAGAGATGCAAATTTATGAATCACATCTACTTCAATATTCATACTATCATTAGACAAGTGATCCAATTCATAGTCATGTGATTTTTTTATTTCATCATCTGATCTATTTAAAAACTTAGCAATAATTACCTGTTATACCCTATTAGTCACTTGTAGATCAAAGTGAGGTAAATCTAGGACATGTGAAATTTTGACCAACTACCCCCAGTTAGGATGTAAATCTTGTTGTTGGGGTATTTCTTTAGGATTTTCTTCTATCAATGGGACTTATGTAGAGTCTTATGTTGTTTCCTCTACTTCTTGGATAGTAGCTTGTGTCAATAAAGGAACATGAGTGTCTGGATGTGTTACAAAAGTAGGTACATATCTTTCTCCTTGATATTTAGGATACTTTGTACCAATATGAAATAATCTCTCATAGGTCTGTAGTTCAATTTTTGTTTCTTCTTCTTCATCATCACTTCCCTCATCAAAGATTAGACCATCTCTTGAAGTGGGGTTTTCAGATTTGTTATTGAAACCTAATCATGTTTTGTCTTTGGTATTTATGAATTCCATGTGTATAGGTTCAACAAGTCCTTTTCCTTTATCTCCTAAAGGTCCCTTCCCTTTATATCCCATTTTTTTGAGAATTTCATATCCTTTACCATACTTTTCTGGGGATATCTCCACATGTTTTACCTCATTTTCTTTTGGTTCTCCTTTATAAAGCCAAGCCAAGACTATGTTTTCTTCTTTTTCATCCTCTTCAGAAGTAGATGCTCTAACCATACCAGTTGCTTTGTGAATGTCTGGTTCTTTAGATGTAGTAGGTGTGAAAGATGAAGAAGGTTTCCCATAAGATCTTGGAGACACTGGAAGTTCTTTCAATGGTGGGGTCATGTCTGGATTGTACTCTCCCATACTAGTTTCTTCAAGTTTTAATTTCTTTCCAAAGATTCTCATCACCGTGTCTTTAGTAGTTTCAGGTACAGTTTCTTTTGGAACTTCCTTATTATGAGGAACAATACTATCTGCTTTGACATTGTTGCAAGTATAACTGGCATCTGTAGGAATTGTTACTTCCACCCCATTATGTTGGAATTTGATACATTGGTGGTAAGTAGATGGTACCACTTGCATTTCATGAATCCAAGGTCTCCCTAATAGTATGTTGTAAGCCAAGGGTAGATTTAGAACTTGACAGATCACATTTCTTTCAACTGGTCCTATTCTAATTGGTAGAACAATGAGGCCTTTAGATGATCTTTCTTCTTTATCGTAAGTTTTGATAGTTATATTAATTCTTGAATCAATGGTTTTTTCTGAAAGACCTAATTTATTTATTAGATTGAGAGTAAAAATGTTCAACCCTGTGCCTCCATCTATCAATACACTTCTAACATGGGATTTGTGAAATAGGACCTCAATGTGTAGGGGTTGGTTATGTGGATGAGTCAAGGAGTTGTCATCTTCTTCTAAAAAAGAGAGATAGTGTGGTGTTGAGATATGATTAACCATTGCCTGGAACTTGTCTACATCAATGTATTTTGGAACATTTGTAGAATGTAGGGCTTGTTCAATAAATCCCTATGCACTAAGGGAATTTTGAGTAACTCAAATATAGAAATTTAAGCAGAGGTTCTTTGCAATTGATCCACCAAGTTATATTTTGCTGAAGGAATGGTAATTGTTTGTCTTTTTGTTGCTGGTTTGGGAATAGTGACAACAAGTACTTTTGAGGATGTCACTTGTTTTGATGAGCTAGCTCATTTGATTGTAACTTGTGCTTGACTTCGATTCACTGCATTTGATTGTATGGATGTGTCTTTAGCACCTTTAATAGTGATCACATTGATTGATTTATATTTAATGTCCAACATGTTAATCACATTATCATTATTGGAACAGGTGTAATTTAGTTCACTTCCTTTTCCTTTAGATGCTTCCCCTTTCTCGTAATTAGGAAATGGTTTGCTAAAATGTCGTATGGTCTTCATTAGTGGTGTGTCCTTCCACTTTTATCTTGCCTCCTTCAATAAGCTCTTGTATAACATGTTTAAGCTTTACACATTTATTGGTATTATGTCCTTGTTTTTGTGAAAGACACAATAAGAATTATCATCCCACCATCTCGGTTTGACTTTTGGTTCCAATGGTTTTGAATCGGTAATTGTGAGAACTTTTTTGTCCAAGAGTGTCTTCAAAATTGTCTCAAGAGGTTCTCCCAAAGGAGTGAATGTTCATTGAGGTCTAGAACTCCATGGTTTGTTCTTGTTGTTCTCATTATTTGCTTTAGGTATTGTGGTTGTTACCTTGGCCTCTTTGTTTTATTGTAAGCTATTCATTAAATTGAACACTACTGGTTTAGGATTAGCATTGGATGCATCTACCACTCCATCGTTAACAACATTCATGTTTTGTTTCCACCACTTAGGCTTTTTGTTGTAGTTGGTAGATTTACTATCACTTTTAAGTGTGATTTCTCCTTTCTTAACCATGACCTCTTCAATACGGATGGCATTTTTAATCATCCTATCAAAGCTAGGTGAATCTTGCATTTGCAAAGCATAGTTTAATTCAGGTATCAATTTGTTAATAAAGATTTCCATCTTTTCCGATTCGGGAATAGCTCTTGAATACCTAGCAAAGATTTTCCTCCACCTTTGTAAAAAGTGTGTAAAGGATTCACCGGTTCTTTGTTTTGTGTTGCATAAGTCCATCATGGTTACATCATGTTGTATATTGTAGGAGTAATGTTGGACAAAACTGTTAGAATAGTCCCAAAGGATAACTGAGAGGGGGGTGAATCAGTTATCAGATAATTTAATTCTTTTCTTTTATTAAATCCAGAATACAATAAAGTAAATGCACATTCAGATAACATAATAGACAACACCACAATTTGGTTACGGGGAAACCAAATGGTAAAAACCCCGGTGGGAATTAACACCCACAAAGAACTATACTTGTTTATAGTAATCCCTGTTAGAAGATCTTGCAACCCTATTAGGAGTTGTTCTTTACAATGCAATAAGTATAGTGACCTGGTTAAGGGTCTGACCCTGTTAGGAGTCTTTTACAAAT
>MU223225.1:6369376-6381143 GCA_018584345.1 Thuja plicata
TTTTATAGGACCAATCATGCTCATTTCAAATTCATTCTGCATTTCTTTTGCAAATTCTGCACTAAGCTTGTCATTACCTCCAAAGATAATGTCATCAACAAATATGGCAACAAGTAGTAGTCCATCAAGTGTCTCTCTTATGAATAGGTTACAATATGTTGCTCCTTTCTTAAATCCAATCCTGGTAAGATAACCATCTAGTCTCTCATACCAAGCTCTTGGGGCCTTTTTAAGTCCATAGAGTGCTTTCTTCAATCTGCATACCATGTATAGCTTATTTGATAGATTAAATCCTTCAGGTTGTTCTATGTAGACTTCTTCCTTCAAGTCACCATTTAGAAAGCCAGATTTGACATCCATTTGATATACTTTAAAATCCTTGAATGTTGCATAAGCCAAGAATAACTTTATGGCTTCCAGTCTGCTCACAGGGGAAAATGTGCCAGTGTAATCTATCCCTTCCCTCTAAGCATATCCTTTACACACTAGTCTTGCTTTGTTTCTGACCACTATACCATCTTCATTCATCTTGTTCCTGAATACCCACTTTGTTCCAATCACATTTTTGTCACTGGGTCTAGGGACCAATTCCCATGTATCATTTTTTATTATTTGATCTAGTTCTTCTTCCGTTGCTTTCTGCCAATCAGAATCCTTGCAAGCATCTTCAACATTTAAAGGTTCAATCTGTGAAAGTAAACATACCTCTTCATCCACTGTTAACCTTTTTTCTTTTGATCTAGTCAAAACACTGCTTCTCTGATCTCCAATGATATCATCTTTTGAATGATACCTAGATGTGAACTTTGAAACTTTAGGTGTAACATCCTCATTTGTAATATGTGATATTTCTTTGCTTGATTTAGGTTCATTACATGAAATATCAATGCAATCAAACATTTCTTCAATAGCAGTGTCTTTACTGTTAGGCCTGGGTTCATCCTCAATCATAGGTGCATATTCATAATACCTTTCTTGAACCATGAACTTTTCATCAATCTTAACATAAGTACTTTCAATTATCTTCTTTAATCTCAAATTATAACATCTATATGCTTTGCTTTTAGTGGAGTAACCAAGGAAAATACCTTCATCGCTTCTAGCATCAAACTTACCAACACCATCATCTCTCTTGATGTAGCACTTTCTGCCGAATATTCTGAAGTATTTTACTGTAGGTACATTACCAAACCAAAGTTTATAAGGTGTCTTAGCCATGTCTGGCCTTAGTTGTATTCTATTGATAGTATAGACTATTTTATTGACTGCATCTCTCCAATAGGTGTGCGCAATTTTTCCTTCAATCATCATAGTACGCGTTGTATCAAGTATGATCATGTTCCTTCTTTCTGCTATCCCACTTTGTTGTGGGGTTCTGGGTGCACTCAACTATCTTTTAATTCCATGTTCTTCATAGTAGTCATAAAACTGGTCAGAGGTGAATTCTCCTCCTCTATCTGATCTCAGACACTTTAGTTTTAATCTAGATTCATTCTCCACTTTGGCTTTGAATATTTTGAACTTCTCAAAGGCTTCAGACTTCTCCTTTAAGAACGCAACCCACATCATCCTTGAAAAATCATCAACAAACAAAATGAAATACCTTTCTCTGTAATATGATCTAGTTTGAGTAGGACCACATAAATTTGTATGCACTAGGTCTAGCTTGTTTTCCACTGAGTTCTGCTTGCTTCTAAAAGAGCTCCTTACATGCTTTCCCATAACACATTCCCTGCACACTGTTTCAACTGGTCTTTCAATACTTGGAAGATCTCTAACTGCCATGACATTGCTTATTTTTACTATATTATAAAAATTGATATGATAGAATCTCTTGTGCCATAACCAACTGTCATCCACTTTTGCAACAAAACAACTTACATCTGAATTGAGCTGAAAACCATTACCTTTTGTTTTGGAGTTTAATGCAATCATATCTCCTTCTTTGTTTCTAATAATGCATTTGTTGTCTTTGAATTCTAAATGATAACCTTTTTCAAGTAGTTGTCCAACACTTAGTAAATTGTGATGTGATCCATCAACACACAGAACATCATCTATCTTGTTCTTTCCATCCAGGGTGATGGATCCTCTACCTATGATAGGTTTAGGAGTGTTATCTCCAAATCTAACCATACCACCTTTGTACTTGTCTAGATGAACAAATATGTCTTTATCACCTATCATGTGATGAGATCATCCATTGTCAATGATCCAATCAATTCTGATGTCTGCTTTGGAAATTAGGGCTAACTCTTGTGTTTTCTTTTCATCTTCAATGTCCATATGCTCAAGCAATTTTTCCATGTATTTAAGGGCAATGAATCCAATTTCATCTTGTCCTAAATCTTCATCAGTTACACCTTCTTCAGCATGATAGAATTCCTTCCTGTATTTGGGTTTATAATCAGATCTGAATTTTTTTACTCTTGTAGGACACTTGGATGCAAAGTGACCAATCTTGTTGCATGAGAAACATTTGAATGGAAGTTGTCCTTCATATTTCTCTTTGCCTTTCTTTTCTCTTTTAGCAATCATGGCAATTATTTCTTCTAGTTCTTCATCAACTTCTTCTTTCTCATTATTGCTAGAGATGTGAGATTTCTTACCATGGACTAAAGCTTTGAAGGTTGTTTCATTTTTGGGTTCAGTCTTCAATCTTGATATCTCAAATGTAGAGATTTTGCTGATCAAATTCTCTCTCTTGAAGTCTTGTGAAAATTGCATGGTTTCCTCTAGAATACTGATCTTGTTCTCATAGTCTGATGTTAAATTAGTCAATAGCTTGTCCATTATATCTTCTTCTAATATTTCTCCACCATTGTTTCTGATTCTAGAAACTACTTCATTTATCCTCTGATTGTAGGCTCTAATGTTCTCTCTAGGTAATATCTCAAGACTATTGTATTTCTTTTTCCATGTCTTCCTGCGCACATTCTTTGCTTGAACATCTCCTTCAAACATGTCTTTAAATGCTTCCATATTGTGTATGCTTTGTCTACCTTCTTAATCTCAAAGAATTCACTGTCAGATAGTGCACTTATAAGGGCTTCTTTGGCAACTGCATTAGCTGTGAATGTATCCTTTTGTTTACTAGTAGCATCATCTCTTGATAGGTCTTTTAGAGAAGGAATAATAATTTATTGTGTGGATATATCAAAAATGTCAAAACCAACACACTGTAGATGTGTTATCATTTTGTTCTTCCAATCCAGATAATTTTCTCCATCGAACTTAGGACTCTCTTTTCAGAAGTAAGACATCTGATCTACCTTAAGCTATTAGGCTTCTTCTTCAAGGCACTTGGCTTTGATACCAATTGTTAGAATAGTCCCAAAGGATAACTAAGAGGGGTGGGTGAATCAGTTATCAGCTAATTTAATTCTTTTCTTTTATTAACTCCAGAATACAATAAAGTAAATGCACATTCAGATAACACAATAGACAACACCACAATTTGGTTACGGGGAAACTAAATGGTAAAAACCCCGGTGGGAATTAACACCCACAAAGAACTATAATTGTTTATAGTAATCCCTATTAGAAGATCTTGCAACCCTATTAGGAGTTATTCTTTACAATGCAATAAGTATAGTGACCTGGTTAAGGGTCTAACCCTGTTAGGAGTCTTTTACAAATAACTCGGTTAAGGGTGAGGACTCACTGTCCAAAAGCTCACTGCTTCAATGGTGAAGGCTATAACCTTCTGTAGAACAGATATGCACTATATCTGATGATGAACTATAGAGTAGACCTACTGTCTTGATCAGTTCCAGTGTATTTTAATCTTTCTCTTATTCTTCACATAGATCCTTGATGAATGAAACTCAACTGATATTCTGCTTTGCACTTTTTTGTATCTTTTCTTATCATTCACACTTAGCATTCCACAAATGTCTTGCTATAAGTATCTTCCTCAAAGTATGAGATCATGGGACCTATTAGACAACTCTTCATAACATCCTTGTTAGATTTACTAATCATGCAAGCATAATTACAACCACACAATATAAACTGAATAGACGCGACGCTTCACTAAGTCGGCCTCACCAATTAACTCTAACTTTGCAATCTTGTTGAAACACGTTTGGCGCCTTTACATAACTATCATCAACTCATAACTTAAATTGAATATACACATGCATATCCTGAAGATAGGCACAACTCAAGAACCAATTCAATACATTGGCTCTGTACAAACAAGCTCCAGAAACTGTAACTGCCTCATAACAGAATTACTCAACACAACTGAAACTTTGTATCTGTGTCTACATGTATGAACACAACATAATAAACATGTCTACAACATGAACATAATCGCGCAAGGCTTGATACCATCATTTTGATAAGTACATACAGAACACTATTGTATATTATATGTTGTCATCAATGACAAACATACAATCAACTAGCTGCCAGAAGTAAATCTCCAACAAAAATGTTGTATTAACTCCTCAAAATATTTCACCTTAGGTGTGAGTTTTGAGAACCACTCCATAGAATTTTTGCCTAAAATTCCCATAAATAGCCTCATTAGGTATGTAGGTTTGTGTATGTACTCTATGCTTAGAGCACAAAACTCTCTCACATGGTCATGTGGATCAGTCTCTCCCTTATACTTGTCAGGCCTTGCCATGTTGGGAGGAAATGGAATCATGTTAATACTCTTGTCAAAAGGAAATGGACAAATGTGGTCCAAAGAGTATTTTTTTGTTGGTTTGACCTTTTCTTGTTTGAGTGTTGAAAGTTTGGCTTGCATCAAGGTCATTTGCTTGGTGAGAATAGAGATAGGGGTTGGTATGTCTTTTTCCTTTATTCTTTCAACATCATAATCTTTAGGTAGTTTAAGTCCAAGGGATGCTAGATGTAGAAAGTATTTTTCTTTATCTTCACCAATGATATTTTCCAATGATCTTTGGAATTTTCAACTTTGTCGGAGTCTAATATAATCTTCCTCAGGTACATCTCCATTACTATCCGAGTCAAAAAAAGGATGAGTAATGTGAATTTATTCCTCACTACTACTGTCTTCTTGTCTTTGGTTTTTGTCATTGTTGTATTCTTCAAAATTTGTACTCTATTCATTTCTAGGAGCTTCCATTGTGGGTGATTCTGTGTCAAATAAGGGATTACGAGATGTCTCTCCTTGTTGAAAGTGTAGCAATCTAGGAGGTACTTCTAATTCATCAGCAAGATACCTGTTACGTCTTGTGTTAACCATGAAGTTGAATCTCAACTATGTCAAAAGGTTTCCTATAGTGTCAAGTGAAGTCTAAAATTATTCAAGGAAGTGTGTCCAAGTAGTAAATGATTGTTTGTGTTTGATGGAAGTAAATTAATCCAGCGTCAGATGGTTAGAATGCCCTGATAGTGAGCTGGGAATCAAGTTGTTTTGAAAAGTGAGTATACCACATGTTTTGAGACCAATTGTGAGAACCCAAAAGGACATGCAAGGTAGACTTCTAAAAAAATTTTGAAACAGCGATTGGAAAACTAGAAAAAGCAACAGGACTAGACTAAGGATCCAAAAGGGTACCCAAATATATATAATTTCTCTGAGAGACAACTATGCAAGTTACCACTGCCCTAAATGTGACACACTGAATGTGAGGTTTTGTTTAACCAGATGCGAGCTTTGATATCCTGAATGTGAGCTTTGATATACAACATGTGAGTTTTGTCCCTATATGTGATGCATAAATGACCAAATATGAGCTTTCTCCCTAGATGCAAGCTAATGCAACCAGAAGCAACCTAAGACATAACAGAATTGAGCCTCTGATGTTTTGTCTATTTTGTCTCGAAATATGTGAAAATTTATTTGACAGTAAGGTTTTTCTTAGACTTTCTAGTGAGTGGAAAATAACTTGTATGTCAGGGAATGAATGTTATTTCTTGTTTTTGGAGTTATCTCTTTAATGAGTTTAAAGCACATCAAGCAAAGTTTCTTTGTTAAGGTTTTCAAAAACACTTTCCCTATTCCCTAGTTTCTAAGCATAGAATGAAAATCTTTGCTCATAGACTTAGGTACACACTTAAATGATAATCAAAATATGGTCATCACCAAGAACGCAATGGCTCCATTCATGATGCCATATTAGCTGACTCCAAATGCAAGTGAGGGCACGAAATGACAAGTATCTTGGGGCAATTACTATTTTCCTTGCACAAAGAGTATCACCCTTTTGGAGGTGAATCAGGTAATTTGACTACAAGTGTTTATTATGATGGGGCATCTGTTCACAACTGTCTCCCATAGAATTGCACAAGGAAAAATTGAAGCGTATATCCCTATGAGTACTCAAATGTGTGTATTCTCGCAACCAAAATTCAAGTGGCTTTGCTCTACACACACTCAAGCATGTTCAAGGAATGATGTCGAAATTCCAAGAACAAAATTGATTATGTCTTTCAAGGATTTAGCCTACAAGGAAGAAATTATTTATAGTGAGTTGGAAGGGTTGGCATAAACTTGTCCTCACTTGGGTTGTCCCGGGAGATTTTTTCCTCAACTAGTAGGCCCTCTAATGTTTTTAAAGCATACAAAGGATCGACAAGATTAGGAGTTCTAGATTTTTAATTCTTCAAAATAAGAAGACCATACTCTCCTATTCTATGTCATTTTCTCCCACAAACACTTCAATCAAGTTCTATCCCTCAAATGAATTCACTCAAAACTCAATCTCCCATGATGAGTTTTTGATTTCTCCACTTGGAAGGAAGAGAAAATCCTCTAGTGAGATCAAGAAATAAGCTTAAGTTTGATTCTTAATTCCTAGCTTATGAAAACACAAAGTACTTGAAAATAAAAGTTTGTTTTGTTCAATTTCCCCAAAGTTAAATGACTTGCTTGTTCAATTACTATCTCCAAAATTAGACAATGAGTTGTTCAATTATCCCACAAAATTAAGTGCTTTGTGTTCAATTTCTATCCAAAGGAATTAGACAATGAAGCTTGTTCAATTAGCCCACAAGATTAAATGTTGTGTGTTTGTTCAATTACTCTCCAAAAGAAATTTAAACAATGAGGTTTGCCTTGTTCATTTATCCCCAAATTCTTCTCAAGTCCTAAATCAATTTTTAAGTTTATGATTTTCCTTGAAGGAAAAGAGCATAATCCTCTAATTGATTTATTAAATGATAGGAAAATGTATTTAGTTTCAAAGATTTGAACAAGTAAAATCAAGTTAATCTATTAAAACACCTACAAACCACAAGTTAGTAATTTCCCTCCACATTTTTTAATAAAAAAGGCTCTGACAGTGATTTGCAAACAAAAATTAGGTTGTTGAAAGGACAGAGGCAAACAAGATCAGAAGATTAGTGGTTAGACAATTTAAATTTCAAACCAAATGACAAGATGTGATTGCCTTTCCAAAAAATGATCCTAGAAACCCTGTATGTGACCCAATTTCCCAGATGCGATGCTTTGCACAAAAGGCGACAGAAGATATACCAGATGCGAGCCTTTACCAAAAATGACTTGGGATTCCCTGGATGCAAGCCTTGAAATCTGGGATACCATCCAATTTCCTCGATACGATCTAATTTCCTGGATGCGCGTCTTGGTGACTAAAGGTGACTCTGTACCTGAAAATAGAGAAGACAAATTAGCCAAAAATGAATTAAAAGTGAGGTAAAATCTGATATTTTGCCCCACAGTGGGAGCCATAAATGTGTGTGTTATTTTGTGTACCTATTGTCTACAACACAACACTTCAATAATTCATTATATTAGTGAAAAACAATAGTTAGCAAGCATATCAATCACTAAAATCAACATATTGCTTCCTATCTAAGAAGAGTGTGAAGAATGCTATAATTTCCCTCATATTATGCATTAATCAGTGACATATACAACTTAGAATAGAAGATTTGAATGCTTTTAATCTAAATGCTCAAGAAAGATTCATTTTAAAGCTCCAAAATGAAAGATTATAACAATGCCATGAAAGAATGAGCTAAAATGAATTTAAGATTTCTAAGAATATTTGCAGCATAAGTTTGCTTTCAACAATTAAGGATTAGGGGCCCATTGAGCTTAAAATTCATTCTATTTATAGAAGAATTTGGTGAATGAGAGGTTAGGATTGAAAGTGGAAGAGAGGTGGAGATTGAATCTTTGGTGATCCATGTGAGGTGATCCAAGTGATTTAACTCCCATTGGTTAGGGATTTGACTTTCCCTTTTGCAAATAGAGTTGTAATTAGGATTTATTTAATTCCTTTTAATTAATTACTTTAGCCATGTTTTTTATTTGTTTTTTATTGAATTGATTTGATTTGATTTAATTTAATTGGATAAGGCAATTAATGTAATTTAGTGATTAAATTACTTAGGGGATTAAATTTGATTTAAATGAATTATGCTTATAAATTGAAGAATTGTCTTGACATATTTAGGGGTATGATCACACTTAAGGAAAATAGGGTCTATGGTCAAAGCAAACCAAATTAGGGTGGTTACACGCACCACGTGGGTAATAAGGGATATCTTCATCCTAGCATAATGTCACTCATTGGTGCAACCTTTAGATCAAGAACCACATTTTTATACAGCCATTGGAGGAACTTGGATTTAGTCATTATTGTTTGGGTCATTCCCTCTCACCGACCTTAGAAAGGCTACTCAGGAGGTAGACCCTCTACCTCAGAAATAAAAAATCATGTCTCTAACACTTTTATCTTACACCTAATACCAAAAATGAAGGGGAGAGTATAGTGTGTTCTAGTAGTAGTACCGCTCTACACTTGTGCAAAAGTACCAAGAACTTAAAATTGATGTTCTTTTAATGCCCAAACAAAAGTTCCTACTTTAAACTGGCACACGAAAGCTTGAAAATTTTATTTTAACCAAAACAAGGTTCTTTTTAAAACCCAAATTAAATATTCCTACTTAGTTTGGTTTGTAAGTGATAACCCCCCTTGAAAGAAGGTTATTATGGGGTCTTTGACAATCAAATCTGAGAAAATTTTAGTGAAATGCCAAAATAGGAATCAAGGTTAGTAGGCTAGTTGAAAACAAATCAAGAAAAAAACTTAAAAGTAGAAAACAACAATATTGGAAAGAGATATTACTGAGGTGATTCATTTTTTTTTATTTATGGAAACTAATATCATTCCTCTCATCCAGACAACACTATGTGATCAAACTGGAAGTTATTTTGAAGATTTGGCTAAGTTTGGTGAAGAACAAAGTATTCAACTACGCTCAGTATTTGATTTGGTATAGATTCACATATCAATATTTTGTGGTACCAACCTAAAGGAAGATTCGTGAATGTATATTCTATCATATTCCATATTGGTAAGGTCCGAAGTTAATTGGTGTGTGAGATATGAAGATCTTTATATCAGTTTTGGGTAATTAGTGAAGAACAACAATAGGGTGTACTAGATACTTATGTTGATCTATTAGATCAATTTTGGTAATTATTTTTTGTGTTTGAGTATGATTAGTCAACATGTTGGATAGGGTGTGTTGAATTGTTTTGGTCCACATTGAGATTTACATGCAGATCTAGCAAACTGATCATACATACATGTTACATTATTTTGATAAGTGTTTATGAGCTGACATATAAGTGATTAAATATTTGTTGCAAATATATAAGATCAATATATTAGTTCATTTTGATCTATGAAAGGTATGGATATATAGATAATGCATAGTTGCACATGCACAATATAGTGATTTGAGGACTAAATCAAAGCAAATCAGTAAGATAGGGAAGTGAGTATAATGTACCTAACTGGAACTGAATTCTAGCATATATAGATGTTGTTTTTTAGTTAAATCTTTGCTATGACATTTTTTTTTTCATATAGGTAGTAAGCCTCTTTGTATTTGAGCGGTGATCTCTAATAAGTGTGAGTGAATGCATGTGTATTCCATTTTGTAAACTCCTAATAGTGTATAATACCTTTGCAGAGTATTTTTCATTTGTGGATTCATCCCCACCATGGTTTTTCCCTTGACTGGGTTCCCATGATAAAAAAAAAAATTGGTTTTATGGTGTTGTGGATGTTTGTTTTATGCTTCAACATTTTACTTTTCATCATGTGTGTTAAGTGGATAAAGAATCAGGCTAATAAAGTTAAAAATTGTAGAACATTGATTCACCCCCCCNACATTGATTCCCCCCCCCCCCCCCCTCTGAGTGTTCCTTAATTCCAACAATTGGTATCAGATCCTAGTTCCTCAGAGAAAGTATAACAACTTGAGGAATATCCTAATAGGTGATTCAATGGATTCAGATGATATTCAACAACTCCATCTTGCACTTGAAGATCTTGATCAATCCAAGGTTGAAGTCTTGGAATCAAAGAAGAGACTTAAGGATGCTAAAATTTTCATTCAAACACTGAAAGGGCAGCTAAAAAAATCCATGGATAAGAGGAAAGAACTTTGTGAGTAGATCAAGCATAAAGAAAGAAAAAATGATGACGAAGCCTTGAATGAGAAGACATAACAATGTGAGAAGCTTGCTAAAGACAAGGAAGTCCTAAAACATGAGATGTAATTTATGGTGATGAAGCTAATTAAGGAAATTTTGGAAAGAAAGAAGAATGAGGAAAACCTTGATAAGTTGCTAAAAGAAAAATCTGATGAATACCACAGACTGAACTATGAGGTTGGCCAACTGCAACTTCACCTAAAAGAATACAGACACAATGAAGAAGTACTTGACAAGTAGAATGATATTCTTAGGAATGAACTTTATACTGAAAATTAATACAAGGAGAAAGTCATTATTAGCTTAGCTAAGTTTGATGTGCTACTTAAAATTTAGAGGATGAAAGGTAACACACAAGGTCTTGGATTTGAGAAAGGTGAAAGCTCCTGATCTGGTCAATGCAATCATCAGTCAGACAATCTGAAGGACAAACCTAAAAGGTCTCTGATAAGATAACCTACTACTACAAATTTTAATGGTAGATGCTATGTGTGCAATAAATTTGGTCATGGAGTTTTTCAATGCAGAAATAGAATATCTTTTTTGAATCAATGTTTTAAATGCAATAAGTATGGTCATAAATCAAGTGAATGCAGAAGTATGGTGAGAAATACTTCCAATAGAGGGAATATTAGATGTTTTACATATAAAAAACTTGGATGCATTACTAAAAAATGTAGATCAACAGGGAATCAAGTGACTTACATTTATGGTCAAATAAATGTGGTATGCAAGAATTGCAACAATCCTAGTCACATTGCAAAAAATTTTAAGAGCAAAAATGTAAACATGAAGGGTCTGGTAAATAACAAAAATAATATTTAGAATAATGACAAGGTAAAATAGAAATTTGATGTGGATGAGGTTAGAAAGAAGATGAACAAGACTTGGGTAGGAAAGGTGGTGTCAATGCAAAAAATGAGTTTTATGATGTGGAAAATTCTTCGCGAAATTGAATTAAGGCCTTTGGACTTGGGGGAGTTTTCATAAAAAAAAAATCCTAAAAACCCACTGATATGAGTTGATACCTGAATGCGAATGGTCGATTTATTTGTATCAAGATATTGCAGATATGTTTGAGGAAATTTTGAAAGAAGGCAAGTTGATTTGGAGATCTACAGAAAGATTTATGCATGGTAGTCAATATAACTAGTGAGTTAGGGCACAAAGCATTTATTGCATCAAAAATTTGGTATGCAAAGGACACGGGGCCTTCACTTAGTGAATCTGAATAATAGCACATGTGTCTGTGGCATACTAAAGAATCCCCCTATTTTCAAAAATTATTGCCCCAAACTCCTTTTTTCTCAC
>MU223225.1:6389711-6433671 GCA_018584345.1 Thuja plicata
TGATGTTGGCTGACTTACAGTAATTGAATTAATGATGAGATTTGAGATCTCTGGCTGACTTAGTTAATTTTATTGGGATATGTAATGTTAATTAAAGATTGATCCACATCATTTAATGTATGGGTAATCGTAATTAATACATGGTTTCAAGATTTAATTAGAGACTACTTTGGAGAAGTAAATGTAATGCAAAGATGGAATGATCCATTGGATATGACCTAACCTAAGATCTATGATCTTGTTTAAGCGGCAAAAGATTTATCTGACCTAGACAGAGAGGTATATGATAACCTCAAGGGGTTATTCATTTGGTATGTTGAAGTGTGTTGCTAAATGTGAAGTGGATGTGAATGCAAAAAGAGTTGCATAGTTGATTTACTGTTTAGCATGATCTAGCAGAGAAGGTTGAATACAGAAGCAGAGAGTTGCATGTGTGATTGCTTGACAGATTTCCAAGTAGATCAGAAGGTTGAAACGACAGTGCAGGCTATCTAGTAAGTTAACATCAGAGTTGTAATTGGATCTAAATTTGCAAAGTAAGTTGTATGTATCAGATCACAATTGCTGATTACTTTCTAACCATTGTATCAGTTAAATCCTTTAACAAGGTTGACCTAACAGTCATTTGTATAAATCCTCTAACAAGGTGACATTCAGGTGGAATGTTCTAAGTCCTTTAACAAGGCCACTCCTGACAGGGTGATTAAATCCTTTAACCAGGTCACACCTAACAGTGTGTTATTGTAACCTTTAACAGGGTTGGCTCCTCACAGGGCATCACTTCAGAAGAGTGAAAACTTGGTAGCATGTTACTAGTAGTTTTTCCCATATTGGGTTTCCACGTTAAATACTTGTGTCAACTTGTGTGAATGCTTATGGTTTGTTTTACTGTTATGTTTCTACAAGCTAATTTCAATTGACAGTAAATTGCATGATTAAAGTTGTTGACATATGCTACTGCTGCCGAGTAGATTTGAAATACAGAAAGTTTTTATTTGCTACATCTAGACCTGAGATAATTGATTCACCCCTCCCCTCTCAGTTATTCTAAATTCATTCTAACAATAAGGAGTTGTAATTAGGATTTATTTAATTCCTTTTTATTAATTACTTTAGCCATGTATTTAATTGTTTTTTATTTAATTGATTTTATTTTATTTTATTTTATTGGCTAAGGCAATTAATTTAATTTAGTGATTAGATCACTTAGGAGATTAAATTTGATTTAAATGAATTATGTCAATTAATTAAAGAATTGACATGACATAATTAGGGGTATGATCACACTTAGGGAAAATAGGTTCTATGGTCAGAGCATACCAAATTAGGGTGGTTACATTTGCCCCTCTCTGAATTGATGTGTGAGCAGCGCATTGATTCAAAGAAAGTTTTGAAGTTAACTTCAGAAAGTTTGATAATTCCGCACTTGATTGAACGAAATGTCAAATGAGATTAGTCTCACACTTGATTGAACAAAGACTAATAGTATTGGCTTTGAACTTGATCAAACAAAGGTCAACAAAGATCTTGAAGATACCAATTCTAAACTTGATTGTCGAATGAGAATTGATAATAATGACACCGAACTTGATCGAATGAAGGTCAGTACGAAGCTGCTAGGAGCTCTGAGGTATCAATTTTAAACTTGGTTGTCGAACGATAATTGATAATACTGACTCTAAAATTGATCGAATGAACATTAATATGAAGTTGTCAGGATCTTAACAAGGATCCGAGAATATTTAGGCATAAGATATGCAACTTGTGACAACTGAAGCCTTCCATCCAATAGTCTCAACTTAGTCAAAGGAAACTCCAATGCCCTTATTCTTTTGATGATGAAGTCATTTTAATGCTTTTTGAGCAAGAATTTTGAATGATTTAAGTGTGATCATGCCCCCTCAGGAATGAAATTGAAGGAAAAAATAATAAAATCCCTCTTTAGAATGAAATATCACTTGAATTGATTGATTGAATCAAGAAATAATCAATTAGAAGAAATGAAGAAGCGAAGGTGTGTTAAGAGAAAACACAATTTTACCAAGTTGACCACGTGAAAATGTGAGTTCTGAGTCTGATAAAATGATGTATGACCAATATTTTGATGAATAATGTGCTATTGGATGATAGAGATCCCAGAAAATTAATTACGTAAAGCCTACGAATCATTTTCGGAACATGTATGACAATTCTGCATTTTTAGGGAGTTGTCACAAAATCTATACTGTGTTGTTGAAAACATCGTCTGTGCGTTTGATTTCATTCCCGATAGATCAGAAAAGAACAAAATTGAATTTTTATAGTGTGGGAGGAAATCTAGACCTCCTAAATAGCTTAAAAAGTTCAATAAATATCCCAAAAATTACTTTTTACCCATTCATTTTCACTTTTGTCCTTAGTAATTTTAGAGCTCTGCAGAGAAGATGGTGGTCCCCATGCATAAACATCAATTCAAGCTTTCCCGTCGACACCAGCGCTTGGCCGATTGCACACCCTCGGTAAGTACCTAAAAACCTATCTTTCTATGTTTTCAGCTTGCATTTTTGATGATTTTTGCAATAGTTATGTAACTTTCAATTTTGCATCGCATCCTACATAAGGGATCATGTCCAGTTAATCCTGTGTGGCATCCCATTTTTTCCAAAATCTTGTGTCGTATCACGTTAATTTGGGATCACACCCTGTTAGGTAGTTTGTCATCGCATAGGGTAAAGTTTGTCTAGTTTTTTAACTTTCTCGCATCCTGTGGAAACATGATTGCACCCCGCGCCTGTGTCGCATCCTGTTAAATTATGATCATTTCCTATATGCCCCATCACATCCCAGAAACCTTGTATCGCATCCTCTAAAAAGGATTGCAACCTATAAAAACAAATTCATTTCTGGTTTAGGAGTTAGGTTTTCTCTATTTTTTACTGTCTTTCTCTTTTTGAAGGCCAAAAATACTTATCTGGTAGCTTTTCTGTGTATTTGCCTTAGTAAAAACACTGAATTGAACCTGTATGTGCTTTCTTGTTGACAGAATGACTTTGAGGTAGTTTCATTCTGAGGTCCCTATCCAGGTCGGGTCCTTTCTTTATCACTTTCATTGACAGATCCAGAGTGATAGCTCATAGCTCGAGTAGGCTTAGCTTCTTTGGTAGATTTACCCGATATCAGGGTGAATCAGGGGTTATTGGTTGCGCTTGCCAAGAGATGGAATTCAAAGCATAACACCTTTCATCTCCCAATTGGTGAGATGACAGTCACACCTGAGGATGTGTGGCATATCTTACGGATTCTAGTTATGGGTCGTGAGGTACAGTTTGAGTCCCATTCTGCTATAGTTATTGCATCGGCGCAGAGATTCTTTGGAGATCAGGTGATAGTGCATCAATATTTGACTTGGGATCATATGTGTGATCATTACAATTAGCTACCAGTATATCTTTTCAGATGATCGAAGGTATCCTCATGCCTTATAGAGAACAATATAGTTTTATATGTGGTTGGGTAGATACTCTGGAGCAGATGATTAGAGCATCTCGCAGATTCACTTGGGGTAGTTGTATTTTGGCACACATATACAAAGAGCTTCATGAGATCATTTATCAGTATTCCTATAGCATGACTATAGGGATTTTAGTTTTGCAGATCTGGGCCTGGGAGCATATCCCTGTGACACGGTCAATTGTTGATAGGCAGCAAGCAGTTCAACAACCATATGTATATATGTACTCAGGATTGTTTCAGTAGCCCCATCTGGGAAAGGTTGAGTATTGGCGCCGATTATTTGATGACATGAAAATTGTGATATGGCATCCTTATCTTGATTGTGAGGAGTGGGGTTCAGATAGGTGGAAGATGTCATACTTCTTCTAGAGTAGGTATTTGATAAGCCGTACTCGGTATATTGTTGAGAGGTTCCTTGTTACACGTGTTTTGAGGCAGTATGGCTGTGTATAGGGTAGGTGTTAGGATGTATAAGTATATGCACAGATATGAGATGAGGAGCCATTGTGGGGTGCTCGATTAGTATATGAGACTGCGTAGCTGGAGATCAGCCAGATGGTTGTTATAGGATGGGATATTCTTCCTGATAAGGTTGTTCTGATGGGTATCTCGCCCATATGTTACAGTATCCATTTCTGAGATTCATAGCTCTGGATGAGGCAGTTCCTCATATAGAGGACCCTTTAGATTATGATCTAGCTGATGACAAACCTATTAGAGGTTGAGGTAGAGCCCAAAGAGATCCGAAAGGTGGAGAGAGAGATAGAGGATGAGATGGTAGGTTCCCACCTCCGGATGATGGAGATGATGATGGGGATGACTGGGGTGGTGGCAGAGTGGGTGCTAGCAGCAGTGGAGAGGGAAGATAGACTCATTTTAGGTTTGTTCCTCCATGGAGAGATCCTGGTCCTTTGCTTACTAAAGAGCAGCAGAGACCCCAGGGAAGATACCCAATGGACAGGGTCCACCTAGAGATACAAACAGAGGATTTGGCAGGGATGGGGACAGTTTATCTCAGTGTCAGTGAGAGCGTGAGCAGCTCAAGGCTAGGGTTACTACTTTAGAGGCATTATTGGTAGATAGAGATGCAAAGCTTAAGCGCTTGAGAGAAGAGCAAGATATACAGGCATGTATAGCGATACATCAGGGTCAGTGCGCTGTGTATTACTTTGGGTTATATTATGCGACATTGCTAGAGGGACAGAGAGATTCTTTGTATTCTCATGTAGCATAGCAATTTGAGGGAGCTATGCCTCTACCAGTTCATTCTACTCCACCTCCTCCTCCTCCTCCAGATCAGGGAGAGGGTGGCAGTTAGACCTGATTTTGTACTTCATGATATTGTATATATTGATCCTTTTGAGATCATCTATTATACTGAGACTTTTATACATGTATATCTAATTCACACTGATATTTTGATACTCTTTTGTACATTTTTTATCTATTCCATCATTGATATATCTGAGATAGTCATTCTTGATCTTGATATGTTCATGGGTTCTCTTTTCTTTTGATAGATGTTTAGATGTGATGCACATATGGTTGTGATCTTGGTCTTTTGATGAGTTAGATTAGATTCATGTGATGACATCATGTATGCTCTTTGATTTATTGTTGATATATAAATGTGTTTCAATGATGCTAGATGAATATGCAAATGTATGTTTTTGAGATTTTCTTTATGCAAATATATGTATGGATGCACTTAGGATGTAAAAGTAAATGCAATGCGTGAATGATTTGTTTTTTTAATTTTCTCTTTCTCATTTATGAATGCAGAATGTATGTCATGGATATACGACATTGTCATATCATTAATATAGATTATGTAATTAACTTGGATTTTGAATGAACCAAGAAATCATTTTGAGCTCAAGTCCTTTATGTTGTTTTTCAAAATGAATCAGGCAATCTCTAAAATGCATCTACATGCAGACTCTTAGGACTGTCACTGAATTGTATACATTGTAGCATTTTTATCATCATTGGGCATTTTTGTAACAGACATCGCCTGATAGTACAACTATCACTAATACCCACTAGTATCATGCAAGTATGAATATTATGTGTATTGGATGCAATGTTGAAAATAAACCTAAGCATCAAGGCATAGAAGTCAGGATGACAAGTCAGTTATCTCCTTTTGCTATTAGGAATCAGGTTCTGTTTAAGTGTAATGTAAGATATGTGACCCACAATGACCTTCAATATTCATATCCTTGGGTACATAATGTATCGTACACCTTACCTGAGAATCTGATTTAGAAATAAATAAGGAAATTGGTTCAACCTCATCGTAGTTTACACATAACTAGGATCGATATATATGCGGCTATCCACTCATGTTGGAAGCTCTTATCATAAACATCCAAGTTAGGTGAAATGTATAGGATTGTTGAAACAATCACCAAACATAGAAAACCAAGAAAATGTTATGCCCCATGTCCTTGCGACTCTTTGTCTTTGAATAGACATCATGGAGTAACTCAGAACACATAACAATAACCAATTGATAATCAATCAAAGAAAATTTATAACAACTTAGATTCCCCTAGTTTGAAACATCACGGGAACATAAAAGAGTCATAATCAAACCAAGATCAGTCTATATGTTTTAATTAGTATTGATAAATACTCTGGATTCATTATTCAAGCATAGTAGAGAATCATCAATCCGAATTATGGAATCAAGCAATATATTTTTCATGTCTGAGTATACGAGATTAACTTTGTCAGTAATTCCAATCCAATGTAGTGTTTAGGAACACTGGTTAATTAAAGTGTTGATAAATACTAGTACGTTTAAAGTGTTTGATTAAAGTGTTGAGAAACACTAGTATGATGTCTGTTACAGGTAGGTGGTGTTGAAGAAATGCCTTTATTTGTGATAGTGACATTTTGATGCAAGTATTGAGAAATATTGTTTTGAGAGGTGAACCATCCTAGACAGGAACCTAGGACAACCTAACAGACACAAACTAAACATGCTAGCAAAGATGTCCCCAGTGCAGAATAACTATTCCTAAGATGCAAATGCAGACCAATCCCAGGCAAGGATATGGCATTTGTAAGGAATCAAAGTCAACCAATAGCACAGGTGTGATCATGAAGGATTAGTATCATTAATGCATTGATAGATGGAGCACAGAGTATGAGTGACACATGTTTTCTAGGTTTTCACCACTTGGCAAAGCTTTTTATTTTTGCTACCAAGGTGCCTATTTGCCAGGTTTTTGTCAAGGCACTTTTCTCTTTCAAAAAAAAATATCTTTTTATTATTTTTTTTGCTAGTATCAAGGCACCTGTTTGTCAGGTTTTCACCAAGGATACCCTTTTTAGGACTTTTTCCACTATTTTTGGATTTTTTCAGGATCAATTTTCTAATTTTTTTAGTATTTTCTGAGAATTTTCACTGCGCGAACTCTGCTAGCTAGTATCAAGTGTAGAACCACTTTAAATGTAGATTATTTTTGGGATCAAGAAGAAAATATCCCTCAGGTGTAGCTAACTGATATGCTCTAGTCCCAAAATTTGCAGTAATGACATAAGGCCCCAGCCATTAGGGTTCAAACTTTCCTTTTTGTTCTATATTTGGCTGGGTTTTTAGGATTCTCTTTTAGAATGAGATCCCCCACTTGGAATTTTCATGGTTTGACCTTTTTTGTACCCTTTTGACATTCATTTTTGGTACACTTTGAGATGATTAAACGCTTGTTGTCTATGCTCATCAAGGAGTTCTAGTGCATTAACTCTATCAATGTAGTATTGTTCATCAGTAACAAGACCTTGGAGAGATACCTGCAAAGATGGAATTTCTACTTCAATAGGCAACATTGTTTCTGCTCCATAGACTAGAGCAAATGACATGGCTCCAGTTGGTGTTCTAATACTTGTTATGTAGGCCCATAGTGCCAGATTTAGTTGCAAATGTCAGTCTTTGCCGGACTTACTCACAGTTATGTGTAAGATTTTAAGAATGTTCTTATTTGATACCTCTGCTTGTCCATTACCTTGAGGATAATAAATTGAAGAACAATGCTGAGTAATGTGAAATTGTGTGAAAAGGTCTTCGATGTCTTGGTTTTTAAACTGACCCCCATTGTCTATTACAATAGAAGAGGGTATCCCATACCTAAAAATAATGTAGTTCAAGATGAACATAGCCACCTATTTTCTAGTGGCTTTGATTAGCAGCACTGCCTCAGACCACTTAGTGAAATACTCAGTGGTTGTAATGATGTACTTGTGTCCACTTGAAGAATTAGGAAAAATTTGTCCAACCAAATCAATGGCCCATTGCTGAAATGGCCAATGTGTTATAAATGGTATGAGTTCTCTAGCAGGAGGATGGATGATATTTCCATGTGTTTGGCATTTGTGACATATTTTAGAAAATAGAACAATATCTTTTTCCATTGTGGGCCAATGATAGCCAACTTTTCATAGTTTTTTAGCTAATGAAAAGCCATTTGAGTGCAATCCACATACACCTTCATGAATCTCTTTTAATGCGCGATCTGACTCTTCTTGTTCTAAAGACCTAAGAAGCATACCATCAAGACCTCATCTATATAAGTTATTAGTAATGAGGAAATAATGTGATGTCCTAATTAAGGCTCATTTTTCATTCCTTGATAGGCCATTGGGTATAGTTTGGTCAGTAAGATAGGTAATGAGTTTGGCGTACCGGGATTGGTCTTGGGTGTTTAAAGCACAAATTACTTCATACTTAGGTGTATCAAAATCTAGATAGGATAATTCTTCCACCAAGAAGTCATAGAAGAATTGATGTTATTCTAGTTGTAACATGGATGCCAGTGTAGCCATAGCATCTGTAGCTTTGTTTTCTATTCTTGGTATTTGCTGGAATGTGATGAAGACAAAGTAATTTTTCAAGTCTTCAACCAGTTGTTTGTATGACATTAATTTCTCATCTTTAGTCTGACAGTCTCCATTTACTTGGTTAATAATGAGCTGAGAGTCACCGTACACATGTAACTCTATAATCTTCCATTTCATAGCCAACTTAAGACCATTCACTAATGCTTCATATTTAGAAATGTTATTTGTGCATGGGAACATTAGTTTGTATGCTTTGGGTATCTTGTAGCCTTGAGGAGTGATGAATAGAACTCCTGCTCCATATCCTTATTGTGTGAAAGAGTCATCAAAATGCATCTTCCATGGATGTTCAATTAAATGCATGATTGTTTGATCAGGAAATTCAATTATCAAAGTGCGTCATCTTGCAAGGGTTAATCAGCTAATTGATCTGCGAGGACTTGTCCTTTAATATCCCTTCTATCCATATATTCAATATCAAATTCACTTAGAATCAGGACCCACTTTGCTAGCCTTCATGTTAATGTTTTTTTTCTTAAGATATATTTAAGAGGATCTATCTTTGCAATAAGCTTTACCGTATGTGATAGCATATAATGTCTCAATTTCTGTGATGCAAAGACAACTGCTAAGCAAGATTTTTCAATTATACTATAATTGAGTTCATAAGACACCATAGTCCTGTTGATATAGTAGATTGCTCTTTCCTTTTTATTTTTATCTTCTTGAGCTAGCAATACTCCCAGCGATGTAGCCGTAGCTGAGATATAAAGGAGTAATGGATTTCCATGAATAGGTGCCATGAGAATGGGAGGAGTAGCCAAGTAATTCTTTAATTCTTTGAAGTTATTTTCATAATGTTCATCCCATTTGAAGGTAACACCTTTATGTAGTAGTTTAGTAAAGGGTTGTGCTCTGTCTGCTAGTTGTGACATAAATTTCCTGATGGATTGGAGTCTTCCTTGCAGTGTCGTCATTTGACTAATATTTTATGGAGGTGACATTTCCAATATATCTTTTACTTTTTCAGGGTCCACCTCAATTCCTTTTGCTGATACAATAAACCCTAGGATCTTCCTTGATTGGACTCCAAAGGAACACTTCTTTGGATTAAGCCTAAGTTAAAATTATTCCATGCAATCTAGTATCTTTCTTAGGTCTTCGATATGAGTATTCCTTGTTTTTTATTTGGCTAAGGTATCATCCATGTAGTCCTCCATGTTTTTGTGTATCATATCATGGAAGATGGTTGTCAAAGCTCTTTGGTATGTAGCTCCTGCGTTCTTTAATCCAAATGGCGTGACATTCCAGAAAAATGTCCCCCATGTGCATGTGAATGTTGTCTTCTCTTGGTCCTCAAGATCAATATTAACGTGGTTATAGCCTGAGAATCCATCCATGAGTGAGTACATATGATAGCCTGATGTGAGATCTATAATCATATCAATAATCGGCAGTGGAAAATCATCTTTAGGACATGCTTTGTTTAAGTCTCTAAAGTCTGTGCAAATCCTGATAGATTTATTTGTTTTAGATACTAGTACCACATTAGAAATCCATCTTGTGTAAGTGATGACTGTTATGAATCCATGTTTCAGTAGTTATTATAACTCTTCTTTTACTAGTAATGCAATATGAGGATGCATCTTTCTTAATTTGTGTTTCATGGTTTTGATCCCAGGAGCAATAGATAAATGATGCATTATTAATTTAGGATCAAGTCCATGCATATCAGTGTAAGACCATGCAAAGTAGATCTTTTTCTCTTTCAAGAACTCAATGAATTGTATCTTTTCCTCTTCTGATAAGGATTGTACTAAGTGAAAAAATTGAGGAGCTTTTGTTATTCCCAAGTTAACCGGTTGTGTTGGTTCTATCAAAACTGAAGATCTTTCTTGAAAGTGCTCAGCGAGGATATCAAGAATCTCATCTTTTGGCACCTTGGGGAGGTTTTCACCATCAGATATGTCTTTTATTTTTACTTTTTTAGAATCTGACACTACCACAACGTGGTTTTCACCATCAATTCTTTTCTTCTTTTTATTTTTCAACTTGTGACTAAGATACTTGATATCCTCCTAGGTCATGTTCATGCTCCTTGCATTGGTGGAAGAAGGATAAGGTTCACAATCATTTAGATAATAGGCCAAAGTGTAGTCATTGGGAAAGTTCATGATAGGAGTAGGATCTGAATTATTCCAATCAATTAAGGCAGGGTTTATCAAGGATAATGATTTCAATTTTGGTAAGGACATCATCGTGTTAGTGTCAAAACTATTAACTGACAAGACATGTTTCGTTAAGTTAGCTTCTACAGCGTTTAGATCAGCAAGAGTCGAATCATCATTAATAGGGTCATTGTTAATAATATGTGGACCTAACTCTAGTGACTCATCAGTTGAGATCTCTTCTTATTCTCTCATAAAAATGGAACTCATAGCTTGTATCCTTAGAATGTCCTCTAGACCTTGTAAAACACCAGTATCACCATCAAAAATCCTAGGCAGTGGTATCTCATCTGATTCTGGAACAACAACAGTGTTAGAGGAAGTGTTAGAAATATCTCCTCTCTCCAATGGAGATGAAATTTTTTGAATCACATCTAACTCAATGTCCATAGTAGCATCAGACAGGTTATCCCATTCATATAATCATGTGAGTCTGTTATTTCATCATCGGATCTATTTAGAAACTCAGCACTAGTTACCTGATGTACCCTATTAGCCACTTGTAGATCAAAGTGAGGTAAGTCTAGGACATGTGAAATTGTGACCAACTGCCCCCAGTTAGGATGTAAATCTTGTTGTTGGGGTATTTCTTCAGGAGTTTCTTCTATTAGTGGGACTTTTAGAGAGTCTTATGTTGTTTCCTCTATTTCTTGGATAGTAGCTTGTGATAATAAAGGAACATGAGTCTCTTGTTGTTCTAAAAAAGTAGGTACATATCTTTCTCCTTGATATTTAGGATACTCTATAACAATATGCAATAATATCTCATAGGTCCATGGTTCTAATGTTGTTTCTTCTTCTTCATCATCACTTCCTTCATCAAAGATTGGACTATCTCTTTAAGTAGGGTTTTCATAATTGTTATTAAAACCTAAAACCATTTTGTCTTTGGTGTTTCTGAATTCCATGTGTTTAGGTTCAACAAGTCCTTTTCCTTTATCTCTTAAAGTTCCCTTCCCTTTGTATGCCATTTGTTTGAGGTCATATCCTTTACCATACTTTTCTGAGGATATCTCTACATGTTTAACCTCATTTTCTTTTGGCTATCCTTTGTAAAGCCAAGCCAAGGCTACTTTATTTTATTTTTCATCCTCTTGAGAACTAGAGGCTCTAGCCATACCAGTTGCTTTATGAATGTCTTTTTCTTTTGATGTTGTAGGTGTGAAAGATGAGGAAGGTTTCCCATAATATCTTGGAGACACAGGAAGTTTTGTTAATGACAAAGTCATGTCTAGTTTGTATTCTCCCATACTTGTTTCTTCAAGTTTTAGTGTCTTTCCAAAGCTTCTCATTACCATGTCTTTAGATGTTTCATGTACAAATTATTTTGGGACTTCCTTATTATGAGGAACCATACTATCTGCTTTGACATTATAGGAATTGTTACTTCTACCCCATTATGTGTGAATTTGATGCATTGATGGTAAGTAGATGGTACTGCTTTCATTTCATGTATCCAATAAATTGTTATAGGCCAATGTTAGATCAAGAAATTGACATATCACATTTCGTTCAATTGGTCCTATTCTGATTGGTAGAACAATAATTCCTTTGGATGATCTCTCTTCTTCATCATAAGCTTTGATAGTTATCTTACTCCTTGACTCAATGGTTTGTTCTGAAAGTCCCAACTTCTTTATTAGATTGAGAGTGCATATGTTCAACCCTGCGCCTCCATCTATCAATACACGTCTGACACATGATTTGTGAATCAAGACTTCGATGTGTAGGGGTTGGTTATGCAGATGAGTCAATGATTTGTCATCTTCTTCTGAAAAAGATAGGTAATGTGGAGCTGAGATATGATTAACCATTTCTTTGAGTTTGTCTACATCAATGTCTTTTGGAACATTTGTAGAATGTAGGACCTATTCAAGAACTTCCCTATGCACTGAGGAGATATTTAGTAACTCAAATATAGAAATTTGAGCTGACGTTCTTTTTAGTTGATCTACTAAGTTATAGTTTGTAGATGGGATTATAACTGTTTGTCTAGTTGTTGGTTTGGGAATTGTGACAACTCATGTTTTGGAAGATGTTGATTGTTTGGAAGAGGGTTGCACTCCTTTTATCATGACTTGTGCTTGGCTTCGAGCTACCATGTTTGATTGTATTGATGTGTCTTTAGCACCTTTAATAGTGATTACATTGATTGATTCATATTTAATGTCCAACATGTTGATCACATTGTCTTTATTGGAGTAGGTGTAATTTACTTTGTTTCCTTTTCCTTTAGAAGCTTCCCCTTTTTTGTAGTTAGGGAATGGTTTGTTAAATGTTGTATGATCTTCGTTGGTGGTATGTCCTTCCACTTTGATTTTACCTCCTTCAATAAGGTCTTGTATAATGTGTTTAAGCTTAACATATTTATTAGTCTTATGTCCCTTGTTCTTATGAAAGACACAATAAGAATTGGCATCCCACCATCTTGGTTTGACTTTTGGTTCCCATGGTTTTGAATCGGGAATTTTGGTGACCTTATTATCCAAGAGTGTCTTCAATACTATTTCAAGAGGTTATCCCAATGGATTGAATGTTCTTGGAGGTCTAGTCCATGTTTTTCTCTTGTTATTCTAATTTTTTTCTCTTGGTATTGTGGTTGTTACCTTAGCTTCTTTGTTCTCTTGTAAGCTATTCGTTAGATTGAACACTGCTGGTTTAGGATTAGCATTGGATGCGTCTACCACTCTATCATTAACAATATTCTTGTTTTTTTCCACCATTTAGGCTTGTTGTTGTAGTTGGTAGATTTGTTATCACTTTGGAGTGTGATTTATCCTTTTTTAACCATGGCATCTTCAACACAGATGGCATTTTTGATCATCCTATCAAAGCTTGGTGAATCTTGCATTTGCAATGCATAGATAGTTTCAAGTACCAAGTTGTTAATAAAGATTTCCATCTTTTCTTATTCGGGTATTGATCTTGAGTACCTCGCAAATATTTTCCTCCACCTTTGTAAAAAGTGTGTAAAGGATTCACTGGTTCATTGCTTTGTGTTACATAGGTCCATCATGGTCACATTATGTTGTGTATTATAGGAGTAATGTTGGACAAAATGTTGTATTGACTCCTCAAAAGACTTCACACTTGGTGTGAGTTTGGAGAACCACTCCATAGAATTTCCGCCTAAACGTCCCAGAAATAACCTCATTAGGTATGAAGGTTCATGCATGTACTCAATGATTAGAGCACAAAACTCTCTCACATGCTCATGTGGATCAGTTTCTCCCATGTACTTGTCATATTTTTGCCTTACCATGTTGGGAGGAAATGGAACCGTGTTGATACTCTTGTCAAAAGGAAATGGACATATGTGCTCCAAAGAGTATTTTTTATTGGTTTGACCTTCTCTTGTTTGAGTGTTGCAAGTTCGGCTTGCATCAAGGTCAATTGTTTGGTGAGAGTAGAAATAGGTGTTGGTATCTCTTTCTCTTTTAGTCTCTCAGCATCATAATCTTTAGGTAATTTGACTCCAAGAGATGCTAGATGTAGGAAATACTTCTCCTTGTCTTCACCAATGATTCTTTCCAATGTCCTTTAGAATTTTCTACTTTGTCTGAGTTTTTTGTACTCTTCCTCGAGTATGTCTCCATCACTATTTGATTCAAACAAAGGATGGGTATTTTTTTTTCTTCTTCGCTACTGCTATCTTGATTTTTTGGGTTTTGGTCATTGTTGCATTCCTCAAAATCTCTACTCCATTCTTGATGAGAAGCATCCATTGCAGGTGAGTATTTATTGAATAGGGGATTACGAGATGTCTCTCCTTGATGATATCATAGTAATATAGGAGGTACTTCCAATTCATCATCAAGATACTTGTTACGTCTTGTATTAACCATGAAAGTTGGATCTCAACTTTGTCAAAGTTTACCAATAGTGTCAAATAGAGTTTCAAATTGTCCAAGTAAGTGTGTCCAAGTAGAATTATGTTTGTGTTTGGTCAAAGTGAATGAATTCAACGTCAGAGGGTTAGAATGCCCTAATAGTGAGCTAAGGATAATGTTTTTTTGGTAAATGAGAAAACCACACGTTTTAATACCAATTATGAGATTCCGAGGGGACATGCAAGGTAGACTCCTAAGAAAGCTATGAAACAACAACAGGTGGACCAACAAGAGCCATAGGACCATACTGAAGAGCCAAAAGGGTATCCAAAAGTACTAAATTTCTCTGAGAAACACTTGTGTAAGGGCCCATTGTCCTAGATGCGACACCCTAAATTCAAGTTTTGATATTCCAGATGCGATATTCTGCTAAACCAAATGCGAGCTTTAATTCCTAGATGTGAGCAAGTTCCCTAAAAATGAGCTAGTAATGACCAAAAGTGAGGCAATACCCTAGATGCGAGCAAGTGAAACTAGATGTGAGCTTTGACAAACCAAAAATGAGCCTCTAATGGTTTTGATGTTTTTTTTAGATTTGTCTTGAAATGCGTGAAATTTTTCTGACAACAGAGGTTTCCTGAGACTTTTCCAGTGATTTGTAAACAACATGTATGTCAGGGAATGAAAATTATTACTTGTTTTTGGAGTTATCTTTTTAATGATTTTTTTAGACACATCAAACAATGTTCTTTTATTAAGGGTGATCAAACACTTTCCCTATTCCCTAGTTTCTAAGCATAGAATGAAAATATTTTCTCATAGACTCAGGTACACGCTCACATGCTAATTAGAATACATCCATCACCAAGCATGCAATGACTCCAGTCATGATGTCGTATTAGCCAACTCCAAACACAAGTGAGGTTAACAAAATGATGAGTATCTTGGGGCAATTACTATTTTCCTTACACAAAGATTATCACCCTTTCTATGATAAATCGAGTAATTTTGACTACAATTGTTTATTATGTTGGGGCATACATTCGCAATCGTCTCCCATAGAATTACACAAGGAAAAATTGAGGCATATAGCTCAATGAGTACTCAAATGTGTGTAGTCTCGCAAGCAAGATTTAAGAGGCTCTGCTCTACACACACTCAAGCATGTTCAAGGAATGATGTCAATATTCCAGGAACAAAACCGATTACATCTTCCAAGGCTTTGGCCTACAAGGAAGCATATTTATTATAGTGAGTTGGAAGGGTTGGCGTAAACCTATCCTCGCTTTGCGGGAGATTTTTTCCTCAACCGGCAGGCCCTCTAATGTTTTGAAAGCAATAAAAGGATTGGAGAGCTTAGGAGTTTAGATTACTGATTCTTCAAAAGATGAAGAGCATACTCTCCTATTACATGTTTTTTTCTCCCACAAACACACCAAACAAATTCATTTCCTCAAACTACTTCACTCAAAACTCAATCTCCCATGATGAGTCTTTGCTTCCTCCACTTGGAAAGAAGAGAAAATCCTCTAGTGAGACTAAGTGATAAGCTTAAGTTCGATGTTAAGTTCCTATTTTAAAAAAGCACAAATTATTTGAAAAGCAAATTTGTGTTGTTCAATTTCCCCAAATTAGGTGATTTGCTTGTTCATTTACTTTTCCCAAAATTGGACAATGAAATTGTTCTTTTAATCACAAGATTTAGTGCTTTGATTGTCCAATTACTTTCTCAAAAAGAATTATACAATTTTTTTGTTCATTTAACCACAAGATTTAATGATTTTCTTTGTTCAATTACTATCCCCAAAAAGAATTATACAATGTGAATTTTCCTTGTTCAATTTTTCCACAAATTCTTCTCAAATCCTAAATTGACTTTTGAGTTTCTGATTTTCCTTGAAGGACAAGAGCATAATCCTCTGGTCAATTTAGTAAGTGATTATAAAATGCAATTAGCTTTTAAAGCTTTGAACAAATGAAAAAAATTAAACAATTCTTCAACCTGCAAACCACAAGTTAGTAGTTACTTTCCACCTTTTTGAGAAAAAAGGCTCTGACAACAATCTGCAATCAATAGTTAGGCTATTGAAAAGACAGATTAGTGGTTAAACATTTCAATTTGCAAATCCAATAACCAGATGTGATTGCCTTTCCTAAATGTGAGCTTAGATATCTTGAATGTGAGATCCTTTCCTGAATGTGATGCTTTACACAAAAGGTGACACAGAACCTTACCAGATGCGATCCTTTACCAGATACGATATAGAAATAACTAAATGCGAGTTTAGAAATCCAGGATGCGATCTGATTTCCTGAATGCGAAGCCCTTTCTTGAATGCGAGCCTGGATCAAATAAAGGCGACTCTGTACCTGGAAAAAAAGAACCAAAATCAGTCAAAAATGATTAGAAGGTGAGGTAAAATCCAAGGATCAGCCCCACGGTGGGTGCTATAAATGTGTGTATTTTATGGATCTGTTAGTTGTAACACAACACTTCAATAAGTCATTGAATTAGTGAAATAACATGAAAAATAAGAGTTAGAATGCATATCAATCACTAAAATCGACCTATTGCTCCCTATCTAAGAAGAGTTTGAAGAATGCTATAATTTGCCCTCAGATTATACATTAATAAGTGACATATTCATGCTTAGAATGGAAGATTTGAAGGATTTAATCTAAAATGCTCAAGAAAAGTTCATTTTAAAGCTCCAAATGAAAGATTATGACAATTTCTAAGAAAGATGAGCTAAAATGCATTAATATCTCTAAGAATATGAGCATGATAAGTTTTCTTTCAAATTGTAAGATTATGGGCCAATTGAGCTCAAAATTCATTCCATTTATAGAAGAATTTGAGGAATGAGAGGTTAGGATTGAAAGTTGAAGAGAGGTGGAGATTGAATCTTTGGTGATCCATGTGAGGTGATCCAAGTGATTTAATTCGTATTGTCTAGGGAAATGACTCTCCCTTTTGCAAATAAGGAGTTATAATTAGGATTTATTTAATTCCTTTTTATTAATTACTTTAGCCATGTATTTGATTATTTTTTATTTAATTGATTTTATTTTATTTAATTGGCTAAGGCAATTAATTTAATTTAGTGATTAGATCACTTAGGAGATTAAATTTGATTTTAATGAATTATGTCAATTAATTGAAGGATTGTCATGACATAATTAGAGGTATGATCACACTTAGGGAAAATAGGGTCTATGGTCAGAGCAGACCAAATTAGTGTGGTTAGAGCAGTAAGGGAAGATAGGAAGAGGCATATGCAAGCATAACAGAAGCCATCAAAGGTTGATGTAAATAGTCCTAGTGCTTATTCATCTAGACCAATTCAAACTAGAAGTTCTGCATTATCTGCCAGTCCTCCTAAGCTAGTTAGTCCCAGAAGAAGAAACATGCAGAACCATCTAGAGACGAAGCAAGAAGAGTGAAAGTAAAGAGCTAAATTTTAAGGGGACAAAAGAATCAAAGGTTACTAGAGCCAAGCCATCAAAGGATGAGAAGGTAAGCAAGAAATTGAAAACTGATTCTAATCAAGTTGTTATGTTTTTAATGAAGCAGAGGAAGCAATAAAATTTCATAGAAATTTGAAGCTACTTATGCAATTTTAAGAGAATTTTGATGAAGAATGTAAAAAGAGATTAGAGGAAGCCACTATTATATATCTGAACACAATCAAGAGGGAACTTCAAGAAATATTGTTTGAGATGCCTAAGAGTCTATTTAATCTACTTGAAATGAGAAGGGTCAACACAAAAGCTAAAGATCTCAAGATAAAAGAACAATTACTAATAAGTTTATGTACAGTAATAAAGTTGAAGAAATGAAGTTGATATGCAAGGAGCCCAACGTTCACTTCAGAAGTAAATCGAGAATCAATAAGCTAAATATTGGGAAAAAAGAAGAATTTATGATAGAGATAGATAATATTTTTAAGAAAATCTTGTTAGATAAATAATTTGAGGTTGTTAGAGATGATTCTCAAGATGTACATGACACTCTTGTTCCATATGTTGAACTGGTTGAAGCCAATATACTTGTTGAAGTTAATGTTCTTGAAGTTAGTGTATATATATTATTCCTATAGGTGATGTTGTGGGAGAAATTAAAGGAGAAGATAATTTTGAGAAGGTACCTAAGATGATGTAGACTAAAGTGAAGATTGAGGAAAGAAAAATTGTTAAGGTGTGAAGGGATTTTTAGAGAAAGACTGTTTGGAGTTGGATGATCTAGAACTTATTCAAGGGGTCATTAATCTAGCCACTTTGTCTCCAATTTAGAAGCTTAAGCTTGATTCATTCACTCAAGCAAAGGCAAGAGAAGAAATTATGAGAGCCCACATTGAAGATAATGAGCTATTAAGTCTTGCTTCAAATGTTTTGGAGAAGATCATGTCCACTTATGTTAAAGATCCATCTGATACTCCATCCGGTCAATTGAAGGGCCTCATTAACTATGTCATTAGTAATTTTGAATCATTAGAGAAGTTTTCAGAGTTAAAGATAAATAAATAATTTGATATTAATAGATTCAATCAGCTTAATAGAACAATTGAAAAGATAGAATATTGTTGCGTATCAGTCTAAAGAGAATTCAAGATGATTTATCTAAAGGAGGTAATGTCTATAAAGCTTGTTTATCATTTCCCAAATGTGTTGATGACATTGAGAAGTAGATTAAGGAAAATGAAAAGCAATTATCATATTTATCACAATCATTTGATCCTTTAACATTTTTCTATCAAATTATGAAGGTCAAGTCATAACTTTACTTGACAAGATTAAGAGTATAATAAATGAGAAGGACAAAATTGTTGGTAAAATTGGTGAACTTAGAAGTTTGATTGCTCCTAAGTTGGGGACCATATTTAATATGATGAAGGAAGCAAAAGCAACAATGGTTACAAGTGACCCATCTGATCTTCAAACTAAAGAAATGCTAGCCTATTTGTTCTATGGATAGATTCAATTTTTGGAGTCTCAAACATGGTTGGGACAAAGATTTGAGTTTATTAAATAATATTTTTGCAAATGTCTTCAAGTTGATGTAAGTTACTCCTTTTTTACATATGTGATATATATATATATATACATATATGAATTTTGTACAAATTTTGGCATGTGGATCCCTGAATTTTCCATTGATTTCAAAGGGCGAGTGTAGTGCAGTGAAAAATGTATGGAAAGTCATATCCATCCTAGAGGAAGCATAGAATTTTGAGTTTTGCAGTGTATATATGTTTGGTACTAAGTTTGATACTTAGTCATTTTTTACTAAGTGTTGCCATCAATGCCGAAGGGGGAGACTGTTGGAAAGAGACATTGTTGAGGTACTTCAAATATTTTCATTGATGGAAACTAATCGTTCCTCCTATCGACACAACACAATGTGATCAAAATAGAAGTTATTATGAAGATTTGGCTAAGTCTGGTGAAGAATAGAGTATTTGACTGCGTTCAGTATTTGGTATAGTATGGATTCAAAGATCAATATTTTGTAATGTGAACCTAGAGGAAAATTTATTAATGTGTATTCTATCATATTCCAAATTGGTAAGGTCCGAAGTTAATTGATGTGCGAGATATGAAAATCTGTAAATCCGTTTTGGGTAATCAATGAAAAACATCAGCAGGGTGTAGTAGATCCTTATGTGGATCTATTAGATTGATTTTGGAGATTGTTTTTTTGTGTTCAAAGATAATTACATGACATGTTAGATAATGTGTGTTGAATTATTTTGGTCCACATTGAGATTTACATTCAAATCTAGCTGACAGATCATATATGTTACATTATTTTGATAAGTGTTTATGAGATGACATATAAGTGATTAAATATTTGTTGTGGATATATAATATGGATATCTTCAATAATTTTGATATATTAAAGGTGTGGATATATCGATAATGCATAGTTGCACGTTCACAATATAGCGATTTTAGGATCGAATCATAGTATATTAGTGAGACAGGGCAATGAGTATAATGTATCTATTTAGAACTATATTTTGGCAGATATAGATGTTATTTCTCAGTTCAATCTTTGTTGTGACATTGTTTTTTTCATATAGGTGGTAAGCCTTTTTTGTATTTGAGCAGTGAGCTCTTGGCAGTGTGCATGAATGCATGCGCATTCCATTTTGTAAACTCCTAATGGGGCATAATACTTTTGTAGAGTATTTTTCATTTGTGGGTTCATCTCCACCTTGTTTTTTTCCTTGATCAAGTTTTCATGATAAAAACTCTTGGTTTTATAGTGTTGTGGGTGTTTTTTTATGCTTCAACATTTTACTTTTCATCATATGTGTTAAGTGGATAAAGAATCAGGTTAATAAAGTTAAAAATTGCAGAACACTGATTCATTCCCCCCTTCTAAGTGTTCCTTAATTCTAACAAACAATCCCACGAAAGCACTATGCATTCCCACAGGAGTTTAATATACCTGCGAACCCACTAAAGTTTCATGTTAGTCCCACCGAACCTGCACAAAGACAAAAAATAGAAAATATGCAAGCATTCCTAAAAGATTTTGTTATCAATCCCACAAGAGTTTTCCCTCAATCCAGTAGGAGTTTGATATATATGAAAAAATAGGGTTTAAAAATATAAAGAGTGCAAATCTACCTTCAATCCCGTAGGAGTCTGCCCTCAATCCCATAGGAGTTTTCCCTCATTCCTGCGAGAGTTTTTACCCTCATCCTCGTGAGAGTTTAATTTTTTTTTAAAAATTTGGTGCTATCACGATCCCATCAATAGTTATGTGAACCCGCAGGAGATCAGAGCATTCCTGTAGATCCTTAAAATGTGACTTGCATAAAAACTAAAAAATTGTTGGTGATGCGCGAACCTTCAATCCTGCAATTCCTGGTGTGACATGTTAGAAAAATGAAAGAAAAATACCAAGAACAACAACAAACGTTAGATGGTTAGTTCAAAATGATCTGTAAAGTGGGTCCCATTGGGCATGCCAAAATGTGTGCAAAGAAATAGTGAGTTTAATTAGAGAATGACATGATAAATTAAAACATTCAAAGACAACACTAATTCAAGCAACATATATGATTAGATAAACAAGACAAACTTACAAAAATGACATGCAAATCTTGATACAAACCATGTAGCCTTCTTGATATGTGAATTTGTCCAAGAGATTGGATGTGCGCTTAATACTTTCTCAAGATTTAATGGACGTGGGAAGAGTTTGACATTAATATGGTATGATTGCATTGGATTGGAGTAAAAATGGTATGATAAGTTTGCTTCAAAAGGTGGATGATTTGTGAGAGAATGAGGGTTCAATTTATAGAGTTTGAGGGAGATGAATGAGTGGTTGAGATTAATTTTTTTAAAGGGACAAGATGTACTATGAGGGGATCCCATGGATTGTGCTTTCTCAACTCCATAGCATGCTAAAAAGTGTCATCATGTGAGGATTTGAGAGGACCTTGGGGGTGTTAGTGATTTTTCTTCCTACCTTCAATCCTAAGAGACTTAGACAACAGACTTGACACTATCCACATTTTGAAGACAAGAAAGTATAACATGACAAGGCATAAAATCATTCTTCACTTCGTGCTCCATAGGACTCAAGAGGGTATTCCTACTTTTAGATATGCATGTATAATAGACTCACACCAGTTGACATACTACAGACCTGCAAATCTGGATAATTCTCATATTCGTATGAATGGGTCTTTTATTTCATCAACTGAATAAATAATCCCTTCATCATTAAACATCGTGGAAAATAAAACTGTATTACTCTTGCCACTACTCAACATGAAATTAAAAGGTATTAGCTTTTAATTTACTGGGACCAAACTAAAACAACATTTGTAAGATCAACCAATGCCTAAGAGGGGGCAACAGAGTCAAATAGATAACATCCTTCATTATAACATCTCAAACATATCTTGAAGATCTTAAAAATAATGTTATCACCTATTGAAAACAAGACCACCAACATATGTGCATCACGTAATTGTTCTTAATAATCTATTTGAACACATAAAATTATCATTTCATTTTTTAAAGCAATTACACTGCTCTTGGAACAAAAGGCAATAATAAATGGAATACATGGCAATAAATGTGTCTGTAAAGTGTGAATAATCATTGATCATTTCAACTTAAATAAATTTTACATTCCAAACTATAGATGCTTATGAAATTCCTTATCAGACACAGAAGATGTTACAACTTGGAAGATTCCATCTATTTACTAAGAACCTGACTTAAGACACTTTACAATTTTACAATATTCTGCTTGCTTTCTACATAGTTCAAAAGATTTGGAACCCCCTAAAAAAAGAAGAAAGAAGATATTATGGAGAAGAAGAGAAACTGCAAGCTCTCTAAACTCCTACCACATGTCTCTTCTTCAAGATTCAACTTGCTTAGTCATCCTTCTTCTAACTGAAATCTGGTTCTCTAATATGTTTTTTTCCACCCACCTGCAATTGAAAAAATGTTTTTGTAATAACACAATCTTCTCTATCATCAACTAAAATGTGTCATATCTTTTACAACAAACATTTCCATAAAATACGGTCATGGGTTTTATCCTAATGTGAAACTAGTTAGTTGGTCACAAAGAGACACCCAAGGTCAAATTGCTTCCATAGAAACTAGGGTGCTAGTTTGGAACCCTTCCATGGTCATGAGCCATGCCCCTATTACACTATTGTGATTTTTGATATAGAAAAAAATGCAAGATTCTCACCTTTTCCCCTCTTAGGGGAGAACTTCAAGAATGCTTCTCACGGTAAACTAGCCTTAGATGAGCCCAACCACTAGGTCCTACATCCATGCCCCAATTTGTATCCCACCCTTCAAGGAGAAACAAAATGGTAGCCTTAAAGATCTAAACTCCTAATAAGCCCTTGCAAACTCGCACAATTTTCAAATAAGCACTAACAATGGGACCATTAGGTTAAGAAATCCCTACAACCACAAAGTGCAACATCAACTCATGATCTTTATACACCTCTTGCAGCAAGGCCTTTACCAGTCTTAACTTTATGCAACAAAGACATCACATGAGACAATTTTCACCATTAGCATTGCAAATACACAAAAACCATCCTCACTATAAGTAAGTGACCTCATAAAATGCACATAATTTCATTTGTAATCAACTAACATTTCTCCAGGTCTCAAATCAACTGCAAAAAAATTTCCTTTCAAGTAATCTCTGTACTGAATTTTTACAACTGTGAAATCTTTTTAAGCTGACATTCTTGGTTATCACAACATCTCGTAAAAGAAATGGCAGAAAAATGTAGTGATTCTTTGATCTCCACCATAATTCAGGAGTAAATGCAACATCCTTTAGATGTCACTTCTGATTTGAAACTCATCTTCCATCACTCTATAATCACCAAAAGTAGTCAAAATGTTTTGAATTTTAGAACATGGAAATCCTAGCTCGCATGGAAACACACATGGCAATCAGTCACTAGCTCGACCTATATTCGACCATATAACACTCAACATAGTTCACATAGAAAAAAACCACCTCAACATTTCCCTAGACATGTGTCACCCTCTCGTACAACTGCAATCCAAATTAACTATCCTCGAATAATGTCACAAGGTTGCGGCTAACTCACCTTGAGATATTCCTTGCCTTATTTCATCCTCGTGACCCAACCACCTTAACTGCAGTTTATACCGATGAGGGTGTGAGGCCAAAACTCTTTAGCATATGTCAATACTTTGCACAACTATGGCGTGCAACAAAACCAATGTGTTAACCCTGTGGTGATGTCATGAATAAAACCCATCAAATGCATCCATCAATCACTAAGATGTAATGTGTAACATTCTCGCCACCTCACTGGCCAAAAGTGGGGTCCCACATAAGAAGATGTGAGACCATGATAATGCATTTCCATAACACATCATTCTTCCTCATAAGGTCACGGCCTAAAAACCTTTTCCCTACTAACCACCGTGAGAATATGACAAGAAAATTCTATTTGTCTCTTGATAGTTTAAATCATGGACACGTGGTTTGTTGTCACTTCCCCACAAGCCAAAAATCATAACTGTGTGAATAGGTTGTGAAGACATGACAACAAAGTTTATCACTGCCTTGAGACAACCACACAACCTCGGAGCCACTAGTCATTAACTTTCATAATCGTCATGAGGGTGTGACAAGGCAAACACCAAACCGCCAACATTCAACTATGAGCTTGCAAATGTTTTTGAGAACATAACACTTGCGGGGCCGCGACAAGTGCCTTAAACACAACTTAAAGAACGTGCAAAAAAAGAGGGGTAAGTTATAGTGGAAGGAGAGAACAATAAATTTTTAGGCTAGGACACATGAAAATATATGGTTGTGAGACAAAAGCATGAAATCATGACCATAATATTTTGACATTAAATCGACAAGACCCTAACCACAAACATACCAAGGTAAATAAAATATGACAGGGCGACGAATGGACACAATGTCAGAACACATATAAAAGTAAATGACTAATCAATTTTTTGAATATTTGAAATTTATTTAGATCAAAATACCTTCATACAAATAGGAAATCCATAAAAATGGCAGGAAATTTTGGGTTCCAATAGTGGCTCTGATTGGGGATAGTTGGATCATTGGTTCTACACAAAAATCCAATTATCTTTGTGAGAGCAGAACCTAGCCTAATCCATTGGGCTAGAAACCTGATTGAGAATCAAGCTAAAACTTCAGTTGGTGGCCCTGGGCCACCAAGAAGATAGAATAAATACTTACTTATGTCAAAAACTTGATACTTAAATCAAAATAGCCTGATTAACTTAGAGATGATATTAAGAATAATTTGACCATATATATTGCACTTAGTATTGCCTATAAATTCATCATGTTAAATATCGTCAACAAACTCTTCATTTATGGATCTAACATAGGTATCTTTAATATAATCTCTGTTGATGTGACATATATCAATTCTTCAATCTTTCATGTGTATTTTATCTTCATTAGGATCATCAAACAATTCCCAACTATTTACTTCCCTCTTCTATAAGAAACATGCATATTTATCAACATCGCCTGACTGGTGTAAGCCTTCCTAAGCATGTCTGGGAATAATCATCTGATCAACATCAAATGTTCCCCCAACCATTTGGGATTCACACTTAGGGATGTCCCCCATATGTTGGTCATTATCATATTCATTTTCACATTCGTATGCAGAATTATCATAAATAGATAAACCTGACATTTCAATCTCATCAACATATTGATTGTCCTCACAAGACATTGAATCATCTCCATCTTAAGATGCTTCATCCTTAAACAGGGGATTTGTAAAAACTCAAAAATAACCCTCAAATACCTTACAAAAATAAATCTCATGATCTTCCTCTACTTCATCACAGTACAAAGGATTTGTTAAAATATGAAAACCATTTTCAAACTCACTGATAAAAAACACTAGTTGGTCATCATCAATTGTTTCCCTACATAGTGGATTGTGGAATTCCTTGAAATTGTATTTTATTGGGGATAAAATACCCTTCCTCTGGTCATAATAGAAACCTATTTGTGTGATAGACCTCACTTGTTCATTGTCTCTATTCAGAGAAGGAAATCCATCAACTATATCTTTAGTGTTTTGTTCATACTTAGGAAAAACAAATGCTTCCAATTCAGGTTCATACAATCCACTATGGGTATTAGAGAAACACGTACCTTGAGCATCTTTGTTCATTTCAAAATCATATGAAGGGTCATCATCAGATATGGCCTCATAGTCTGTGTGCACACACTCGTCATTTGAATTTAGTTCATAAGAAAGTGAACTATCTGTCTCAATCATGATAAAATCCTTGCACTCTTCACTTGATTCATCACTACTATAATAATTCCCATGGACCTCTAATGTTGAAACATTCTTGCCACTAAAAATATCAAACTTTGAGTTAGGAGTAAAGATTGGGACACATATTATTGAGTCAACCATAATTTCATGTTGTTGACATACACCTGAGGAATATCCTGAGTCCTAAATAGGGATTACATTTGATCAAGAATAACAAGTTGGCTATAACAAGGATTAATGGTTCCAGTTATATTTATTGCATATGTCTAACCCTTTTCTTTTAATCTTGGTTCCATGGATAAGAGTTTTTTTTCTAAAACATACTTGAATTATTTATGTTCATCAGATCATTGTATGGTTTCATTATTGCATATGGGGAAATCTTACCAATATTGTGAGGTGAAACATGTGTTGGGATAGTATGGTGGTAAGCATCACAACTTTCATTCACAATAGAAGGGGTATAATTATTTCTAGCACTCAATATTTTCTTATCACGTTTATGTCTTCTAATCATCCCATACTTGAATACCATTTCAATATTTATTGCAATTTGGAAGGCCTCATGCAAGCTCTTATGATCTTCATTTCTTAACTGATAGCTCATCTTCTTGTCAAAAGCACCTAAGTATATGAATAGTTCCATAACATATTGAGGCCTATACTTCTCACAGATTCTCCTTAATGCCTTCATGAATCTTCGGTTGAATTCAGGGACTAAATCCTCATTTGTGATGCAAATATTCATGAATTCATTAACGACCAAACCCTCACACATATTTTCATTAAATTTCTCACTCAAAGAATCTTTGAGCTCATCCCAAGAATTGATTGGAATTGGTAATAGACTTGAGAACCATTCTCTAGCCTCATCATTAAGGGATTTTAGAAACTATTTTATCACTACATCTTCACATTCTAATTTATAATCATAAATTAGATCACATAACTTCTGAAGATGCTTATCTGCTAATTCACACTTTGAACCACTGAATCTTGGAATTTCCTTTATGATCTCAATCGGTTTGGAAATAGGGTTACCAAATTACCCTCAAAGTGTATTGGCCTATATCTTTCCATGTTAAATATTTTTCTCAAATCACCCAATAGTGGTTGAGACCTATTACAAGGTATGGTCACACTTGGACCCACACCGTGATGCTCAAACTAAAACATCCTTACAATTATGCTCATATGAGAACCCTTTTATAACAAGAGACCCTACATATACTAAACATGACTTGCTACAGTAAATGATAAAATTTTATTTAGCAAGCATAACTGTGAACAACAATATGCTTCCCCTCAAACAAAACAACACAGTCAAATCATGAGAGGTATGTAATACTAACATAACCCTTTCCCTGGTTCAGTGCTAATATTCACTTTTTAGGGAGCAATGATATATCAAAAATAATTGAGGAATACCTAAGAAATTTTCCTTTCAACCCAAGACTAGAAACCTTGTAGATGATAGACATTTTCTATTTTAGGTTCTTTGAGACAGAGAGTCACCACCTCCACTACAAAGGAGCACATCTTTCAAAGCACAAAAAATTTTCAAATATGTTTTAAACTTTTGGGTCCTTCCATCAACAAAGTTTATCTTTAACCTTAAATCTAAATATTCCTAGCAGCAACAATCAACCTTTGTAAATTTTTTTTATGGATTTTTGCTCTTTCTTCTTCCTTTTCTAAAACCTCAGTCACCCTCTTATACTCAACATAACTTGTTTTGCATTTCCATTTTGATGAACCTAACTGGGAAATAATATCCTCTTGCTTGTTATCACACCAATTTAGATCAGGTTGAAGTTTAGGGGGGAAAGTAATTAATATTAAGAACCATCTTAGATCATATCATAATTTAAATATAACACGAAAAACTGGACAACTGCAAAATCTCACAATCCGGGTTATAACTTTGACGGGGTTAACTCATAAATTTCAAGATGAATCCTAAAAAGGAAATCTCACAACCCTATCTCCACCTAGGTTGATAAAAAAATTGGATAGTAATGTCATAGATAGTGGAAACAATTCTAGGGCACATTTAGATAAACTTCTACACCTCAATCCCCAGCACAGTTGCCATTTTGTTAGTGACTCGGATGGGCTAACTCAATTGAATAATGTTTTGACTAATTATACCAGAGGTTCTATGACAAATGAACAACTTATTTCATCTGTTCCCCAATGGAGTCACCATTTTGTTAGTGATTTTTCTTGCTACCTTCAATCCTAAGAGACTTAGACCACAAACTTGACACTATCCATAAATTGAAGACAAGAAAATGTAACATGACAAGGCATAAAAGCCTTCTTCACTTAAAGCTCTATAGGACTCATATACTTTTAGATCTACATATATCATATACTCACACCATTTGACATACTATAGACCTAAAAATGTTAATAATTCTCAGATTCATATGAATGGGGCTTTTCTTTCATCACTTGAACAATTAATCCATTCAACATTGCACACCACTGAAAGTATATTGTATTACTCCTACCACTACTCAACATGAAATTACAAGGGATTTAGCTTTTTATTTACAGGGACCAAACTAAAACAACATGTGTAAGATTGATTAGTGCCTAAGAGGGGGCAAAAGAGTCAAATAAATAGCATCCTTCATTATAACATCTCAAATATGTCCTTAAGATCTTACAAGAATGTTATCACCTAGTGAAAATAAGACCACCAACATATGCATATCACATAATTGTTCTTAATATTCCATTTGAACAAATAAAATTATCGTTTCATTTATTTGAGCAATTACACTGCTCCTAGAACAAAAGGAAATAATAAATGGAATACACAACAACAAATGTGTCTGTAAGTGTGAATAATCTTTGATCATTTTAGCTTAAAGAAATTTTACATTTCAAACTAGAGATGACTATATGATATAACTCAACCATGAAATTCTGTTTCAGACACAAAATATGTCACAACTTGGAAGATTCCATCTATTTACTAAGAACCTAACTTAAGACACTTTATAATTTTACAATATTCTGCCTACTTTTGCAGAGTTCAAAAGATTTGGAACCCCCTAAAAAATAAAGAAAGAAGAAATTATAAAGAAGAAGATAAATTGCAAGCTCGTTGAACTCCTGCCACATGTCTCTTCTTCAAGATTTGACTTTCTCATTCATCCTTCTTCTAACCAAAATTTGTTTCTCTAATATGCTTTTTGCCACCCACCCGCAATTGAAAACAATTCTCTTGTAATAACAAAATTTGCTCGGTCATCAACTGAAATGTGCCACATCTTTTACAACAAACATTTTCATAAAATTATTGCCATGAGTTTTGTCCTAATATAAAACTAGTTAGTTGGTCACAAAAAGACACCCAAGGTCAAAGTGCTTCCATAGAAACTAGGGTGCTAGTTTGGAACCCAACCATGCCCCTATCACACTGTGGTGATTTTTGATACAAAGAAGGAGAAAATGCGGGATTGTTTCCTTTTCCTCTCTTAGGGGAGAACTTTGAGAATGCTTCCCAGAGAAAACTAACCTTAGATAAGCCCACACCACTAGGTCTTGCACCCCTACCCCAATCTGTATCCTACGCTTCAGGGAGAAACATAATAGTAGCCTTAAGGGACTAAACTCCTAATAAACCCCAACAAACTCCCACAATTTGGAAATAAGAATTGGCAATGAGACCATTAGGTTAAGAAATCCCTATAACCATGTTTAGCATTGAAGACATCCCTACAACCACAAAGTGCAATATCAACTCATGATCTTTCTACACTTCTTGCAGCAAGGCCTTTCCCATTCTTAACCTCATGCAACAGATAATGCCAATTATGACAATTCTCGCCATCAATAATGCAAATACATAAAATACCATCCTAACTATAAGTAAGTGACCTCAGAAAATGCATATACTTTAATCTAAAATCAACTATAAATAACATTTCTCTAGGTCTCAAATTGACTGCAACAATTTGCCAATTCAGGCAATCTATGTACTGAAGTTTACAACTGTGAAATCTTATCAAGCCAACATTCTTGGTTATAATATCATTTTGTAAAAGGAATGACAGAAAAATGTTACGATTCTCTGATTTGCACCACAATTCAAGAATAATTGAAACATCCTTTAGATGTCACTTCTAATTTGAAACTCGTATGTTGTCACTTTGTAATCACCAAAAGTAGTCAAAAAGTCTTGAATTGAAGAGCATGGAAATCCTAGCTCACACGACAACACACATGGAAATTGATCACTGGGTGGACCTATATTCGACCATATAACACTCAACATATTTCACATAGCAAACAACCACCTCAACATTTCCTCAGAGATGTGTCACCCTCTTGCACAACCGCGGGCCAAATGAACTATCCCTCAAATAATGTCGCGAGGCTCTGGCTAACTCACCTTGAGTTACTCCTTGCCTCATTGCATTCTCGCAACCCAACTACCTTAACTTCAGTTTAGACCTGTGAGGGCGTAAGGAAAAAAATCTTTAACAGGTGTCAGCACTTCACATGACCATGACATGCAATAAAACCAATGCATTAACCCTACGTCGATGCGGTGAAGAAAACCCATCAAATGCATCCATCAATCATTAGGATGCCACATGTAACATCCTCGCTACTTTTCAGGCCAAAAGGGGGGTCCCACATAACAAGATGCGAGGCCACAATAAAGTATCATAATAATACTTCATTCTTCCTCATAAGCTCAATGGTTGAAAACCTTTTCCCTACTTACTGTTGTGAGGATGCGACAAGAAAATTTTGTTCACTTCTTAATAGTTTTAATCATGGACACATGGCTAGTTGTTGCTTCCCCGCATGCCAAAAATCTTAACTATTTGAAAAGGTTACGAGGACGCGACAACAAAATTTATCACGGTTTGGAGACTACTACACAACCTTGCAGATACTAGCTATTAACTTTCATAACCGGTGTGAGGGCGCGACAAGGCAAACACCAAACCACCAACATTTTGTCGCGAGCTCACAACATTTTTTGCCAAAAGAACATAACACTTGTGGGGTTGCGAAAATCACCTTAAACACAACTTAAACCACATGCATAAAATAAGGGGTAAGTTATTGTGGAAGGGGATAACAACAAAGTGTTAGGCTAGGAGACATTAAAATATATGGCCGTGAGACAAAAGCATGAAATAATGACCATAATATTTAACATTAAATTGAGAAGACCCTACCCACGAACATACCAGGGTAATAAAATAAGATAGGCTGATGAATGGACACAATGTGGGTACACATATAAAAGTAAACAATTAATCAATTTTTTGAAAATTTGAAAGTTCTTTAAACTAAAATACCTTCAATCAAACAAGAAATCCATAAAAATGGCATGAAATTTTGGGTTCCAATAGGGGGTTGGAGTAGATTTTCCATAAAGGCATTTATTGTCTCACATCCCAAAGGTCAAAGTTGGGAAATGTAACCATTTTGGGGATTGTGAAGGGAATATTGGAGAATGTGAAGAGGATTGGGAGATGTGAAAAAGGAATAAATAATTCTTTGGGAGGGGACAAAGGTGTAAGAGACCCATGTGGGTCTTTACACACCAAGATTGGGGAATGAGATTGATGCGACAAGAGTTGATTTGGGTAGCTAAACCAAGTTGATTAGGAATGTGCACATGATTAGGTTGGAGATTATAATTAATTAGTAGGCAAGTGGGCTTATTAGGAGGGTGTGATGGTAAGACAGAGAATGAGTGAATGGCTAATCAAGTAAATGAAGACATTTACTTAATTAAGTGAGGATTAGCATGTCCAAGTGGGATTGTTAGGAGCCATGTGCTCAAATAGGATTAAATAAATTATTTAATCTTAAATGAAAGAATTTTGAGTTATGAATTAATAAAAATAAATAAGTGTATTTGTTTAAATTAATAGAAGGAGGGGATTAACTAATTGTACCATCCTAAAAATTAAGCACTTAATTTGTGCTCATTTTGGGACCATTTTGAGCCCACTTTAGTGTCTCTCTTATGGTAGGACCTTGTATTGTACTTAAATGCATAATTAATTTAGATATAGGTCCTCCTCCTTTAATTTTGCTTGAACTCAAGGTTGGCTCTAATCTCTATGCATATTTTCCCCTCATTCATTATTTATTTACCTCTTAGGTCCTTTTACATGCACTTTATATCTCAAAAGTTGCCCTGATTTCCCGACAAACTAAGGCTTTTAGATCTCTCATTTAGCACACAACCCTAGGTCTCAAGATGACTTTGAAAAAGTCTGCCTGGACAAGGCCGACTTGGGTCGGCCTTGTCCTAGGGCCTTTTAATTTAGTGGACTTCGAGCCCTATGCGGAGTTGTTTCTCATAGGTGCTTAATCAGGGCTAACCTTGTGAAATCTGAGCTTTGAAATCTCTATAAAAGCAGACCTTTTTCTCTCATTTTCATCCATCCATTATTGTGCAAGTTATACACATGTAATCTGTTATTGTGCATTCAAGACATTCAAGTGCAAGAAAAAATCCATTGAAGGCATTCATTGTCAAGCATTCAAGGCATTTTTGTCCATAAATCTAGCTATTTTCCCCACTGAAGGCCAAGCAAAGGAGTTTGACATCAAGGAAGGAGATCTACATTCATCCATCAAGTCTTCTTCTCCTTCTCTCTGTCTTCTTCAATCCGACATTGTGGAGAATTACAATATCTACTACATGAGGTTTTGTCCTTCACGATTTACCTTTTGGTTTTATGTTGAGTCAAAGCTATTGCATCAACATTCTTGACCACATATTTAGAGTCAATTGCATATACATGTTATGTTATATTCTATTGTTTATATCTTATCTCGACTACATGTCAAAATTCTTTTAATTACATCTATTTCATTTCAAGGTTAGTTCCTATATAGGGGCTTGACCAAGGCAATCCCCTTCACACAAAAATTCCCCCTTCTTTTCTATGTATAGGAAAAAATGACAGAGTTTTAGATCTAGATTTTCAGATTCTCAGAACCAGTGATATGTCTGCTACAGAATTCACCAATTTTTGTGCTTCCAGGACAAGGTTGACTTTCTTGGAAAAGGATGAATTGAGTCGGTATTGTCTTGGGAATCTACATTTTTCACATTTGGAAGCTACAGGTCACAGTGTTCTAGATCCATAACCATTTATGTTTCTAACAGTTTGACAACAATCAAACCCTGATTTGAAATTCACTCGTTCTCTCCTAGTTTCAAGGTGAGTTCTCCCTTTCTATTTCCTCTTGCATTTACTTTCATAGTTCAGATTTACATTTCTTTAATCAGTCATTACATTTACATATCATATTTACATATAATTGTCATCCCTTTCATAAGGAATCACAAATACCCCACATTGTGTGAATCATGAATTTGCACCCTCACTCTTTTGGTTGTGCTAATCGGGTTCACTTTGTTGAGGGTTTGTATTCCAATGTATATAGAACTGGGTGGTCTGCCATTAATCACCATTTTCTATGTTACATTTTGGTAAACCTGACTTATGACATTTCCATTCTGATTTTGGTGTTAGATCCCCTTTTGCATTTAGATCTACTTTGTATGCATTGTATTGATCGCTATTTTGTTACATTGTATGCATCTAAATCTCTAGCTTCAACCTTTCATTTGTTGCTTATAATTCCTTTACATCAATTACATTGTTTCATTCAATATATTTGCATTGTGAAAAAGACAAAAAGTTGCATCATAGATCTAGTTAATTCTTGGATTGCATTACATTGAATTTTGTCTAAGCAATACAAAAATACAAAAATATTTCATCTCTAGTTATTGCATTTCATTTTCAATGGAATTTTTATCTTCATTTTCTTGTTCATTTTCAAATTTTCTTCAAGATTTTCAAGATGACCCATTTCATGCATATGATGACAATTTAGTTCTTCATTCCTATAATGTACACCCTCCCAAAATCGATCCCAACATTGTGATTCCCACCATTCCTTGTAAAGATCTCCCTCTTACCAAAGATTACTTCAATAACAATGATGATATTTCTTTTACAACGTATCTTCGTTATAAGGATCATTTGGTGCAAAAGGATGATAACATGACTATTTATCCTAATGATAACCCACTTGCTATGATTTTTATTGATATTCCTTCTATAGGTGAGGCCTTGATGAGCTATGTTTGTTCTTCTCCTAAACATACCTTAGAAGTAGAGGATAACATCATTGATGCATTTTCTTTTCCTAAGGAATCCTTTAAGATTAATGAACACAATAAATTCAATACCATTCAAGATACCCCACAAAACAAATTGGGGTTTGTTGTAAAGAGTTCTATGAAATCAAATTATCATGTAGTACCATACACCTGCAAAAAAAACTCAAGGGAATAATATCTGAGCGATGACTTTTTTCTACAAACCCTACTTTAGAGAATAAGGAGCCTAATCAAATTGACTCTATTCAATCTCCATTTCCTTCTTCACTTCTTTCTCCAATACAATAGGTGGACCATCAACTCTTCAAGATGATGATTGGGGAACCTTAGATTTCACACCAACATTCCATAGCAAGAATAAGATCTTGAATTTGAGAATCAACCAACTCCATTTGATGAATGTGTGAATATCATTTGGTCCTTTTTAGATTTCAATCCCATTCCACCTAAAAGAGACTCTTATCTTATTGATACATCAAACCTTCCTGATGAGCATTGTTGTTCAAAAGAAACTTTAGGTTTCCAGCCTTCTCATTTACCCAATCAATATATACATTTCTCCTCACAACAAGAGACTATTTTGTTTGAGCTTCTTAAGGCTAACTTAATTACTCATCCTCTGAAAAAAAAGCGCAAAAATAGAAAACTTAAACAAGAAAATTCTTCCATTTGTATGTTTAATCAAATTCATGGCCATAAGACTAATGGATGTTATTATTTTAAGTGTAAAATTCAAGAATTCATTGATTGTGGTATGATTCAAATGACATGTAACAATGAACGACACATTTTTCACACTAATTATAAATAGCATCTATAATCCTATTATGTTGATCCTCACTATGTGGCATTGCTAATCCTATCCTTTGTAGGCTCATTGTCATTTATGGTGGTGCAATTTTAGGTGCAATCATAATTTGTGAGTAACATAATAGTTTATTTCCTTGTCTCCTCACTTGGGGGGAAAGGGTCCTATTTCCCTCTCTTATTTATCTCAAAGGATTCATTTTCTCCCTTTGTGGACTCATTTCTTTTATATGATGACATTATTTCTTGTATGCATTTGTTGTTTTACATAAGGATATTCTCTTTTTCAAGAGGTTGACATCCCGAGTTGTAACCTTGTGCTTGCTTGAAAACACATGTCTATTATAAATGGAAACCACTTAGATAGCAGAGCATGTCCTTCCTCTTTTTCTCTTCCTATCCAATGCATCCAATATCCTTTGTGAAAATTTATAGTGTGATATCCTCTCTTGCATGGATTTTTTGTTTTACAGAAGGATCTTCTCTTTTTCAGGAGATTTACATCCTGCGTTGCAACCTTATGCTTGCTCAAAAGTGCATGTTTATTATAAAATATATATCACTTAGGGATTATATTGGGTTATTATTTCTATATCATCTTGTTCTCCTTTCAAAGGATCCATTATCTCTTTTTTAATCATCTCTTTTGTACTATGATATTCTCCTGTGTATGGAATTATTATTACATGATCTTTCTCCTTCATGAGATTAATATCCTCCTTACAACCTATTCCTTAGGAAGTGTACATCTTGTATAATCAGGGTTAACCATTGAGTAGAAATAATGTGGCATTCTTCTTCTCTTCTTTTCATCTCTCTATAGTTTTGTATTATTGAAACAAAGTATCTTGCCTAACATCTCTTCTTAACAATTATTTTCATGCCTCGAAGAGCGTGCCTTTCATCTAATAATCATATGTATTATCATTTCATTTCTTTCCTTGATGACTTGATTACATTATATGTGATGTCTTTTCTAGCATAATGATTTTTTCTTTGACTTACAAATTATTTTGCTAGGAATTGCATATATATTATAAACTAGCCATCATTAAGGGTGTATTACATATTTTTTCTTGCCTTCACCTTGTGGGGCAATATTTATTGTATATTATTTTTATCTCTTGTCTAAGGATATACTTTCCTTAATACAGTGGTATTTTTTATCATGTGACATTATTTTCTTATAAAGAATTGGTCATTTTGATTCAGGATTCTCTCTTATACAAGAGGTGTGCATCCTTGATCACAACCTTTTCTTTCTTTTCAAAACTATGTTTATTATAAACAATTTCGCATACTATTTGTTTCAAAGTTTTCCATCCTTCATTAAGCATCCCTATTTCACCTGGTAACAAGGGGCTAAATGGGTGCATTCTTGTTCTCCCCCCTCTTTGTCTTGAAGATGTTATATTTGTCCAAGAACTCCACTTTAAGGTAGATGTCTTGTAGCCAAGATATCTTCCTTTCAAGGATTTCTTTCCACAAGCAAAATATCCTTTCATGATTATCTATTTTCTTAGCTCATAAGAGTGACAACTCTTATCTAAGTTCATGGTATACATTGTTGATTTAAGGATATCTCCTTGTTGTTAGAAGTAGGTATCATTTATTCTCTTCCTTACGATGTCTCCTACATTTTCATCATAAGGTGGGGGCATACATACAAACTCACTTGTACATTACATGAAAATTTTGTTTCTTTGATCCATAAATTGATTGCCTTTTGTAGATTCACATGGATTTTTCCATAAATACTAATCCTTGAACATGGATTCATATGGAATTTCTAAGGCTAATCCCTAGACAAGGATTCATACAAAATTTCCACAAGAATAATCTTTGGACATGGATTCATACAAAATTTCTATAAGACTAATCCCTAGACACGGATCCATATGGAGATGATGGTTTCTATAAGATTGATCCCCCTAAAGCCACTCCATGCATAAAATAAAGCCACCCCCTGTGCAAAATCTTTCAAGGTAAGAGTTGACTAGCATAACACAATTTGCTACTCTCTCTCTCTCTCTCTCTCTCTCTCTCTCTCTCTCTCTCTCTCTCTCTCTCTCTCTCTCTCTCTCTCTCCCTCTCTCTCTCTCTCATGGATATGATAGTAGGTTAGACCATAGAGTTTGTATCATATTTGGTGATGCTCTTGTTCTTCCTATGTGATTATTTGTGCTCTTGCAATAGCTTTCTAGACATGATATTAGTGGATGAGACATTTTTTATCGAGGTCTCTTTCACTAGTTGATTTGGATTTTTGTTCTAGTACTAACCCCTTTTGTGTCTTTTGTCTTTTCTTTTCTGTTGCTTTTTGCTTTGTTTTTGTGCCCTTGTGTGTGGATGTGGAGTTAAGATCCTTGGTTTGGGGGCTTACATCCTTAAACTTAGTGTTGTCTTATCTCTTTGCAATTCGCCTATCATCTCTCTCTCATCATTCTTTCTTTCTTCTCCTTTACCATGAACATGAGCTTGTCTCATAGTCCTGACAAAGTGGGGGCTAAATGTACCATCTTAAAAAGTAAGCACTGCATTTGTTCTCATTTTGGAACCATTTTCCACCCACTTTAGTGTGTCTCGTTTGGTAGGACCTCATGTTATACTTAAATGCATGATTAATTCAGATACAGGTCCTCCTTCAATTTTTCTTGAACTCGAGGTTGGCTCTAATCTCTATGCATATTTTACCTTCATTCATGATTCATTTCCCTCCTAGGTCCTTTTACATTCACTTTACATCTTGGAAGTTGCTTTGATTTCCTGAGAAACTAAGGCTTTTAGATCTACCTTTTAGCACACAACCCTAGGTCCCGGAATGACTTTGAAAAAGTCTCCCTGGACAAGGCCGACTTGGGTCAGCCTTGTCCTAGACTAGGCTGACTTAGGTTGACCTTGTCCTAGGGCCTTTTCATTTAGTGTGCTCCAGGCCCTATGCGGGGTTGTTTCTCCTATGTGCTTAATCGGGGTCAACCTTGTGAATTATGAGCTCCAAAATGTCTATAAAAGGAGACCTTTTCCTCTCATTTTCATCCATCCATTATTGTCCAAGCTATACACATGCAAGCTATTATTGTGCATTGAAGACATTTTAGTGCAAGAAAACATCCATTAAATACATTCATCATCAAGCATTCAAGTCATTTTCTTCCATGGATCTAGATCTTTTCCCCATTGAAGGCCAAGAAAAGGAGTTTGACATCAAGGAAGGAGATCTACATTCAACCATCAACTCTCTCTCTCTCTCTCTCTCTCTCTCTCTCTCTCTCTCTCTCTCTCTCTCTCTCTCTCTCTCTTCTTNTCACCCCTCCTCTCTCTCTCTCTCTCTCTCTCTCTCTCTCTCTCTCTCTCTCTCTCTCTCTCTCTCTCTCTCTCTTCTTCAATATAACATTGTGGTGAATTACAACATCGACTACATGAGGTTTTGTCCTACATCATTTCCCTTTTGGTTTTAGGTTGAGTCAAAGCTTTTGCATCAACATTCTTGATCACATATTTAGAGTCAATTTCAGCTACATGGTATGTTATACTCCTTTGTTTAGATCTAATCTCTACTACATGTCAGCATTCTTTCCATTACAACTATTAAATTTTAGGGTTAATTCCTATATAGGAGCTTGACCAAGGAAAGCCCCTTCCTGCAATAATTTCCCCTTCTTTTATGTGTGCGGGAACAGGTGGTAGAGTTTTGAATCCATATTTTCAGATTCTCAAAACTAGTGACATGCCTACTACAAAATTCACCAGTTTTGTGCCTCCAAAACAAGATTGAATTTCTTAGACAAGGCCGAATTGAGTCGACATTGTCTTGGGAATCTACATTTTTCATAGTCAGAAGCCACAGGTACTAGTGTTCCAGATTAAAAACCATTTTTCTATTTCTGACAGTTTTACGACTGTCAAACCCAGATTCAAAATTCACTTGTTCTCTCCTAGTTTGAAGGTGAATTCTCCCTTTCTATTTCCTCTTGCATTTACTTTCATATATTAGATTTACATTTCTTTAATAATTCATTACATTTACATATCAGATTTGCATATCATTGTTATTCCTATCATAAGGAATCACAAAAACCCCACATTGTGTGGATCATAAATTTGCGTGCTTACTCTTTTGGTTGTGCTAATCAGATTCACTTTGTTGAGGGTTTTGTATTCCAATGTATGTAGAACTTGGTGGTCTACCACTGATCACCATTTTCTATATTACACTAATTAAATTGTTATGGATCACCATTTAAATTAATTGGACTATAACTATTTAATTAAATTGATTTGGCTAGAAGACTAACATTAATCTATTAAATAATACATAATTATTTAATCAATAATGCGAGTAAGATGAGTAAATTTAATTAAAATTGCTAATCAAATTTAGGTGTCTACACTTTGGTTTTGCTAGTGTTCACTTGCATCTAAACCTCATGACAAAAGGTATCAAATGCCTTCAAGTGTTCCCTAAGTCCATTAGTCATTTTAGCAATTAAAATGAGATCATCCGCATAAAGAAGTAGCTTTATCACATATTTAGCCAGTTGAACCCCATCAATATTAGTCTTGTTTAGCTATTCTTCTAACTTATCAATATATAACCCAAATAAAATTGGCGAGAGGAGGGACCCTTATTTGAAACCTATATCACTACCATTTGACACCTATGTCACTGCACTTTGACATCCCATCTATGATTTTTCATTTAGCTTTGGCCTACTCATAAATTCTATGTATCACAACTTTGAGCTCAATATGAATTTCATAATCTTCCATTTTGTTCCATAGGCTATGTTTAAGCTCATAGATATTATAATTTTCTTCTTCTTCTTCTTCTTCTTCTTAAAATAATCTAAGACTCTTGATAAATTAGAAACTTGGTTAAACAAAACAAATGGAGAAGGGGTCCAACTGGCAGGATATGTGGTGAAGCTACTTTTATTCGTTGATGATCTCATCTTAATATAAAAAAATAACTCATGGATTAAGAGATCATTTAAGGTCCTTAGAACACTTTTGTTAGGAGGTAGGGATGTAGGTGACCATTACCAAAACCAAAATCATGATTTTATCTTTAAAGAGGAAAGAATATCAAATTACCTTTCTTTTTGAAGGCAACCTGTTGGAAAGGGTGAAAGAATAAAAATAACTTGGGATTGACTTCCATTATAATCCTAGTTGGGAGACTTGTAGAATGAAAATTATACGGGGGGTGGAAAACATCATATCAACTCCAAAATAGGTGTATAAATACATAAATTTGGGACTGGAAAACTAAGAAAACTCTTTTTGGTTTGCTGGTCACGCCGGTTGTTCTTTATGGTTGCAAAGTTTAGGGAGGCAACATTTAAAAATGTGTATGGAGATAATAAGAGAGAATTCAAAAGCATCTATCACAAGCAATCTGAAACTTAAAACCTTAGTATCATATGAAATCCTTTTAGCAGAAGTAGGTACTTATCCATTGGAGGCATCAATGATAACCAGACTAATAAGCTATTTAAAGAATGTTGAAAACATGGATAACCAATGTTGACCCAAAATTGTGATGAAAGATGATCTTGACCGCATGATGAAAACTTGGATGAAACAAAAGAAAAAGTGGTTGAGCAAATGGAACATCAAGTTGCAGAAGTGCCCTAATACCAATGAGGAAATAAAAAAGTTTGACGTAGAAAAGTTTCAAACTGCCATGTGGACTAATCGCATTGGTAGCAAAAAGGATTACTACATCAAAGAGTTTAACCCAAATCAAGAACATGAAGATAAAGCATATTTAGGGGTTGATACTAAAGGGAAAGCAAGGCTGTTAGTGGCATAGTTGAGAACAAATTCATATCATCTAAGGTGTGAGATGGGTAGCTGGAAGAGGCCCAAAGAACTATGGGAAGAGAGAACTTGCATGTCCTGCAGAACGGGTGCAATTCACATGGAATGACACTTTCTCATAGATTGCACAACATATGAAGATATCTCTGATCATTACGAATTCATCTTGAAAGTGGACAACATGCACAATTTATTTGATGAGAATAAGATAAATCAAATTGTTAGCTTTCTAATCAAGACTTATAGTAGAAGATCTGACATTAAAAAAAGAATATGGATAGGGCTTAAGGTTGTATCCCTTGGTCCCATAGATTGATCGTCTAGGCTCCGTTTGGTTGCCAGAATACAGTGGGAATTGGCAGTTCTAAACCCGATTTTGTAGGCCAAATTCCAATTTTGACCCCAAAACGAGTGACGCAATCTTCCCACCCAAGAGGTGGAATTCAATTTCATCTTCTAGGTTTTGTTTTTTACTAACCCCATTTAATTGGGCGATGGGTCTGTCGGGTTTAGGTTTAATATGGGGTTTGCATTTTGGGGATTAAACAACGCTTCCCTCCGCTTCCATTTTCCGCTTCCCTCTGCACTTTGTTTCGACTGGGGTTTGCATTTTCCGCTTCCATCTGCACTGTGTTTTGACTTAGGTTTGCATTTTTTGCTTCCTCTGCACTGTATTTCGACTGGGGTTTGCATTTTTTGATTCCCTTTGCATTGTTTGTTTCAACTGGGGTTTGCATTTCCACTTCCCTCTGCACTGTGTTTTGACTGGGGTTTGCATTGTTTCTGCTTTGCAGTGTTTCTTGTGACGACGAGCTTGATGGTGGAAGAGACGGTCATTCCTCATAATCACTGGTCAAGAGGTCAAAAGTTTTTTGCATTTATCTATTGATGTTTCATTTATTGCAACAATAACTCTTCAAGAAATCCTATTAACAACTATGGAAAAAAGAATGAATTTTCTATAGTCACAAAATAGCTATGAATTTTACAATTCTTCAAATTAGACTTAAATATATATCAGTGGGTGTTATGTAAAGACTTGGGCAAACTATGTCAATTTTTTCACTCTTTCTTCCTGAGCACACTGAGTAGGTAAAGATTGGTGGGTCTTATCAGAATACCCAATATTAACATCCTTTACATATCATCCCACCCACATTAACATTGCCCAATCCTTTAACAGAAAATGCTACTGCAATCACAAATTTTTATGGGCCCATGAAGCCACCAAATTGAGATCATAACATAGGGAATAAAGGAGATGGTGATGTTGTGTAAACCATAAGAAAAAAAATAAATCTAAAATTATCTAGTGAGATTCGTTACTTATTTGAGATGTTCATTTGTAATGAGCTATATTCTTTGAGAAACATCCAAAACACTAAAAAAGATTTACAGTTTTAGCCCAATCCTTATGTTTTTTTTCTGTTGCTATGTTGTGATTTGATATATAATCACAATAGCATCCAGCTCCGCGTCTACTTCAAACTCTGCAAGTGATGTGCAAGTGCAAGTCAACCTATTGGAAGGGCAAGTAAAAGTGATGGAATCCAAAATGGTTATACTTCTTAGAATCCAAAATGTGGAGATGAAAACAAATTTTTTTAGAAGTAATTCAATCTAATGTTTATCTGCAAAGCAGCCCGCAAAACCAAAAGGATTTGTTTGAGTTACATTGCAACTTAGTTGAGGCTTATTCAAGTATAGTACCAATTTATGAGGTTAAAGATATTGTATGTATGACAACAAGTTAAAATGAAGAGAACATGTTACTTCGTTTAGGAGGTTAAAGATAGTCTATGACAGTGTGTGGAAGATTAGGATTTTGTCATTTGTGAGATTAAATGTACTTTAAGTTAATAAAATAAAATACAATTTATAGTACAACATGTAGGTTAAAGATAGTTTATAAAATAGTGAGGTGAAAGATACTTTATGCAACAATAGACTTTTTTTTTGTAGTTTCATTTATGATGTTCAAGATTGATAGTAGGGGAGGGTAGTCTAAGGATTAATAGACTTGTCATTTATGGTGTTTCCTCCTTGGATTGTATGTCTCGGCCCCATTAGCCCTAATAATTATATTTTAGACATTATCAACTCTTGCATCATTTATTTCCATTTGGTCAGCAATGATGACTTTGGTTATTGTGTCCCAAAGCATGTTGCAAAGTTGCAAACATGTGACAACATTGTTTTAAATCATTGGCCACACTTTTTGATCTTTCTCAATTTTGTGCTTCATTGGGTGTCCTTCCCTTACTTGTTTGACTGTACTTAGATATTGTGGTTCAAGGATTTTAAATATTTTTGGTTTGCCTTCTATTGCTTTGTACCTTTGCTTTGAAATTTGTTTTCTTTCTAAACAACCCTCTGCAAGAATTTCCCATGTTCTGCCATTTAGATAGCATTTTTTATCTGAGACATTTGCATGAAATATTTCAGCCTTTTCCAACATAGCATTCATTACATAAGCTTCAAGGAGTATGTTGGATAATTTCCCATTAATTGAAGGAGCTGAGGACTTCCATTCTTGGAAAATCAGCTTAGCTCCTTCAATGTCTCCAACCTTTACCAATGAAGTAAGCACAATATTTATAAGATGAAAAGAATGGTCTATCAAAAACCTCCTTTACAGATTGCCATATCATACAAACTTCCACTTTGTTACCAAGAGCACCATACAAGGTTATAAGGGAATCACGTTTGTCAACACTTTTTTGAAAAATTCCTTTCTCCATTTCTTTCAAAGTAGATTTTGCTTTGTCTATAAGACTAGTGTTGATATATACATTTGCTAGGGTACTGTAGGTTGTCCAATGTACATTATTTTTACTGCCATCCTTTATTTCATCCACAATCTTTTCTACCCCATCAATGTCAGACATGGCACTACATGCACTTATC
>MU223225.1:6447163-6466744 GCA_018584345.1 Thuja plicata
TTTATTAAAGTATTACAACATCCATATAATAACTAATATAGTTAGTAACTTACTAATCAAAACTAATATGATATTCCTTATAAATTTAAAATATAATCAAAATTCAAAAAATAAAAGTTAAAAAAAATAACAATTAAAAAAAATTTGAAAATTAAAAACAACTCAAAATAAAAAAAAATAAAAAAATGGACAAAATAAATCACAACATTAAATTAAACATTATCAAATAATAATAAAAAAAATTTGAAGTCTTTGTCAAATTCAATTCCAATTCGAAATGTAGAAGCAAACATAGAAGATGGAGTGTCTAATTCCAATTCCATTTCGAAATTGTTGAACCAAACACGGAAGTTGGAATTTGTCAATTCAAATTTCGATTTTGAACTTGGCAACCAAACGCAGAAGATGGATTGACTCATTCATCTTCTAGGTCAACCAAACGGTCCAAACTATTCGAAAGATGCAAAACCGGAATTTCAAAACCCGATTTTGAGATAATCAGATTTTGAATCGATTCCAATTCCAATTCCCCAACCAAACAGGGCGTAGGGATGTCATTAAATCTTTCATTTCGGCCCCGTTTGTTTGGCGGAATTGGAATTGAGTCAAAACCTTATTATCACAAAATCAGATTTTGAAATCCCGGTTTTGCATCTTGGGGAATTGGAATTTGACTCAAAACCTTATTATCGCAAAACCAGGGTATGATTTCTAATTCCACCTATTTAGTGGGAAGATGATGCCACTCATTTTGGTGTCTAAACCCAGTTTTGCTTGACGAATCCGGGATTGCAATTTAGAGAAACAAACAGCAGATTTGCAAAAACGAAAAGTGTCACTCCCAAAAACGGGAAGTGTCACTCCCAATTCCGTGAAACAACCTTCATTTCTTTTCGAGTATAAATTATCGCACGTTTTGAAGTAGGAGAAAATATAAACGTTAATTTGTTTTGAGGGCACGGGATTTCTCCGAGTGACCCTTGTTTATGATCTGGTTTTACTTTTAAAAATGAGAGTGAAGAAGCAGAAGCAAAACCGAAAAACTGTGAGGTTTTACAAGGCGTGCTTTGCGTTTCGAGAGCCCTACAAAATTCTGTGCGATGGCACATTTGTACACAAGATGCTGGAATCTCGTTTGGGTGTTGCCAGTGAAGCTCTCTCTGCCCTACTGGGTGGCCATACCAAGGTTTTTGTCACAAGGTGAACATTTTCTCTCCATAAAGTCTGCTCTGTTTGTTGGTTTCATGCTGTAAAGCCATTTCTGTTTTTTTTTTAATTTCATTGATTCGCAAGAACCCAATCGTCGTGTTCTCTTTTTTCTCTGAATTGCTTAGCTCTTAGATGTTAATTTTAGCAGTTTCTTTCATTGAGATGTTTTTTTTCATACCACTCCTGTTATCGTTGGTGAATTTGCAGATGTGTCATTAATGAGCTGAAAAAACTTGGGGAATCATTTTCAGGAACTGTATTGGCAACTCGAAGGCTCACCACAGCAAGGTTGGTTGTTTCCTTGTTCATTAAAAGAGTTTGCAGTCATTTTTCTCGCTGTAAGGAAATTCAGCATGCGTTTTGTTTCTTGTAAAGAGAGATTTTCGGGTTGAATACTCCCGGTATTTCACTGGTAAATTTTCACAATAGAGCAAGATTAAAAGACATCATTTTCAGCGAAGTTAAAGAGATATATCTTATCTCTTGTTTGATAGGACACGCCTAACTATACCAATTTTTATGTGATGGTCAGTTCATAGTTTATTTTGACATTCCAGTTTCTCAGAAAAATGTTTTTAGAACAAACTAAGCTGCAGCCTATGCTCTGATTGATGTAATGTATACAAGCACATCATAAAATTAGGTGGCCTGGTGGTATCTCGGCTTAAGTGACAAGTTTTATCAGTCGTGTTTTAAATAAACATTCTGGTATATGGTGTAGGTGCAATCATGAAATGCTTAAAAGTGCTGCAGAGTGTCTCGAGGCTATGGTTGGTACAGATAATCCCGAGCATTTCTTCATAGCAACCCAGGATGCTGGCCTTCGTAGAAAGTTTCGGCAGGTTAATATATTTCTCCCGGAGTTTGATATATGATTTTGTGATAAATAATATCAAAACTGTATGTTGGTAGCTGTCAACTTTTACTTCGGTTTAGGGATTTCCTAGTTCTGTTTGGTGAACCCTATTCCAAATCCGTTTCAATTAAATATTTCAATGTAAGACTTTCAAGGTTTTCATTTGTTTTGTCTTCATATACATCAATTGAAAGTCAACAGAGATAGGAAAAATACCACAGCCTAACCCTAATTTTGCATATTTAATTCTTCAAATGATATGGAAATAATAAACTGATCAATAAAATGTATTGCATGACATGTTCTACCAACCAATTCAAAGCTAAACTCTGTTCTTCTGTTGCATCATGAAAAAAAGAGAAACACCTGTGCTGTTAGGCAAATGAAAACCTGGCCAACGCATCTACATCCACAAACAGCAACTGAATCAGAAAACAATCAGGTTTTCAAAACCTAACGGAGAGAATATCCAGAAAGTCCATTATTTAACACATTGCTTGAAACAAATTGTTATGCTTGAATGTTTTCTCTATTCCAGTCTAGAGGAAACAACCATAATTTTGTTTGGAAGAAATTATCAGGCAAGAAAAGCACTCACTTTGACCATTGTGTGATTCTCTTGGTAGTGGGAGGAAGCCTTGTAGGGTTAATTCTCTTCTTTAGTCTGTGCTCTCATTATACTGGATTGACCTTTTTTTGTAGTAATACAGTTGATACAAAGAATGTCATTGTTTTGTTGAATTAAATCAAAATGTTTTAGCTCAAGATGTAACTTCTTGGTGTGCACCTCGCTGAAGAGCTAAGTTGCATAAAATATTTAATCATATTGAGATCTTTGCACTGCACATCCCATAATTTATGCATATTATTTAGGATACTTTATTGGCCCATCCCACTAGTTTTTCAACCCCTTATTGTCCTTGTATGAGTGTTGTAACCAACTAACAACCTCACTTAACCTAGCCACTAGCTGTTAACAATCAGCTGATTAATATTTTCTATTCACTAAGTGTAGGTTTAAATTATTATTGAAGCCTATATCTCAACTAACATAATTTGATATTAATTCCTAACGTTCTCCTCATATTACATTATAATCCTAAGACTTGGAGAGAATATTTTTCATGTGGACTCTGGAGCACACACACACAGAGTTCCACATACATACATTATTGTGAACAGGAACACGCTCAATTGAATAGGGATACACACATCTATTCACAAGGACAAATACATGATACAATTTAGCACACATCTTACTCCTCACTGTCCTTGTGGGGGGGATCTTTGTCATGTGGTGTAAAACCAGTCTTTACCACTACTCTAATTTTGATTTACTAGTTTGGGTCTGCTTTTGGTCTGTATTGGATATGGATCTGGTTTTGGGGCAGTTAGGGTGCGTCCAAGGGATGCTTTTAGGACCATGGGTTTGTTTAGGTGAACCTAGATCAAAGCCAAACTAGTTTTAGTGAACCCGCATGCAAATCATAATTTTTTGATTTCTTGTTAAAATTTTGTCTGGCTTTTTTTAATGCTTTAAGTCATTTGACTTTGACTCGAATGCATCCCTAACCCAAAAAACCTCATCCCAAGTCATTTGAAAGACAAACAAAGTACTTCACCTCGTCGTGAATACAAAACACAAAAGCCATTCATTTTTCCTGAACTTCTATTCTTGCTTGCCATGAAACAAATAGAGTTGAAGATTGGTCAATTAAGCTTTCAAAGTGACTGGTTTGCAATACCTACACATGTGCAAGAGCCCATTTACTATGAAGAAGATTGTAGAGGAAGATTTTGGCAAAAGAGTTTGGTTTTTAAATTTTTTCCTAAATTTTTGTTTGTTTGTAATTCTTTTTTCCCTTTCTTATATGAATCAATGTCACATGCTTAAGCTTTTTAAACTCAATCACGTTCCATATATATGTTTTTGTTTTTATTTGTTTCAAATGTGTTGTTTATTGAATTTGTTGCCCTAAGGATTACAATGGTAGACAGTTCAATCATCGTGGGTCTATTCCACTTTAAAACAAACCCAAATTCACCCCTATGGAAATATTTGTAATGCTCCCTTTTGGAATATACCTAATTTTGCCAAAAAGACTTTTAGTGCATATTTGCGGGTACCATCCCCACCGGGGTTTTCCCTTGGCCAGGGTTTCCTCGAGAACAAAATCATGGTGTTATGAGTTGTGTACTTTATGCTTATGTCCTTTTCATTTCAGTATTTATTTGGTTAAGTTGGGATCTGATAAGTTAAATTTTAAAGTGCTGTAATACTGATTCACCCCCCCTCTCAGTATTACGTAATCCTAACAGATACTGCCAACGTGTTGAATCAAGAAGAAAGGAAATTGTGAACAATTGAAAGAAGAATTCAAAGAAGGTTGGAACGCCAGAGGGAAATCCAAAGAAAGCTTGAGAGAAAGGAAAGCACAAAGGATATTTGAATCAAATCTTGAAGAAGAGCAAAACTGAACACACAGCTAGATAAGAAGATTGGATCTTTCTCCCTGGAAAGATTCAAAGGAAAGATTCAAAAGGCTAATCAGAGAGAAGGCAAAGAATACTGAGATTAACACCACATCGAGAGGAAGAATTGATAGAGTTGCAGTTTCATAGGAAAGGGAGAATCATTGGGTAGCTAATACCACGAGTTGGGCAAGTTCTTCTAACACTCCCATTCAAGTCACTCAAGCTCAAGTTACGTAAGGACGGGCGACACCGATTCAACCATCTCAAGCCGCAACTTGCAACTTGCACCTTGGATTTAGAACAATGTCTCGCCTCTTATTTTCAATCAATATAATGATCTACCAAAGAATCCAGAACACTTCTTGTCCAAGTTTCATGTGAATGATCCTAATCGCACGACAGAAGAGCATATCAAGATTTTCGAGGATGCACTATGGAACATGAGGATTCAGCATGATGATGTGGCATGTAGGCTCTTCTCGCACTCTTTGGGAGAAGAGGCCTTCTATTGGTTTGTGAACTTCCCAACTTCATCTATAGGGGGATGGGATCAATTGAAGACAACATTCATTCGGAAGTTTGGTATTCCCATCACTCCATTAGATTTGTACCAGCAATTTGCAGATATCAGGAGACAAGAGCAAGAGCCCATAAGTTCTTTCAACACTTGTTTCCACAAAGCAGATACAAGGTTGAGAGCTCCCTATACTGTTCAAGATGCGGGTGCGCTAGAGATGTTCTATAATGCCTTGGATTCCTAGATCATCATGTTCACCAGATAGTTGCTCAATCCGCCAAGAAACTTGAATGATGCTTATACCCGGGCAGTGGAGGTGAGCATACAGATGAAACAGAACGTATCAGGGTCAATGATGGGTGCGAGACTAACAATTGCAACGAATCAAGTCCCACAACTCACATTTCAAGCTCCATCAAATCAGCTAGTGTTGCATCCAAGGGCCCCATTGTCACAAGCGTTTCAGACAGTACTTGTATATTTTCAAGGTGCAAGTACATCTACAAGAACACAAGAAGAGAAATATGAGATCAAGGAGTTAGTCAAGTAGGTGAAGAGCTATCCAGTGAAGTCACCTACTTGAGAAATCAAAACAATCAGCTACAAAACATGCAAAGGAACTTCCAAGGAAATCAAGGAAATTACCAAGGAGGCAGCCACATAGCCAACCCGGGGGGCTATCGAGGAAATTATCAAGTGGACTTTCAAAGAAATAATCAAAGATAATAAATATCAAAGAGGCAACCAAGACAGTGGATACCAAAGGAATAAACAAGGAGGGAACTATCAAGGTGGTGCTCAATCAAGCAATTAGGGGTACAACAATAATCAAAAGAGGACTTGGAATACAAATCCTAATAATGGCAATGTGGTGTCGCCACTTGACAAACCACTAGTTACAGATAATAGACCAACAGAGAAGGTACTTCTAGCTGAGGCGACCCTTTCCACATGGTGTAGGATACATGAGACAAATCAATGCTTAGAGCTACAATGCCCAAAATTCAAGAAAGCTACAAATGTATTCTAGAAGGTGGTAAATGAGTCAGTAAATCAAGAAAATCCCTTAGTAACAGGACTTGAAATTGTCCCCACTATAAGATATGATCAATGCTTAACTTTCAAGGAGTTTTCTTTTCCTCTGGAATTCGAGGCTTATGAAGAACATACAGGGAGATTTCCACCAACTTCAGCTAATGATCTAGTGGAGACACCACACACAAAATTTCCACCAGGTGCAGTTGAACCCATGAAAGAAGCATGCTACATTTTTCCATCGTTGAATAATAGTGTCCTAGTTCAAGGTACTAAGGAAGTGCATGTGTTTCAAATTTCAACAATCTCAAGTGAGTGGACCGAGAGTTTATCAGAGGAACAACAGGAACAATGAACCCTTAACCTCATCCACCCCTCCAAACAACTTTAATACGCCTTCGCATCCAAACGTGAGCAATGTGCCTGGCTATCCAAATGATTCTCTTGAATATCGACAAGGCAATAGCAACAACAATATGAATGCTAGCAATGTGCAGAGCAACAGTGGAATCCATAACACCAACAAGGAATGAGAAGTTGGCAACCATCCGAGTGATGAAGAGCCAAGGAGGTTGGGACATAGTGTGACTGAGGAATTGAAGAAAGTCAAGATAAATTTGCCATTGTTTGAATTGATGAAAGTGACAGAGATAAGGAATGTTTTCCTCAATAGTTTGAAGGATAGTAAAAATCAAGGGTCCTGCAATCAGAGCGTGACAAATGCTTCACAAGGAGCAAATAGGAGTACCCACATTTCTTCTAATATGGCACAGAATGCCAACTTGGTGGAGAGTGTTTCATGTGGTGATCAAAGTACATTCAACAATCAGGAGTCCTCACATCCAGTTTACGTAGCTCAAAGTGCTTCAAATACAAATCAGGATGTGACTAAGGCTGGAGGGGATGCTAAAGGACAAGCAACAACAAATTTGGAAGAAATCAGCAAACCAACCCAGGCGGAGACAAAGCTTAAGCTTGGATTCAACACCCCCGTTGTGTTCTACCAAGAGAAAGATGAGCCCGCTCCATTTTTGCTATTTATAAGGATTTTCGAAAAATTACTACATAACTATCTGATAGATTCGGGAGCATCAAGTAACGTTATGCCTTAGCTATTTGTAGAAGGTTGGGAATTATCCTCGCAAACACGAACAAGGTCACCCAACTAGATAAGATGAAAGTACCTGTTATAGGCGAATTGAGCAACATCCATATGCGACTGGCATAAGATCCTAGGATGGAGCAACCTATCGACATATCAATTATGGATGTTCCAGATGGTTATGGCTTACTTTTGGGTAGAGATTGGACTAGAAAGTTGAATGGTTATGTGGCCACAAATTTCTCGCACATGTGGTTGCCATGGAGGGGGATTCCTAATCAAATCAAGATTGAAAGCACCCCAAGGTTGAAATTAACTATCATTGAATATGGGGAACAAAATGAGATCTTATTTGCTCAGACATACTTGGGCCTCTACAAACCCAAGACGCAAGAGGTTTTGATGTTACACATTTCAAGTGATGAGAAAGGGAAAGAGTTACCAAAGAATCGTGGCTCAACAGAGTTATTCATAGAGAGCGATCAAGGCTCCTCATCCGATGAAGGGGAAGGAATGTTTGAGAATTTTAGAAACTTCTTGTTAAGATTGGTAAGACAAGGTCTAGAATTGGGTAGTCGAACTTTAGTGAGAGATTTGTTGCTGCCCAACTAGTGTAGAATCCATAGCGCATTCCATTCGGAGTTGTCTTGCTCCATGTGCAACATCTCATTAGAACAAGTTGAGAGAAGGATTCCGGGAGCATTGAAGAAAGAAGATCCACAAGAGGATTAGAATGACAAATCGAAACGAAATGATACGTCTCCACTTTAAGATATAGATGAAAGTAGCAAAATGGGGGCAGAAAGAAACCAAGTTACACCAGAAGATGATAGTGAAAGGACGAAAGGGGAATCATTTCTATCAAAGGAACCCCAAAAGGGACATCAAGGAGATAATCAAGTATGGACTTTGTGATTCGATGGTTCGAAATCTAAGAAAGGATCTGGGGTTGGATATGAACTGACTAGTCCAACGGAAGAAACATATTTGGCGGCACATAGGCTATAGCTCCCTTGCACAAATAACATGGCTGAGTATGAGGCTCTAGTCCTGGGCTTCCTATGCGCGATAATTAAAGGAGCCAAGATACTTTATGTCTTCGGGGACTCATACTTAGTGGTTGCATAAGTTAGACAAAAGTTCGCCTGCAATGATAAGAGGTTGAAGAGATATCGGTATAGAGTATGGGATTTGATGAGAGCTTTGACGTCTTCAATATCAAGTTTGGATACAAATCTAGCAACAAGGTCGCGAATGCTCTAGCACAGGCAACAAGTTCATTGACACCACTTACATTGGAAGCATTGAAGAAATTTAGAGTGGAACTTGTATTAGTGCCATCAGTGCCAGACAATGTAACCAATTTTTAGGTGTTTGATGATGATAAGCATATATTAGATTTCTTGACAAACACAAGCATCTTCATAGCTCAAATAATCGATGATGATAAGATCAAAGAAGCAAAAATCAATCCAGATGCGATCATGAACTTGAAGACGTATACTATCCCAAAGGAGATGATCCAGCTGGAAAGAAGGTTTGATGTGGACCAATTTAGTAAGATTAAGTATCAACACACAGGGGGGATGAATGTGAAAAGGTAAATCTAGGAATAAAAGAGGACCCGAAGATTGTGCGCATTGGGAAAGTTAGCACTCCTGAAGAAAGAGAGGGCATTCTTAAGTTGATGAAGGAATTTCCAGATGTGATAGCGTGAGGCTATGAGGATTTGAAGATTTATTATTCTTCCATCATCACCCATACTATACCATTTAAAGAAGGAAGTAAGCGATTTAGGCAATGACAAAGGCCTGTCAACCCCTTGCTAGAACCATTGATCTATCAGGAGGCGAAGAGGTTGCTAACAACCAAGATGATATTTCCAGTGAGACATTTAACGTGGGTCGCCAATCTTGTCCCAGTGAGATAAAAATGGAGAGATAAGGTTATGTGTAGATTTTTAAAATCTGAACAGAGCATCAAATAAGGGCAACTATCCATTGTCATCATTGGATGAAGTATTGCAGATAGTGAATGGATCACAAATGATGACATTTATGGACGGATATTCAGGATACAACCAGGTAATAGTCGAAGAAGACAGACTGAAGACAAGTTTCACCACCAAGTGGGGAACGTTTGTATACAGGAGGATGCCTTTTGGCCTTATCAATGCGGGAGCAACATTTCAAAGGGCGATGGACTATGCCTTCAAGGACTTGAAAGATAAGTGCATCATCATTTATATGGATGACATCACAATGTTTTAAAAAAGGAGAGAAGATCACATTGAAGATTTGAGAAAGGTATTTTCAAGATTCAGAAGGTTTGGAGTTTCTCTCAATTGAAAAAAGTGCATGTTTGGGGTGACAGAGGGAAAGCTATTGGGACATGTCCTTTCAAAAAAGGGAATTATGATAGATCTTGAAAGAGTGGAGAGGCTATTTCAAAGCTAAATTTGCCAGCCAACAAGAAAGAACTGAAATCTTTCTTTGGAAAGATTAACTGTGAGACAATTCATTTCAGGATTTGCAGAGATAGTCAAGCCTATGAATGATATGCTCAAGAAGGATGCAAAGATAGATTGGACTCCACAAGCTAGGAGAGCATTCGAAGAGATAAACGAAAAAATTGTTAAGGCACCCGTTCTTGTAAGTCCAAATTATGACAAGCCATTCTGTTTATACTCATTCGCTTCAGATCATGCATGCACAACAATTCTTATACAGAGAACTGAAGAAAATGAGTAGCATCCTATTTCTTTCATGAGCACCCCATTCAAAGAAGCAGAGTTGAGATACCCCAATGTAGAAAACAGGCCTACGCTTTGGTGAAAGCAATCAAGAGATTTAGGCATTACATTTTGAGGAGTAAGGTACACGCGATCGTGCTTGATATTGCAGTGAAGAAATTGTTGATGCAAAACGAATTGGGTGAGAGAAGAGAAAAGTGGATCGTCACTATTCGAGAATATGACATAGATATTCAACTGATGGAGTTGGTCAGAGGACAAAAGCTAGCGCAAATGGTTGCATATGATGGACCAGGCCTAGTGCAACAAGTTTGTGAACTGGAGGATGTGTGCCCAAATGAGTGGTACAAGGACATAATCAGTTACTTGTTGAATCACAAATGTCCTTTCCCATTTGAATCCAGTACAAAAGAAGGCATTAAAATTGAAGAGTAAGAAGTACATGTTGCAGGGGTCAGTACTATACAAACAGAATCACAAAGGCATATATTTGAGATGTGCTGGGAAGGAAGAAGCAGGAAGAATTTTGGAGTATTTTTACGACAAATTTGAGACAGGACATGGAGCAAGTGATGGCTACAACGCACAAGATACTGAGATCAGGTTACTATTGGCCAACTTTGTTCAAGGACACGCACGAAGATGTGAAGGCTTGTCATATTTGTTAAACTGTTGCTGTTCAAGAGAAGAATCTTGTGATGCCACTACAGCCAATCATCGAGGTGAGGCCATTCACAAAGTGTGGGCTCGATTTCATTGGTATGATTAATCCACCTTCCACAACACAACACAAGTATATTCTGACCAATACCGACTACTGTACTCGGTGGATGGAAGCCCAAGTGTTAAAGATTTGCACTATTGAGGTTATTAAATTTCTTGAAGAGAAAATTGTTACAAGATTTTGATGTCCTTATGCTCTGGTTTGTGATAATGGTTCTTCATTTACTTCACTCAAATTTTCTAACTGGGCTTTTGATCATGGGATTACTTTGAAGTTTTCATCTAATTACTATCCCCAAGGAAATAGCCTAGCATAATTAACCAACAAGAACCTATTGAGTGTCATAAAGAAACTTTTAAACAAAACCTGAGAGATTGGCACACTCAATTGAAATTTGCCTTATGGGCAGACATAACGAGATCTAAGAATTCCTTGGGAACTTCCCCATATCATCTAGTATACGGACAAGACCCAGTCTTCCCAATCCAACTGAAAATCCCAACCTTGCAATTCATGCAAGAGTATTATGACAATGAGGACAAGGTCCAAGCAAGATTGTCCCAATTGATGCAATTGGATGAAAAGAGAGACGAAGCCCTAGACAATTTCGCTAAACATCAAGGGATAGTGAAGAGGTGGTTCGATAGACAAACAAGGATTAAAGCCTTTAGGATTTTGGACCTAGTTCTATACTGGGATAAGGCGCATGAGAAGCGAGGAGATCATGACAAATTTGACAAATTGTGGAAGGGTCCATATCAAATTTCTGAAATTCTGGGAGAGAATGCTTTCAAGCTGAAAACGTTGTCTAGAGAGGATGTCCCATTGCCTGTCAATGGACAATTCTTAAAGCATTACTTCCGCACTTATGATTTCTTTTTGAGTCCTTTTGTACATTGTTAGAGTAGGTTTGCATTGGACCATTTGGTTCAACTAGTCTAGAGTAGATTTTTCCTTTTAGTTGTTTTAGTTTAGGTGTCCAAGGAGTCAAGTGCTTAGTTTGCCTCGAGTCGCTCGACTTAGGATTTTCTAGTGCCTCCTGTCTTGGTTTAGAGGTTGTTAGTTTCGTTTTCTTATAGTTGTTGGGTGTTCGTTTAGTTGACTTTAGTTAGTTGTTTTAGCCGTAGGTCTGGTTAGGATCCCTTGATCCTAGTAGTTTAGTTTGCTTTCCGTTTGGTTGTTGTAGTTTAGAGTTTGTAATTTAGGTTTCCTTGCTGCAGTAGTTTAGGTTTTCTTGCTGCAGTAGTTTAGGTTGCAAAGGGATCTTGTTTGTAACTAAGGTGAGGTATGTCTGACTCATACTTTTGGTATACTCGGACTGGACTTGTCCAGTATATTTCTTGAATATCTCTTGCGAGGTTTTCTCGAACTGGAAGTTGTTCCTAATAAATAGTCCCTCGAAAAGGATTTGTACTAAATTTGGATTGATTTCATTCGTTGTGTCTAGGATATCTAAGTCTTTCAGTTACAACATTTTACTCACACTTAAATGCTCTGAGTTCTCTGGAAGTTCTCGAAGTGAAGTTGGAAATAGTGAAAATCATACACTTGCTTCAAAGCCACTGTGGTTTTCCAAACCCTCTACAAGCTTCACTGCTTGTAAGCCAAACAAAAGATTGTAAAGAAAAGAAAAAGCAACATCAGAAGAAAAGAAAATTAAAGAAGGCAAAAAAAGAGAAAAAATCAGAAAAGTGAAGAAAAAATAAGACAATTCAGCTCTGGGTGTGCAAATACCTCTACTGGTGCTTCTCAATAAAAATCACTAAAAGTAGAGCAATGTTCATGGCAGATCACAACGATAACCTTGTCGGGGCTATGGACGCCTGATTGACAACAAGGCTCTATCCAGGATGCTTTTGGACTATGGACATCTAAATAGCTAAGTCCAATGGATCTAAGAAGCTTTTCAGGTTCTTGAGCGGGGAATAAATCATTGGCACACACGTGAGTAATTGGAGATTAAGGTTCTTAGCACAATTAGTGGTTCCTCCCGTTTTGAGTACAAGTCCTAGTCATAGGATAGGTGAAAAGGGGATTAATCGAAGGTCCTTGATTCTGAGTAGGTTTTATTCTTGAAATGTTCAGGAACATTTCTTCAGTGGAGTCACCAGATGTGAGGTTTTCACACCATCGCCCCATTTCAAATGGGGACCCCCACTTTTCCTAGCAAGTTTAAGTGGTAGGGCAAGATTGACAATAATTCGAGATTTGGAAGGCCTTCCCAAGGCATCAAATGAGAAAATTGAGAAAAAAAGGCAAGGTTAGGCCAAGTATAAAAAATTTGAGAATTTGGTGAAATTTGGCTTAGTGCCAAAATTTGGAAAAAATTGATGGAATTTGCCCTAAGTATCAAATTTTGGGCGAATATGGTGAACCCTGGATAAGTGTCAAAAATTGAAAAATTGAGAAAATTTGGCTAAGTTTGGAAGTTGGAAAATTAAAGGAGGAATTGTGGGCCAAGGATGTGTAAAATTTGCCTAAGTTAATCGCCTTAAGAGAGGAAATAAAGAGAAAATCATTGGTAAAGTTACAATATTTTCCTCTTTGTGTTGACACAGAGTGGATTCTACCAATCTTTCTGGCAATTTGCCACATAGAGGGGTGGATTCCACCAATTTTTCTGGCGATTTGCCACATAGAGGAGTGGATTCCACCTCTTTATGTGGCAAGGGAAGGAAGACTTGTCTTCTTGGGTGAAGGAAGCACCTCTTTGTCCTAAGTTACATGAACGAAGCCCCTCTTCATCTCATATTGAATAAAGGAAGAAAGAGATAAGGCATGGGTTGGATCCTCGTAAGAAGAGCTTGAAATTCAAAACCAAGGGCCCAAAAATCTAAGGAAATAAGGCCTCATCGTTGAAGTTTGTGGCCTTTGGCCCATGAATAGCATTTGAAAAGGCAATGTACACAGCTCTAGGTTAGATGTGTGGGCCTGGTCCGTGGGGACCAGGCTATGGTTCGATGAAATGAGGCCTTAATGGGCCCCCCAGAAGCCAACGCCTAGGCCCAAGAAGGCCTAAATCTAAGTGACCATGCTTAATAAGAAATGTGAGCTTCCAAAAACTCATGGATCTGAACTCAAAACTCAAGGTGGAGGCCTCTAGATTGCCATTTGTGAACTCAGCAAATTGGACCAGGCCCTATATATGGTGAAACGTGTGGAATAGGGGTAATTAATTTAGCCCAGATCTGATCCTTAGCAAACGTGTGGGCCTAAGTTGGGTAAATCAGGCCTAAACCTCATTGGTTTGGGGCCTTGAGACGCGAGCCATAAAATTTCAAAATCTGGGCTCAAAATTCGAATAGCAGTCCTTTAAAAGTTAACGTGTGGCCTCATTAATGATCTTGGGCTCGAAGTTCTTAGAAGTCAGCCTCAATGTGTAGCGTGTGGACTCAATTACAAAAGTTAGGACCTAAATCTGAATTGGCCAAGCCCTATTATGTAACACCTAGCATTGGGACTTTAAATCCGGGCTTATTGCAGGTTGCGTGTGGCCTGTATGGGCCCAAAATTAAATCAGATTTGGGCATTAAATTAAATCAAGCCCAACCCTATATGAGGCGTGTAAGATAAGGATGCAGATCAGATTGAATATGCCCCTTAAACATGTAGCGTGTGGTCTCTTAGGGCCCCAAATTGAAGCGCCCAGGCCCTAATTCAAATAAAAGGCCCAAACATTGACTCTAAACTCGAGGTAGGGGTCCCAAACAAGATTTAAATGCTGGAGCGAGCACAAAGTTCGATGCAATTGCAAGATAAAGATTAAATTTAATGCAGATTTGAAGGTGTAAAACTTGATGCATGGCCGTTTGCAATTGAAATATGCCTCAAACTTAAACACTAAAGGCCAAGCATTTAATGCCAATTTGCAATCACAATGAAAGAAGGAAGTTCGACCCAATAAGAGGCTCTAAAATTCAAATTTCAGAGAGGATTGAGTGTCTAAGTGTTTCACTTTGAAACATTGGGTGTTTGATTCTGCATGTTGTAGTGGAAGAAAACTCACATCAACAATTAGGACCAAAACTTATTTAATGTGATGGGTGAAATTGTTGCCTTCCTCAATCTTTAGTCCAAATAGCATGTCTTTGGGCCTTTTTCGCACTTCATGCTTGCGATTTGAACAACGCATTGAGATCATTCCAGACTTGTTTCAAAACTTTGGAGAGATCTAAGTGATGCAGATGTGTGTCTACCAATCAAAGAGCAATTATGCTATTGCTTCTTGGTTTTTAATAGTCCACTTCACCACTTCATTGATGGTGGGTGTGCCTTTGGTGTTGTCACGACTTCTCATAGATCTTTTTTGATCAGCAGAAGCTGTAGCTTGAGTTGCATATGTGTAAGTATCTTCCTTCAAACTTCTCAGCAACAACTGTCTTCTCAATTGGAGTGGGCCTCTCTCCTCAATTAAAGAGTTTTGGGGTGTGAGAGCTGAATGCTCAACAAAAGGCTATTATCTACCTACTAAAAAAAACCTTGGTAGCTCATCCCCAAAGTGGAGATATCAAATTAATTTGATTCTCCATTGCTAAGCTGAAATATTTCGGTATTTTCTATAGTTTAATATATATTGGTGTGTGTGTGTGTGTGCATCTCTCTCACACACATTCATGATTTTATTTACAAGTTTTTGCTAAATTAACTAAAATGTTTTCTCCAGGCTGTTTCAAGTCCTCAGATTTCCACTTTGACTGCAGTACTTGTTTCAATTTCCTAGCACCTATCTTACATCAGAAGGTAATTTTTGCTGTTTCTATGTGTCAGCTGTCTTTTTCCAAGGTGACTTCTTTCTTATGTTGATGAACTTCACGCTGTCCTCTTTATGGCATCCTTAACACTATGGTGCACTCGTCTTCTACATGCTACAAAAAATGTGAAGTAGATAACAAAAGTGTGCTGCTGCTATAACTCTTTCATGGTCTGCACTTTTCAGTGCTTTTAAAGCCAGTCAAACACCATCTCCAGATTTTCTGAAAAGCATGAGCACAATGGAGAACATTGGAATTGGCAAAATACACTGAGATGCAGTTCCAATGATGCAAAGAATGCAATTTTTTTTTTCAAGGTCTAGTTAGAGATTTTATCTTCAGTTGCTTGACTAGCATTCTTGCAGTGATGACACAACAGTGATAGCAGCAGATCCAGACCTGTGCGCAGCAGAGAGATCGTGGAAAGGACATAGTTATATAAGAGCTATTACCCATTTATGTAGGGAGTCTTCTTTGAGATTAGTGCCTAGTTAAACTATTTGAGACCTGAGTTATTACGAGTAATTAGTTATTTAGACTAAATTGACTGATTAGTTATACTAGCTGACTGTTCAATCAAACTAACTGTCACTCAAGTAAGTTGTAAGCTCACTGTGGAGATTAACTTGCTACCTTATCTAGTTTCTGTTAGTGGGATTCATTGTGCAGTTGTCTAATTAAAGGGCACATATTCTAATTTTAATTTTAGTGCATGTAGAATCTCTTTTATAAAATTTCATTCTTGTGCAGTGTTTCTTTTCAAGTTTTAGTAGAAGATAGATGCAGTATTAAGAGTTAAGATCTGTGAGTGTTTGCTGTTCATATTTTCAACAGTATGTTTTTGTTATTTACTATTTAGTGTACTTAGATCTGTTGTTTTTATTATAGTTTTATTGTTTTAAGCTTTTTGCGTAAGTTACCAGGTTCCCCTGTTTGAGGCCGGGTTCTGGTTCCAGTTCCAGTCAGGTTTTGGTTCCGGTCCAGTTTCTCCTCTGGGTTCGACCTGGGTTCCTGTGGTGCCAGGGCTGCATCCAGGCTGAACCCAGGCGCACCTGCGGCTGTGGGTGCCAAAAAATGGGCGCCCCAAATGCCTTAAAAAACTATTTTGCACTGTAAAAAATCCTTTTGCAAATAATTTTCAGACTTTTGCAAATTATGAATATGGTACATGAGGTATTTTATTTATAATTTTATTGGCAAATATGGATTTATGAGTATCACGCTTCTAACTTATTATTATTATTATTACATGTTTGAACATGTATGATGTATATATAAATTTATAATATATGTATTTTCAAATATATGTGTGTGTGTGTGTGTGTGTACGGAAGAACCTGAACCTGTATCAGAACCAGAATCACTTAGCAGTGAGTTTTTGCAGGTAGGACTGAATTTTCTGAGGGCGAAATCTGCTTGCCATGGTCTGAAAACTAACAGGTCTCACTCACAAACTAAATTTTGTTACAACCCTTTCTGAAGCTTGTTCTGATACCATCTTAAGATCTTTGCTGCACCCACAAATTCTGAAGGATTATTTAGAAATTTTCTTAGCCCATCCCACTATTCTCTTGACCCCTTCTTGCCCCCACTTGAGTGTTTTTGTAACCGACAAACAAACTGACTAACTTAGCCCCTAACTGTCAACAATTAACTAATGACTATCTACTAACTGCTAACTATATGTTTACATGACTATTTAAATGTTACACCAAGTTTGTGGGATGAGAATCGTAGGGGGTGGGGGATGTGTTTTTGGGACAAGATTTTTTGGTAGGGTTTTTTTGGGGGTGACTGGGACTGACCATTAAAAGACTAGGGAAAATTTAACAATGTAGGAAATTTTAAATAATCATATGATAACATTGATAAGGTATTCATCATATATGTTATAGAACCTTTATACATAACATTAGAAATGAATTGAGATTTCACATGAGAGTGAACAAACAGACTAATAGAATTTAGGAATCTTAGGAATTGTGGGACATAGTATGGTGTGAATACCTTCATACATAAAAACATAAAATATATTCATACATAAAATAAAAAGGAACATCTAAAAATTCCATATTTTATGAATTTTTTTAAATCATCATACTTGGGAAAAAGTTACAACAAATACTATTTACTCATTGAGAATAAAATGTATAATCTTTGGCATCAAGTGGCTATATACTAGTGAACTGGAGGCAAAACTAACCTTTTTGGTAGCTAGGGCAATATAATAATCAAACTATAGAAAAGGTTGACATTACTCATCAATGTTTAAAACATGTTAAAAGCAGGTGACTATTTTGTCATTGAACACTATTATTTTAAAATGCTTCTTTTGTTGCTAATGTCCATGGTGAATGTATATAGATACAAGCAGCAACATGGGCATGGCTTCCAATCAAAGTATGACAATGTTCTAGAACATTCTGAATATGATATAGGTGAATAAGGTAAAAATGACAGTATCATAACATATATTGAAAAAAATTACCTTAAACATAGATTTGTTAACCAGAAATTCATTAAGTGTCCGGTCGTTTGCTGGAATTACAGAATGCTGGAATTCATAAATACTGGAATTTGTCAATTCAGGAAGTTTTAAATTTGGAATAGATTGGAACCGTTTGGTTCACCTGGAAGATGAGTGAGAAGATGCATTTTCTGCGTTTGGTTCCATAAATCTGGAATTGGAATACCACCTGAATAAAGTTTTTTTTAAAGTTTTAAATTTTTTTTAATTTTTCTATACAAAATCATAAACAAGTTAAAAACTCCAAAATAGTCATGACATGACTATAAATTTGTCCAACGTATCTATACAAAATCATAAACAAGTTACTATCTCCAAGGTTTGTGTCGACAACCATAGAAAATGAAAAGAGCAGCCAAATTCCTTACGGAAGTTCCCTGTCTTTCAAGCACATTTACGCATATGGTCCCAACAAACAAGTCCGATTATAACACAAAGAAGGCATCGTAGAATGATAATTTCAGCTTTCGCTATTGAGACAATCTTGGTACGAGCCACCTCTCGAGCCTTACACAACTTGCACTCATTTCTTTCATCACGTATAGATGTAGATGGGGCATCATCAACCAGCTAAAGTATCCACATCCATTATTCCCCCACAATACCAAATCTACATTAGTTCTTACTATAATGATTAGTTCTTACATTATTTTTAAACATAAAATATATTTGCATTAACAACCTTTTTTCTATCTGGGCAACACCAAAATTGACGCCCAGGATTACTCTTTGTGTGCGAGGTCTTCAACAAGCATGGGCCAACACCACATTGACAATTATGCATTGGCACATTGACCAAAGCTATCAACCCTATATCAATAATGCACCATCAATACTACATTTGTTACATGAATATTATAATCCTCAAATTGTGGCAGTCATACTTTGCTATAAAAATTTAGAATAAAAATAAGGAAATACAATTAGTTGAAACTCCACCATTTACGCTACACATGATTGCAGTTCAAGATTCATATAAATTTCACACATGAAATACTGAATACTGCTACAAGATAGTCATACCAATTGATTCATGTTAGATCTGATGTAAGCCAATATCCTGTCATCAACCTTAATACTGAATATGATAATCTATATATCTGAATATCTGATTATGATAACAAATGCATCAGTCATGTATCAATTGATATTATCGATTGAAAAAATGATAAATTTAAATCAAGACCTTGGTAATCGTTCAAATACCTGTCCTGTGATTACTGCATAAACTGCTATGAATATTATATGAAACAAGAAGGAATTCCGTTTTGAACTGTTAACAAAACTCATGAAAACATTTCATTATAATGATAGCAAGCATTATCATTTCTGCCCTGAATGATAAACAGTATAAACTGAAGGATATTATGAACAGCAATATGTCCAAGCTTCATAAAGAACAACTTTGTGGAAGGTCTTTTGAAACTTTCAAGAAACCAATTTTACAACCTTGTACCAGCAAAATATAATTTTTTATTCAACTAAAATGATTTCAAAAACTATCCAAACATATGTCAAACTATGCCAACACTGATATCAACTGTTATTATTGGTGATATTAATGTTGTAGAAACAAAACAATCCAAAAGAAGTCAGTCACGTTCACCAAAAACAGATCAAAATTTAACTCATC
>MU223225.1:6481199-6492915 GCA_018584345.1 Thuja plicata
CACATGTATGTGTGTATAAACACATGTGTATGTGTGTATATGTACACAAATGTGTGTATGTGTGTGTATACACACACATGTGTATGTGTGTATATGTGTATACATGTGTGTATATACACATATACACGTGTGTATATACACATATACACGTGTGTATATATATATACATGTATATATACATGTGTATATACACACACATGTATGTATGTATATATACACATGTGTGCATGTGTGTATATATACATACATATATACACACCATATTCAAAGAAATTAAAAAATAAAGAATTAAAATTCCTTATGCATCTTCTGGGTGAACCAAACGGGTCATACCATATTCCAGATTTTATTTTGAGGATAAGCATCTTCTTGAATATGCAGCATCTTCTTGAATTGACCATATCTAGGATATGGTATTCCAGCAGCCAAACGGGCCCTAAATATGAGCACAAAAGTGAGTGTTACCTGTGAAAATTTGGTATTTTGGCATTCTCTGTAGTTTGGAAGTTTTCTTGCATTTTTTTAAAAAACTTCTGTTGGATATGGAACAGTGTTTGCACTGGCCATATCTGATATGCTACTTACTCATGCTAAGAACAATGATATACATAACAGATTTGTGTCTGAGGGATGTATGCAAGGAATATCTTATCTAAATCTTTATTGGATACAGGGATAGACTGATAGTTGTATCTAGGAGAGGGGGTATATTTGGTTGCATAGCTAAACGTTGCAGTTCTACTTTATACACAATTTGTTTACAGCATAAAAAGATTAAAACAGGAGTTTGTATGCTTGGCACATGTTTCTTTCATTGCATAAAGGTTTGTGCTTCTAGATTCTAAAATACTGTGCAAGAGGAAAGTAAAAGCAGACCAAAAGAAAACTAGTTGGTATAATTTAGATATAATATCTAGGCAAAGAGTAACTATATACAGTTAACAGGCTATTATTTGACAAGATCCACACACTGTCAATTTTTAGGAAGTCATGGCACTTACAAGCATGAGAGGAAAAATATATTTCTTCCCACTTTCTTGCTGCATAGCTAGCATGTTTCAGTGCCTATCGGCTTGAGCTTTAAAGTCATGTCGGCGTTTCTTTGTATTTTCATCTAAGTGGGAGGTACATGATCAATTTGTTTTTTGAAGATATCATATTGAGTTGGGCTAGTAAACCTTATTTCTAAATTCTGTTAGATTTTTTTTGTTTTTCGAAAAATTATGTTTCCTGTTTGTGTAGAATGTCAAACCTCCAAGGCGTAGTAGATTTAAAATTTGTGACAGATTTATTTAATAATTTTGTTAAGGCATAGTTTTTATCTTTTGACATTTTAATATTATTATTTTGTAGGTTCCAGGTGTTCCACTTCTTCTTGTCCAAAAGAACTCGTTACTTCTTGAAGCACCTTCTGAATATCAACATCAAGTTGCTAGGATGAGTGAAATTGAACGAATGCATATGAATGAAAGAGAATACAAAGTCTTGGAGACTCGTGAGGCAAAAAAGAACGAGTCTATTGTAGAAGGTGCTAGTGCACATGATATGTCAAGAGATGAGTTACCCAAGGAAATAGAGTCAGAAGAAAATAGTAACAGTAGGAGGATGTTAGCAGTGAAGGGTCAACCCAGATTCAAAAGGAAGAAAGCAAAGGTGAGATTTGTATTTTCAGTTCTTTTCATTTGACTCAGGCACATCAGAGACTGTGTTGAAGTATATTAGTAATATATGGAAAATGAGGTAAATGGGGAGCTCATGATTAAAAAGACAAAATATAAAGAAGAGAGTTAGTAAAGGATTGATGCATCAATACCTTATGAATAAATAGCTACATAATAGGAAGGACTAAATGCGACTATAGATTCTATTGATTTAAGATCCAGGACATCATTTAATAATCCGTACAGAAATTCTTTGACACTGATTTCAAAGAGGTAGCTTCATATGGTTGCTCATAAACTATTTCTTACACTATTATCATGTACTTGTGCACATATTTTTTTCTTTCTGTTCCATCAAAATGAATAAAAAGAAAATCCAATGCTGTTTATAGATGTTGAAGGTGAATAAAATGTTTAAGTAATCTTCTATATGTGTGGCTTTTTGTAATAAGAGAACTTTGTCAATGTTGCCAGTGGCTTTGCTTGATGATTATTCCATTTTTTAAAAGTGTAGTTCAAAATTTGTAGTTAATCTCTTTCAGAGCTTGTGTCTGATTCATCTAAAGCCTGTCAATCCAGGACTTGCAACTGGATTATTACACGGACCTTATGCCCTTTCAAAAGAAAAAAATCAGGAATAATATGATTAAGTTTTTGGCTGTTGGGTTTACAAGTCCTCTAACTTCCCCATCCTTCAGGTTTATAAAAGGTTGTGGGCTGCTTGTAATTTTTACTTCATATTCTTCCTTAAAGATGAGAGTCTCAGTGTTTCTCTAGTTATACATTTTGAAAAGTAGGAAGTTGGAGACCAACAATGAGGCAAACAACAGTGTGTATAGATTTCTAGCAGATTATTGATCATTGAGAATTGTTTATCGCAGACATGAAAAATGGCTATCCCACTTGAGAAATCTTAACCAGTTGTTTGGAAGAAATATAGCCCGTTAACTTTGTCACTCTTTATTTTTTTGATATTTTGAGTTTCTTCATTTCATGTTGCCAATGGCGGAGGTGGTTGTTCACATGTAGGAACAAATCTTGGTCATGAATGACATGCAAAGTTTTTAGGGCAAAATATTTGACATTCTTACTGGTGTTGATGTATGTATGGGAAGTTGGTCCAACTGAGAAAGAAGGAAGAGATGCACATTACAGCAAGTTTTTCAAAATATCTTCTTTGGGTTATATTCTGTAGTAGAAAGCCCATTTTCTCAGGTGATAGGAGAGTCAAGCAGTGCCCAAAGGCCTTAAACATAGAAAAAAGGGATGTTTGAAGAATTTCAGAAACAAGGGAATGTTGATGTGGCAAATGTCAAGCGGAGGACGGGAATCAACTATTTGTCGAGGAAAATTGGAGTCACAAGTCCCCTCAATTATTGAAGATATGCAAAAGAGAGTAAAGAGCCACTGGCAAATTGTTTCACATTAAGGTAGTGTTGCACACCTACTAAACTTTCTTATACAAGTCTTTTGTTGCATGCTTCACTCTGTCCGTCTACCATAGCGTTTCATGTATAAGCTGAATGTCATGATTCAAGTCTTAATATCTGTCTATGTTAGTCCAACTGTATGTCAGTCCAGGGAACATTGTGATGGAAGTCCCATAGTGTTGTATGTATAAGCTGAATGTCATGATTCAAGTCTTAATATTTGTCTATGTTAGTCCAACTGTATGTCAGTCCAGGGAACGTTGTGATGCAAGTCCCATAGTGTTGAATGTATAAGCTGAATGTCATGATTCAAGTCTTAATATCTGTTTCAACTCTATGTCAGTCCAGGGAACACTGTGTTGCAAAAGATGTTTTTGTCCAAATCAGGAGTTGATCCAGGTGGAGCTGAGGTGACTAAGTACTCTCCTTGACAGTCTTATGTGTTGAGTGTAGTTGGAGATCTCCTATGAGACACATATGATATCAACTCCTGAAATGTGTGCCAAGCAGGTAGTTGATATGTTACAAGTGACAGGAGGTGACAGTTAGGTGCTGTATCAGACATTAAATGACAAACACAAACAAAAGGACTTCCTGGACTGAAAAGATATCTCTCAATGGACAGTAATGGCAAAAACTTGTGCCTGCAGGTCATGTCAGTATCGCAAGTGAGTTCTGGTATGGATCTTGTTCGGGTTCGTGGCTCTGGTTAATTTTTTTTTGGGTTTGGGTTTGTTTTGGACTTTTGGTTTCATCCACACACTCTGTCTCTCTCACACACATAAAATTTCAGATAGCATCATATATAGAACAAAACCACCATAAATTTGAATGTCATTTAAAACATGCATGATAAATATAAAATATTCATTGTTCAAACTTCAAGTTCTATATTAAAATAATAACATCAAGTGCATCAATTAGTTCTAAACTTTTAATCATCAAATGGATTTTTTAAGTCATCAATATCATCATCATCATCATCATCATTGACATTAGATGATGTAGGAAAATTAGATGAACCACCAGCAGTACTATTGCCGATGCCACTTGCACTAAAAGTGTGCTGGCTTTCGGACTTTTCAAATGCAATATGCTGGGAAGTAGAAGCATCCAAGTCAGTATGCTCTGGCTCTATATACCACAACTTCATGCACCCTTTAGTCATGTTGTTTGTGCAAAAGAAGACATAAATTGGACTGTACCTATAATGAGTTTTCCACTTTTTTGAGTGAAATTTATTGCACTTTACTGAGTGGATGAAAGGATATGTGCTCCAATTACTCTTAGATGCAAATGAACTAGCAACCTATGAAGACAAAGTAAACATTTAAAGTTATACATTATAAAAATAAATTTTAAAAAGTAAAAAACCACAAATGAAGTTGAAAATTTAAAGACTAAAAAATAAAAATTTATTAAACTTGTGATAAATCTTTGATTGTGAGGGGTTGTAGGTGTTGGAATTGTTGGCTACGGGAGTACCACCAACTATGAAAATCCTTTTTAAACCTATCGCAAAGATCCTCAATACTTTAACCATTTGAGTGCACAAATTCAATGAACTCACTTGTACCCTTCAACTTTTTCAAAATATCTTTATGGGGAAACCCTTGTTGGCATAGAAAGAATCTTATATTGTAGTATTTTGGAGTCAATGCAAAGGAAAAAAAATGTAATGGGATGGCCATTTTGTTCAACCATTTTCAACAATTGTGTGTACTTGTTTGAAGAAAGACTCTTCAAGGTCTTGTTCTTTCGCATTTATGATGTTCTTCATCTTCTCGATCATTGAATCAATGCCATCATATATCACTCCCATGTAGTTCTTGTAAATTTCAGTATAGCAAATCATGCTTGAAATGTGTTCGGTGAAACTAAGGCAGATACTTCACACAATCCCACTACGAGTCATCTAATATCATCCACTTAATTTTTTTGCCTTTCAGAGTTGCTTTGCCTCCACTTATACAAATTTTGGCTAATCACCATGCTAGAAAGTACCTCTCTAAATTTTACAAGGATGATTGTGTTGTAAGCGAAACAAGTCTCTACAACCTATGTAAAATTAAAAAATAAAATAATGAAAATTTAAAAACAAGATTTAAAGAAGAATTAGAATACACAATCAAATTATGAAAGTGTAAAATTATATACTACTTCACTTACCTTGAATAGCTTCGATTTTGAAAATGATCTAAAGTGTCTTTGAGACATGTGGTGGTTGGTGATGAACATTTGGATGTCCTCATCCTTTGCACACAACTCTTTGATCCAATCAATTTTATTCCCAATCTTTTGTAGCATAAAATTGAGAGAGTAGACCGCACAAGGTGTACAAAAGGTATGTGAATATCGTTTCTCAACCAAAAACCTGTTAATATTTGCAGATTTCTACCTAGGGTTTGCAATCTATAGATGTTCTTTTAAAACCAAAACATAATAAGGTATTGACAAGGACATGAAAAGATAGTACCTGGTTTATGCTGTCCAATTCTCTTTGAATTTGTCCTCAATGATCATCCAGTAGACTGCTTCAGATTTCCTTCTATAATGAATGCGAAATGATTAAATTCATATGTAATGTATGACTGTTGTAAATCATCAAATTCGGATATGCTTATAGAGCGGATTTCCTTGACATGTTATGTCTTCTATGTCTTGGGTAATTCACACCATAGGTCACACACATATATATATATATGTGTGTGTGTGTGAAGACATTCAAAAAGACACACCTCAACATCAATTGTGAAGGCCGACCTGAATCAGATAAGTATATTTCACATAGTATTAACACAAGTTGTCCCTTTTGGACAATATGAAGTCGTCCCTCTAAAAGATGTTTCTTATCTTTCATTCAGAGTTTAATACAACAATTAATGAGATGTATGTTGAGATAGATAATAAATAATAGGTATATTATTTGTTATTCATCTCAGCATACATGCCATTGATTTGATCTTTCTGAAAAGGCTATAAATATCAACACTCCCTCTTGGTCTTGAGGGAAGATCAATAACATTGACCTCATAATGTAATCACTAGATCTCTATCACACTAGATCTCATTCTGACATATGAATTATTGTCCTCAACAATAGATTTCAATCTATGTGATCTCAATAAATATGGAAACATCAAAAACATAATGTATTCATACCTGATGTAGTCACTCTGATAATCATCCTCAGGATGTCTCAACCTTTGTGATATCATCTACTACAAGATGTAAGGTTATTCAAACATAACACATAATGTAAGCATCATTCACATGTAAAGAGAGGTAAGAAGCATCATTGACATCATCCTCATGATGTAAACAATAATCACATATAGATCTCAACTCTATGTATACCATTATCTCAATAAGGATAATACATCTCAAATTTATGTAAGAAAAGATATCATCAATAAAACAATATATCTCAATTCTATGTAATCAGAAAAGGTATCATCAATAGATCTCAAATTAAGTATCTCCCACAATTGTAAGTTAGCATTATTCACAAATAATGATGTAAGGTGTGGATTGCCTTCATGTGAGATTCCATTGCACAAGTTCTTTGAAAGATAGCCTTCATTGGCGATTCTATCGAAGAGCCTCAATGCTCAAATATCCAAGAGCCTCAATGCTCAAATATGCAGGTTCCTTAACGCTCAAATATCAGGAGCCTCAATGCTCAAATATCAAGAGCCCCAACGCGCAAAAATAGAAGTCTATCAACAAAAAATCATATTTTCACCACATAATAATTTATATTTAACATAGCGAAGAATCATATTCTCAATGGATAGTAACATTTGATTTATTTATAACAAGTGATGTGATATCTCTTCAAGAAAACAAAATTGCAAAATCTAACAAGGAATTAGAAACATAACTTTTAAGTTCATGAAGGCCCATATATAACTCCCTTTCAAGGTGAAGACTAAAGGACAAGGTGTTCAGATTCTGTTTCCTTTACTTCTGCAATAGAGGCTTGATGATTGTTTCGATCTGGACAATTTGCTGCCTTGTGACCAAGTTTGTCACATCTATAGCTTTGTACCTTAGAGAGATTTCTCTTTTGAAAATTGTTGTTTTGATAGTCTCTCCCTCTCCATCCATTATTGAGAGAATTCCCTTATTGCCTATTTTGATAATCTCTCCTTTTAAGGTGTAATATCCCTACCAAGTGTTAAGGGCTACTTTTCATAGATCTTCTAGTTGTTGAGAATTTCAACCCTTTTTATTTCTCCTAAGGTGGTTTTAAGTGATTAGAGCAAGGGATGATGCTGCTCAACTGGGACCATACATAATTTCCCAAGTTAGTTTCTTGACCTCACTATAACTCCCATACTTCTCATATGACGTGACTTTCTTTTACCCGTGTTGAATCAATTCTGATTCTTTCTGCTGATTTGAGTATTCCGATCCATAGAATAATATAATTTGCTCTACCATTATTCATATTGAGGTTAAATTCATAGGCTACACCGAGATTCATACCATTGTGCATTAACAAACCCTTATTAGCATTCATGATGGTTGAGTGTAACAACAATAAGTAGTAGCAGAAATGATTGCTCACATGGTCTCGTGATTATCTTCAGCAGAGACGTTACTGACTAAGGTCCCTTATTTATCTCTGTAATGTTATCAAATTCAAAATTATTGATTGACAATTCTGCATATTATTCAAATATCTTTTCGTTGAATAATCGCATTCTTCCTATCTAAATCACAAGACTTCAAATTCATCTTAGACAAAGGCGATATCCAATATTGAAGTTTTCATAATTTCTCCAAAAACATAGCTTGTAAGTCCCTGTGATGGTGACGAATTCACTAAGTTTGTGTTATTCTCTTGCCCATAGAATATTCGCCTAGCATATAACATTAGTTGTTATTGCAGGACCACCCTCTTATTTGGTTTACGCAGGTTCCCTTTCGAATCCTCTGCATTGTTCTTTTATATATATGTTTGCATCTTCACACCCTTCTCCCATTCCTGAAGTTTGATGAGCTGATATGATTATACCCATGCTTGCGACCTTGAACACTTGTCTATCAATGATAGGTATTTGAATTCCAAAAAATGTAGATATTAATATGTATTAATTTGATTTGATGAGGATCTCCGAATAGAGAAGCAAATCTATGACCTCAAGTTCAAGTAGCCTCTCAAAGTAGAAGATCATAAATGTTCTGACTGCATGAATATCTTATATGCTGCGGGTTATTGCCGACCATACTTCTGCTGTGTTCATATATAGATAGTATTCACTAGACCTGAATCTTTGCATGCTCACCGGATTTTGTATATATTGCAGTCCTGAGTTTATATTGTTTGCACGCCTAGGTGTAATTCGATCAGACCTAGATATGTGCTTAGATCGCCATGAATCTGCTCAGATTTTGTGAATATTAGATAAATCGCTTGCATATGATATTCTCTGCCTTCTATAAGATGTTTGATGCCTTACCAACTGTACCTTGCTAGTGTATTGGCGGAGCCTTGATGATAATTGAATCAGATTTATTTGAAGAAATCACGAAGAAGTAGTTTACATGAGTTGAATGTAGATGTAATAACCATAGTCCCAATTTGGAGGTTTTAAAAGATAAGATTGAATCCCTTAAATCTGAATGATCTTTTTCCCACCATAGCTCTGATACCATGTTAATATTTTCAGATTTCTACCTAGGGTTTGCCATCTATAGATGTTCTTTTAAAACCAAAACATAATAAGGTATTGACAAGGACATGAAAAGATAGTATCTGGTTTATGCTGTCCAATTCTCCTTGAATTTTTCCTCAATGATCATCTAGTAGACTGCTTCAGATTTCCTTCTATAATGAATGCGAAATGACTAAATTCATATGTAATGTATGACTGCTGCAAATCAGCAAATTCGGATTTGCTTATAGAGCGAATTTCCTTGACATGTTATGTCTTCTATGTCTTGGATAATTCGCACCATAGGTCACACACACACACACATATGTGTGTGTGTGTGTGCGTGAAGACATTAAAAAAGACACCTCAACATGAATGGTAAAGGCCGACCTGAATCGGATAAGTATATTTCGCATAGTATTAACTATTAGAATATTTTACTTATTTCCTTCTTAATGCTTCAGATTAGATTCCGTTTGTATATAGCACTCTAATATTAGACTCTTGCTATTTTGTTACAGTCTAATATTAGATAGTTGCTATTTTGTAGATATCGGGTGTTGTATATATGAGCGTGTTGCTCTTTGTAAATATCAAGCAATACATTAAAATCTATTTGCTCTTGCATCTAGCATTTTATGGTATCAGAGCGTAGGCAAATATTTTTTTGAAAAAATAATAATTTCTTTGAAATTATTTTGCTCCCATTTTTTTCAAAAAAAAAAATTCCGGATCGTTCTTTGTTTTGGGTTGAAAGGGTTTTCTTTCACAAGTCTTAAATCGCAGGTTTTTGCTTATGCTATTTCTCCTATTTTTTCACGCAGTTGGGTCAAGCTGAAACTCGCGGTTTTTGAAATCTGGATATTTTTTTGTGTGAAAATCTTGTGGTAAAGTTTTTTTTGGTCGTTTTGGCTCATACACACAATTTTACCCTAAATCGTGATCTGGAGATTTCGGTTTCTTGGGGTTTTTTTGCTGCACGCGATTCTCTTTGCAAAATCACGGATTAATTCGAGCCACTTCGTTTTTTCTTTTGGAGCAATTTTAGGGCTGCGTTTGGATCCATTTTTTTCTGGACTGACTCTCTTCAAAACCTTCGGCTTTGCCTCAACATTTTATGGAAACAAAATCGACTGTTTTCCCTATTTTTTTCTGACGTTTTTCTTACCAGGACCGTTTTGTGCTCGAAACCCTAGTTTTTGAGGTCAGAATTTTTTTTTGATAACATATTATTGGTGGGTTTTTCGAGATCTTATCTGGGTCTTCATCGGATTTTTTTGGGTGCTTCGTTTTTCGTGCCTCAATTTTTGAGCCAGCGGATTTGAATTTCGACTTCAGATTCCTTCTGGGTACCTGTTGAATTTTTTTGGGTCAAGCCAGAAAATTGTCTTGAAATCCGTGCCTGTGAAGTGTGTACCTGACAATGGCATCTTTGACCAACCTGATGTTAGAGAGCAGTCAACGGTTTAATGGCAACAATTATAATACTTGGAAGCAGCTCATGTTGACCATATTTGAGTATTGACTCCTTGATGAGTTGGTTTTGGGCACAGAATCTCGTCCTACCATTGTTGGAGCTGATCAGGACAAGTTTGATGATCGTAACGGAGAAGCTATCGTGCTTCTAAAGCTGTCTGTTACAGATGACCAGTTGCCTCAGATTCCCTCAGGGAAGACAACCTCTGATATTTGGAAGCACCGGAAGGAGTTACATGAGACTTCTGATAAAAGTCGGGCGTTTTTCTTAAAAAATCAATTGTTCTCTATCATGATGGATGAAAATATGTCTTTATAGGAGCATCTCACGAAGATTAAAGACATTCGAGATCAGCTCAAGGCTATTGGTCGGAAATTGGAAGAAGATATGGTAGTCATCACTCTCAAGAGTCTACCACAATCTTATGTGGACTTTGTTGAAACTCTCAACATTACGTCTACGAATGTTGATTTGAAGTTTCTTGATTTATGCAACAAACTCCTACAGCAAGATCGCTAGAAGCAGCAGTTTGGTAGCCGTGCTCCCTCATCCTCTTCAAAACAAGCCTTTGTAGCTAAATTTCAACCATCTTTGTCATCACAACAAGGAGACAACTCTCAGCAAAAGAAAGTGCAGTGCCACTACTGTCGCAAGTATGGCCATATGAAGAAAGATTGCCGTCAGAGAATCGCTTCTGAACAAAGGAAGCAAGAAGGGTCACATCAACAGGCAAATTGTGCTGACCAATCTGAGCAGGAGTTTGTTTTTTACGCTTTTATGGCTAAAAGCCCCTTAGATCTATCTAGGTCTTCTGCTTGGTATATCGATTCTGGTGCTTCACGTCACTTTTCTCATAGGCGTGACTGGTTTACAGATTTCTCTCCTTTCAGTGATTCAGTTGTGTTTGGAGAGGAATACAAAATTGTTGGCCGAGGAAATGTTCAGATACAGTCTGGTGGGAGGAAACTCATCTTCCTCAATGTGTGCTACGTTCCTGGTATGACACTCAATCTGCTCTCTGTGAGTCAGATCATGAGGAATTCTCCTCAGTTGGATGTGGTGTTCAGTGCTCACAAATGTTCCATTATTGATCGAGAGACTCGTCTTACTGTTGCTACTGGTCTAGAGGATCATGGCCTATATCGACTTACTGACACTGGTGATTCTCTTGAGATAGCTATGATAGCTCGTACTTCATCTCTCAGCACTTTGTGGCATCAGCGATATGGACATCTCAACATCTAGTATCTCTCTTAGCTGTCCCGAGAGGGACTTGTTTCTGGTCTACGTGATATACAAACAACATCTTAGGGTGTGCGGTGCTTGTCAAGCTGGCAAACAACATTGGACTCCGTTCAATGATGGAGACTCTTGGCGTGCATCTAAGGTACTTCATTTACTTCATGCTGATATTTGTGGCCCTATGAATACATCTTCAGTTACTGGTTGCAAATACTTTCTGCTTATTGTTGATGATTTTAGTAG
>MU223225.1:6493918-6511317 GCA_018584345.1 Thuja plicata
TTCCTTTAGGAAAGAAGCCCATTAGCTGCAAATGGGTGTACAAGGTTAAATACAAAGCTGATGGAACCTTAGACAAGTATAAGGCTCGTCTTGTTGCTCGTGGGTTCTCACAAAAGGAAGGCATTGACTATGAGGAGACCTTTGCCCCTACAACCAAAATGAGTATTGTACGGCTTGTCCTTGCCTTAGCAGCTCAGTTCGGTTGGGAAGTCCATCAGGCGGACGTTAAGAGTGCCTTTTTGAATGGTGACTTGCAGGAAGAGGTCTACATGACGCAACCTCCTGGGTTTAAGGTTGCTGGTCAGGAACACAAAATCTATAAACTTGTCAAAGCTCTCTATGGTCTGAAACAAGCCCCTCGGGCTTGGTACATGAAGATTGATAAATACTTAACCGATCAAGGTTTTCAGCGGAGTCCATTAGATTCAAATTTATATATCAAACATGTAGGTGATGATATATTGTTTATAGTTGTCTATGTGGATGATTTGATCATTACTGGCAATTCAGAACATTTGATCACTGAAATCAAACAGGATTTGTGTCGCACCTTTGACATGACAGATTTGGAACTCTTGCACTATTGTCTTGGAGTTGAGGTTTGGCAGACTGAGCACAGTATCTTCCTGTCTCAGTCCAAGTATGCTAGAAATCTTGTGGACAAGTTCAAAATGCAGGATTGCAAACCTGCCTCCACTCATATGGAACCAGGGCTCCAATTGTCAGCTCAGTCAACTTCACCTGTTGTGGATGAATCTTTGTTTAGACAACTAGTGGGCAGCCTCATTTATCTTACTGCCACTAGACCTGACATTAGTTTTGTAGTCAGCTATATATCCCGCTTTATGATAGCTCCCAAGGTTGATCATTGGACAACAACAAAGCGTGTTCTGCGCTATGCCAATGGTAGTCCTGATTATGGCCTTCTATACACTCGGAGTTTTGATCCTGCCCTATGTGGTTACATAGATTCAGATTGGGCCAGTTCTGTTGATGATCGTAAGTCTACCGCTAGATATGTGTTTAATTTGGGATCTGGTGTTGTCACTTGGACTAGTAAAAAGCAGCAGGCAGTGGCTCTGTCTTCCACTGAAGCAAAGTATCGGGGAGCAGTTAAGGCAGCTTGTGAGGCAGTATGGCTTCGGCGGATGCTTGCGGATATGCATGTTCCTCAGACAGGACCGACTCCCCTATTCTGTGATAATCAGGGGGTGCTCAAACTGGCCAAGAATCCGGTCTTTCATGAAAGAACCAAGCATGTTGAAACTCATTGTCATTACATTCGTCAGCTGGTTGAAGACAAATCCATTCAATTACGCTATGTTTCTACCTTGGAGCAGCCTGCAGATATCTTCACCAAGCCGCTTGGTTCTGATAAATTTGTCAAATTCAGGGAATCTATTGGTGTTGTTGATAGATTGAGCATTATGGGAGGGTATTAGAATATTTTACTTATTTCCTTCTTAATGCTCAAGATTTGATTCCGTTTGTATATAGCACTCTAATATTAGACTCTTGCTATTTTGTTACAGTCTAATATTAGATAGTTGCTATTTTGTAGATATCGGGTGTTGTACATATGAGCGTGTTGCTCTTCGTAAATATCAGGCAATACATTAAAATCTATCTGCTCTTGCATCTAGCATTTTATTAACACAAGTCATCCCTTATGGACAATATGAAGTCATCCCTCTAAAAGATGTTTCTTATCTTTCATTCAGAGTTTAATACAACAATTAATGAGATGTATGTTGAGATAAATAATAAATAATAGGTATATTATTTATTATTCATCTCAGCATACGTGTCATTGATTTGATCTTTCCGAAAAGGCCACAAATATCAACACAACCCAACCCAACCCAACAACTCTACAATTCTTTGTGCTGTCCATTATGACTTGAACAATACTTCCTTAATGGATGTGATGAGAATATCAACAATTTATTAACCCTCTTTTGACAGCTCCTCACAATCAATGATTCTCAAAATTATTGCTCCATAAGGGGACACAACTATGACATTGATCGAGGGCCAATTTGTTTTTTTGGCTTCTTTTCACTCATCTAAAACAATGGACACATCTGTTTCAAGCAAATGAATCTCTTGTGGGCTTCAATGAATCTTCAATGATCTTGACCTCTTTTTCCAATAAGGTGTTAGGCACCTTCTCATAATTTGGGCCCTTAAACCCTTTTGGGTCCTCATTTTTTTTTTAATCATCTCTTGCCAGAATGAAAAGCAGACAACATTGAAAGCCAACCCATTTGCATAAATACATCTTGCTACGCATTGGTTGGCGATGTTTCAATTATCATTTTGAAATGCAGCTTCCAAAGGCCCCTTTGGTCTTTTGTTTGTAGTGGGTTCTTCACTTTCAAGATGAGTAGCCAAAAATGGGTGGCTTTCTGCCAAAACTATGGGATTAGATGGGGACATTAGGGGCTTCATTCCCTTTGATCTTTTTTTTAATTAAGGTGTGACTTGATATACGGCCCGCCTGCTCATCTGCTTGTTTTTGTTCCATAATATATTTAATCATTATCTCTCATGGCACAGATGCACCATTCTTTCCAGGACAATGTTTGATCCCTTGACCAAATATTCCACATGGTGGTTTGCTTTTCTTCCAGCTGTTTGACTAATCTTCCCTAAAGGTAAGCTACTTATTATCAAGAAGGCCAGGTCAATGGCTAATGAACAAAGAGCTATTTCTAAGAATTGGACTTTCTCTACTCTTTAGGCTTTGCACATCTAAGGGGTTCTTGGAGTGGAGGCATGGTGGGTTTTTGAGGTCGATGGTTTTCCCTGTTCTGGTTTGGTGGGGGAAGGAGATTCTAGGGTTGTTGAATGTTTCGACTCAAGGCAAGTTTGGGGTCTGATGTATTTTGGTATCCTTGCCTTTGGGTTTCTGTCTGTTGTGGGATCTGTTTGTTGGACCTTGCTGCCTCCCTCTTTTTGGCTGGGGTGTTTGTGGTGGTTGGGCTTTGGAGACTGGATCTCTCCTATATTGCCCTTGCTTTGGAGGATTTCACATCTTTGGGGATTGTGTCTTCTCGTTAGTTAACAATGCGAGGCTTGGTTGGCCTTTTGGAGAGCCACGATATTGTCTTGAATCACATTTTGCAATTATAGCCGCTAGGCTGGCTCGTTCTGTAGTTGTGTTGTTTCTCTTGGAGGAGCCTCTTTCCCCGAGTTGTGTTTTTTCTCTGCATCTTGAAGGCTTCTCTTTTTGGTTTGGATACGGTTCTTTGAGTGCTGCTGGCCTGGCCATGATTGATGGTGTTGCTTCCTGTTGGTACTTTTTGACGCCTCTAGAAGAGGATAAGGGCATCTTTTTGATATTTTTGGCTGGTTCTTTCTGGGTGATGGGTATGAAGCGATTGCGATATTTCTTTCATATAACCATAAGACTTTCTGTTTTTAGGTGTTGCAGTTCTTTTGAGGATCCCTCTTTGGCTGTAACTTTTTTGGTGGTTCCTAGATTTCCTAGGTTTTTTCTTGGTGGTTTTTGGTTAGCGGTTTTTGTTATAATGGTATTTCATGAGTCTATAGAGGAGGCTTCATGTATGTGCTTTTTTTTTAATGGTGAAACCCTAGTTCTGTGGTGGGCAACAAGGATGAAATCTGCTATATATTTTAAATGTTGCTGCCATGTGGGGATTTTGGAACTGGTGGGTTGGAATGAGGTTCAGTACTTGCATCTGTGGTTTTTGCTAACTTATCCTATTGAGGTGGATCTGTCTATTGAGGTGGAGGTGGACGTTGGCAAAGATTCTGGTAGATGCTAATTGAGAGCTGATGCAATGCAAACTTTTAAAGATTTATTCAGCTATATTTTTGATGGTGATTCTTGGGTTCAGAAGTCTTTGTCTTCTGAGCAAGAAGTGCAGAATATGCATCTCGGGTTTCCACTGACTTTTCCTATTGAGGTGGATCTATCTTCTATTAAGGTGGAGTAGTTGTTGCTGTGGCTTCTGGGAGATGCTTGAGAGCTGATTTAATGTATGTCTTAATGTTTTATTCAGCTATATTTCTTTTGGTCATGGTTTTGGGAGCCATCATAAAACCCAAGGTGGTGGTGGGAGCCAAGTCACATCCCATGGCAGGCTTACTTTCAACTGGCTTTTTGAGGATCTATATTGTGAGATGGTTTGTTATTATGGTTTTGGGAGCCATGTTAAAACCCAATGCTATGGTTTGGGGAGCCTTTCAAAACCCCATGGATCTCCTTGATTGAGTGAGTCAATATTTGATGTGAGGCGTTGGCCTTGTGTTGTGGTCTTGGGCATTTGAAGCCTTGTTTGACTATTGTTTTTAAGATGGTGTCTGTTTGCTGGTTTGGGGCTGCTGTATTGTAATGTTGTATTTTTTTTGCAGCTTTTCGTTTCAGTGGGGTTCCAGATCCCCCTCAAAATCTGCTTGTATAGGGTTTCGGGGTCCCTTGAAAACCTGTTTTTCCCTAATCAAAAACAAAAGGCACATGCCTATTGCATCAATCATGCCTTATTATTAATGATTTTGAAACGTAGTGCAAGGTAGGAATAAACTGTGTGCAAAATCACAATCTGAGGATGGGCTCGAGACAAAAGATGTTTGCAGATAACTAAATGAGCATGGGCATCTTCTTATCTAGATCCAAGAGTGCATTAATAACAGTTGCCGCTCTATTGATTATCTACAAAGTTACTAGTTCGAATTTGGATGCGGACGTGGGTATGAGAACCCAGTATGTGGATACGTGAATTTTTTTTTGGGAGTTTTGGATACGTTTGGGTACGTGTGTGTGCGTGTATATACACAAAAAATAAAATAAATTTAAAGAAATATACAAAATTAAATCATTTGATAGTCCTAGTATGATACTTCATCATTGGCTAATGCCAAATGCCAAAGATAATTATAAATATAAAATGCCAATTGATAGTTCACAAATATAAAAATAAGCCATATCATATATGTCTATGTTCATGATTCCAATGAAAATCAGAAAATCATTACAATTTCAATTACAAAATGTAGTTCACGACTCATCAATCATCATAAGGATTATCAATGGATGGTTTCTGGTTAAGTGAAAAGTCATGGTTATCAAAGGACGGTTTATTATTTTTATTAAAATAATAAAAAGTCACTTTTAAAGCACATGTGTTGAGTGAAAAGTCACCTTTTTAATGTTTTTTTTGCAAATTCTGTGCACTGGGCGTTCGGGTGCATTCGGATGCATCTGGTGCGCTTGGATGCTCACATGGAGTGCTTTTTCTTCCTGTGGGCGTATTCAGATGCACATCCGAATGCACCCACTAGGAGAAAAAGTGATCCTCGCGAGCATCCAAACCAAAGTTACCAAACTCCAACTCGGCAAGGCTGACTAAACTCGTGACTCAACGGCGACTCGACAATGACTCGACAAAATGAAAAAACCCTTGAAATTTAGAGATTTTTAACGATTTAAAACTTGTTTCATTACCTGTTATTGAATAAAGCTTAAAGACACTATAGCATCATCTAATAGAAGCTAATTTGATCACATACATAAACATACATCCATCATCTAAGTACAAACGTAAATTGTAGCTGAAGGAAATAGCAAATATAGATATATAGAATTATAAATCTTGTCAAATGTATATAAAATCCATGAAATCCATGACATCAAATGTTCCCAAACATGTGTAAATAAAAACAAGTCTATGACTCAGGCTCAGGCTCAAGCTCAGGCTCAGAGTAGTCTATCTGCCTCCTAGAAAGGCATCGAAGGTAGGTCCTGGATGACTGAGCCGCCATAGTCTCTGCCTGTGAGGTGCCACTTTGATCAACATCAGCTGTGCCTGCTCGTACTCTATCCTCCTCTGCCATAGCCACAACCTTAGCCTCTCTGTCTGCCTGGTCAACTCACTCAAGGTCCTCATCAGTGAAGACAAGATAAGTAGACTCAGTGAGCCACTCAGACTCTGGATCAATCTCCTCTAGCGTGATTGGAGAGGTGTCACTGACCAAAATTCGTATGGTTCTAAGCCGAAGGTTGTAATGAACAAAGACTAGGTCATTCAACCTCTCGACAAACAATCTATTACGCCTCTTTGAATGGATGTGCTCGAACATACTCTAGTTGCGCTCACATCCTGAAGCGCTGCATGGATGGCTCAATATATGGATGACATTTTTTTGAAGGTGTGGGGCTGTAAGCCCAAAACGTTGCCACTATCTGAAATAAGGAAAAGAAAAAAATTCAGTCTCATTTCCAAATTTAAGGCTAGATTATAAAATCAAAGTGCATAAACTTAAGAATCTTAACATATATTTCTAAATTGAAATTCTAACTGGCGGCAATTTTGTCCGAGCGTCTTTGCACATTTTGCTTCTGAAAATCACCCCTGTTGCATTATCAAATGCGTCCATCTCGTGCAGTTTAGTTGTGGTATCAGTAGACATCTTTTGTACCACTGTATATAGGCCACTAAGAACCTCCTCACCTGCCTTGAAATCTTTGTGGAAATGCAATGCTGGATTTAGGAAATAAGCTGTTGCATGGATGGGCATGTGAAGCTAGTTATGCCATCTCCTATCAATTATCTCCCAAATGGGGCCATACTTATCCTCTATTCCTCCATATATAGATCTAATGGCCTCATTGGCCCTATCCATGCCCTCATATATGTAGCCCATAGAGGGGTTCTTCCCATCAACAACTCGTAGGAGAACTACCAGGGGCTTAGTGGCCTGCAAATATTGTTAAACAAAATATTTGCATGAAAATAAGCAAAATTGCAAAGTTGCAAACAAAAAAAAAATATGCACATAAAATTATTTAAAAGTAAATACTAAATATTAAACTGTAATAAATTTACCTACACAATTTCTGCACAAGGGGTCCAAAAACCTGCATCATAAAAAATGCAATCTGCCATATCCATCCCTACAATGGTCGTAGCATAGGATGAGGAAGTCCACTCCTTACCAACAAACATGTGCCTAAAAGCTGCCTTTGATTTCATCAAGGAATTTAGTGTGATAAAATTAGAGGCGAATCTCGTGATACTAGGACGAGCCAACTCCTTTTGCCCCGTGTATTGCCTCATAATGCTAAGGACCAATGCATGATTGTAGATAAATCTGCAGATGTTTTTGGCCCTATCAACGCATTCTTTCACCCATTGAAGCTTACCAATATCCTCCAACATGAGGTCAAGGCAATGGGCTGCACATGGAGACCAAAATTTTTTGGGGTGCCTCTTCATCAAAAGTTTACCTGCAGTAATTTTAAATTAATTAGATGTGATAAGAAATTTTAAATAAATTTTCGGGTGCCTCTCCATCAAAACTTGAAGTTTATCTGCAGCAACATAACTTGCTCCATTATCCGTCACCACCTGTACCACATTTTCTTCCTCCACCTCACGTATGACTTCCTCAATAGCTTCACATAAGTATGTGGCATTTTTCACATGTGAGAAAGCATCAATGGACTTCAAAAACATAGTGGATCCTGAAAATAAAGCAAAATAATTATCAATGATCATTGATCAATTAATAAATCAAAATTAAAATTATTCAATGCATCTAGGGAAGTAGAATGCTCAATCACCTCCGCAGGAAACAAGAAAATTTAGGAGTGTTCTATTCCTCCTATGCTTCCAACCATCTGTCATGATGGTGCAACCCTTTTTGCTCCAAGACTCTCGGTGGTCCTCTAGCTGAACTTTCATATCCTCAACCATTTCTAACAAGAGGTGGCCACTGAACTCAGCATCAGTAGGGGCTTTAAACCCCACCCCACAAATGGTTACATAATCTATCATGCCTTACCAGTAAGGAGACCTGTCACAAATAGATTAAATAAGTACGTGTGACAAAATTATAACAATTCATTGCAATTAATCATTAGACAAAACGAAGTTCAACTTCAAACTATAAATTCTAAAATGTAATTTTAAACTTAAAGCAATCAAATAAAAAAGAATTACCTGGCTACAATAAATGGAATGTTGCAAAAGTACCAAAACTTACAAATTTGTTTTCTTGCAGCATCATGGACCTCCTTGTTTCAACCCATGCTCTCAAGCGAGGGCTGTGCACCAGGAGTAGTGCGTGGCACAAAATAATTGTCCAACTTGGATTTCCGGACTCTAGGACCAAAGGTAATAGTGCCACTAGGAGGAGCAGAAGTAGAAGCACTAGCACTAGCAGAAGCACTAGCATTAGCATAAGCACTAGGATGAAAGGGAGGCATGGAAGAACCCTCTCCAACACAACCTACGAATGCAAATGCGGGTGCGGGTGCGGATGAACGGGAACCAATAGCATTTAACTCTTACAATTGCCTCTTCTTAGTTTCATTTCCTTCTTCAAATGTTTCTAATTGGACATAACAAAAATAATCTGCCTCGACAGTTGCTAATTTACGTGGCTTAGTATCATGGCCACGTATGCCGACAATGTGAAGGCTGCTGCAATATGACAATTTTACAAACAAATTACCATTTGTGCATTGTATTTTATAAAGTTATAAACTAATAGAAAAAATCAGCAAATCTACATTTGTGCATTGTGTTTTTTTCTTGAAAAATTTCAAATTTCAAAGGAATAATTTAGAAAAATCAGCAAACCCTACATTTTTTTATAGAAAAATTTGTAAATATATGTTTACAATTTTTTCTAAAAAAAATCTAGGATTTTCTATTGTTCTACTTCTGTCATTGAAGTATGCAATTTATATTTGAATAGAAAACATTCAAGATTTGTAAAGTTAAACTTAAAAAATTTAACAACAAATTGAAAAATCCATAAACATACCAAAAAAACCCAACAAAATCTATAAATTTTAACGCTTACCTCTCTAAAATGAGTTAAGAAGTCTTTGTAATAGCTGCTATGGACTCCTTGATGCTGTCAATGCAAGTATAGGGCTGTCCCAATGAGATTTATGGAAGCTTTTTAGCTCTTCTTCCCTGCTGGTTGCAAACCTGTGGCCTCTTATTTTTCTTCCTCTCACTTTTCCTTTCTTCTTCTCATAACAATGAAATAAGACACATTTTAGGGTTGGAGGCAAGAGATAAGTGAAAAAATTGAAAAAAAAACTTTGTATTTTTTTTTTTTTTTTCATTCTCTTAAGTGCTACCGCCGACCGAGTCATGACCCTTAGACTCGGTGAGTCAGCCCTTGACTTGCTGACTCGGCGAGTCATGCGGGTCAAAGGGTTTGCCCCCCCAAGCCACGGGTCAGGGCCATTTTGACCTGCGGAGCATGGCTCAACCCGCTGACCCGAGCGACTTGCCTGACTCGCGAGGAGTCAGGGAACTCTGATCCAAACGCACTCGCACCTGAACCAGAACCCAAACGCTCCAACATCCAAATATGTGGGTAGGAAGAACACACCCAGTAACTAAGATTATCTATTTATTGTAGCTGGTTGCAAGAAAATGGAGTGGCTTGTTTTGAGCTCTACTGGATTGGGTTCTAGGTAGGGGTTGAGTTGTAATGGGTGAGCTCCTTAATGGAGAACGAGAGAATTGGCTTCCAAACAAGCTTCCATCCATCCATCATTCATTCATTCATGAGGATCTGTTTTAGAATCTATACTCTATTGTAGAATCTAGATTGTATTGAATCTTATGAATAATAGGCAGGGTGGAGTGGCTGTTGCTGGTAATAGCTTTCGAGCCATTAACAACATGAGTCGTTAGCAAGTGCTAGGTCCTACTGTTTTCCCTGTTTAGGCATTGTTGGATCGTCTATGTTGTTGTAGGTGATAACCGATAACCACCTACATATCCAAGTGGCGGGCTGCTACCTAAAGCGGCTGCCATAGAACTATCTCGAGGTTAGTGTGAACCAAAGTGAGGAGTTGCATTAGCCCTATAGCAACAAATTATATGAGATTCAATCCCACATTCCTTTGAGGGAGCAACCAACTAATCTACTAACATAATATCATTCCTGTAGCAGCATGGATTAGATTTTGGTGATTGGATAAGCATATGAGCATTAATAGCAGCTTTGTGTTTTGAAACCCTAAACCATTTTTGCGAATGCTCAATCTGCTTGAAATTCAATCTTTGCATTGAAGCTTTCTACATTCTCTGGATGATGGACACAAATGAAATTGTGTCAAAAAGATCAACTGAATGGATATGCATTAGCCAAATTCACCATTACTACTCGCTTCTGTGAACAAAGAGTTCATAGGTAGTTGTTCTTGTGTTTGAATGTGGACTGTCGATTTGAATTGCATGCGTGAGACCAACGATGATCGTGTTTTCAATTCAATCTTTGCATTGAAGCTTTCTACATTCTCTGGATGATGGACACAGATGAAATTGTGTCAAAAAGATCAACTGAATGGATATGCATTAGCCAAATTCACCATTACTACTCGCTTCTCTGAACAAAGAGTTCATAGGTAGTTGTTCTTGTGTTTGAATGTGGACTGTCGATTTGAATTGCATGGGTGAGACCAACGATGATTGTGTTTTCTGACCAAATTTGAATATCTAGGCCTGGAGGCTAGGCCGTGTCAATAGTTATCACCCAATTGGGAATTGCCATGTGGAAGTCAGCCTTACACTTCATTGGTTTGGGCCACATAGCGGACAGCCTCCTCTAAGCTAGAGGGATATGTGTCACGGTCACGCTATTGCACCAGACCCAACTCCTTGCATCTTGCGATTACATGATAAGGTGTCACGTGGATTTGCGCAACAGTGGGCTCCGGATATGTGGCAACATTTCCCAGCATCGAGGTCCTAACTAGGTTCAGACTTTAGGAGTATGTGATCACACAATAGAATGAGATGTGGACTGCCCTAACTAAAGCCTTCATTAAATAACTCTGTGCACACCAACACGCTTGGGACACTTGACAATATTTCATGCCATCTCAGTTCGGATAAGGTTTACTTTTGTACTTTTGTGATGGTGCACAACCAATCAGGACGCATTGTGCTAGAAAGTCTTTCGGTTGGGCTTCGCTAAATACTTGTGCTTGCTCTAACATATGGACACACGACATGGTTGTGCATCATTGCGGTTTTGACAAGGTTCAAACTTTAGGAGTATGTCATCACACAATATCACAACATGATAGAAGAATGGGAAAAATATAAATAAACAAACCCAAGAGTTTATTTCATATTTGTAAAACAAAAATGGAGGAAAAAATTCGAATAAAACTTACTTCTTTGCAAAGATACCCTTCTATGATCTTCTTGGAAGCCAATGAATGCTTGTAGATGCATAGGATTTACACTGCAATTGTAGTAGAACCTTTAGAGAGCAATTCGCAACTCCCTTTGTGACCGAACAAGCAAAAATGAATGTTCAGCCTCTAGGAATGATATTTGTTGTTTGTAAAACAAATGAACTTGTTTTGGTGTTTCATGTGTTTTGGAAGTCCCTTTTAGGGTTGAGGAAGAATTGTAGGGGGCCCAATTAAAGTCCATTTTTTTAAGAACCGCCCCTCCCCCCCCCAAAAAAAGGCTTTGCTGTGCCGATGAGCTCATCATGGGTGCATTCAGATTTGTCTTCGGTTCACCCCAAACAAACCAGGTTGCTAAATGCCATGTCCTAGCTCGTTCAACATGCAGACTAGCGCTGGCATCTGCCCTGTCCGTAAGTAGATCTAGTAACATAGCTTCAGCTAGTCTAGTTAGGGTTAGATGACAAGAACAACATAAAAAGTGCTTGGAGCAATAGAAAAACACACTTAAGTGGTCAAAAGACTCAAAACTCAAAACTCAAGGTAAGTATTCAAAACATGAGAGGTCTTTCAAGTGGCAAAGACATGTAAAATGTGCGCTTGCAAGTATTATGTTGGTGTTTGAGTGACAAACATGCACAAAAGGGGAGCCTGGACTAATTTTGATTGGTAGAAAGGGGATTAAATGTGTGCTTGTAAGTAGTTTGTTGATGTTTAAGTGATACAAGTAGCCATAGTGTTTGCTTGAAGTGTTCTAAGCAAGTTTAGTGACATCGACGACAGATATAGATGCCCGAGAGAGTCTAGAAGCATTTAAGTGGTACATGCAGAAAGAAGGCATGCCACCAAAGCATGCTATGATAAGTTTAAGTGACATGACTGAATGGATTGCTTGCCTAAGTGATGAATGTTGCACTTGAAGTGATGGATCAACTGTAACTAGCGTTACCCGGGGACATGTCCCTACCTAAAAACCCGTCTCCGTACCAGGGACGTTTTTGGGACGGGGGGACAACTGGGGGATGTCCCCACCCCATCCCCAAAATTTGAAAAAAAGAGGGGGATCTCGGAAACCAAGGGACGTCGCCCAAAAAAGTTGGGGACGATCGGACGTCATTGGGACATCGTAGCCGTCCCTTGACTGTCCCCAAGATGGCCGACCGTCCCCTACGGAAATGGCTGCGAAAAGTTAAAAAAGCCTTTGACCTGCGTGACTTCTATTTGCTCGGTTTGTGGGCGCCTCCACCTTATATGCCCTAAAAGGCCAAAAACGTGGCCTATACAATTGATATTACCATTTTCATTTGCATCACAAAATTTCTGAGTTTCACACAGCAGCAGTAAGGGTTTTGGTTTTTCATTTCAAGGAGCAGCAGCAAGGGTTTGTGCAAGTAATTTTGTCATTGTAGGAAGCAAGAGCTTGGAAGAGGTAAGTTAATACATCATTCCATGCTTGTGTTTTTCATTTTTTTTCAAAGTTTAAGCTTAAAATAGTCTGATTTTTTTATAATTTTTTGCATTGTTTCTGTTCAACTTCATTCTTCAATCTCAAAAAACTTTAAAATCCAAAATGAGCAGCAGTGGGAGTAGTAGTAGTGAGGAAGAATTTGGGGGTGGTCAAGCTCAAATTCAAACTCAAAGTCATTGTTGAGGGTAGTTGTGGGCAGCAACAACCTGATTTGTTTAAGTGCCCTTCAACAATTATGAGCAAACATGCAAAGGGTCCTTTCAACAAAAAAAGGCCTCTTCTCCAATATGTTACACCTAGGGGTCAAAAGAAAAAAAATGCAGGAGGGACTAGGGTGTGGGATTGTCATGTTTGTAAGGATGACTTTAGGGGCAGCTATACAAGTGTGAAGTCTCACTTTTTGGGTATTGCATGCCATGGGGTTATAGCTTGTCCAGATTTAGTTGAAGAGGAGAGAATAGAGTGCCATAGATTGCACATGGAGGCGGAAATGGAGAAACAAGGTTTGACAATGCCATCACCTACTTTATCAAGTGCACAATCATCTAGGCCTATGTCATCCACTATTGGTACTAGTCCTATTGAGACAAGAGAAAAGAGGAAGGTGAGTGGTGGTGACAAGGGAGAAACACTTGTAAGTATGTTTAATGCACAAGCATGGGAAGTTACAGAGTCATCCATTGCTAAATTCTTTTTTGCTAATGTTATCCTATTTCATGTGGTCCGTTCCTCTTATTTCAAACAAATGGTGAAAAACATAGCCAGTATGGGTCCTTCATTCACACCCCCTAGTGTTCATAAGCTATGAACTACCCTCCTAGACAAAGAATACTACAAGGTTAATGTGTTGTTGGAGGATATAAGATGGACTTGGGTCAGGACAGGCTGCTCTATTGTGATGGATGGGTGGAGTGATGCTAGATATCGACCACTCATCAATATCATCATCACATCACCTGCTGGTTCTTATTTTCTGAAAGCCATAGATTGTTAAGGGAAGTGTAAGGATGCAGGGTTCCAGTTCACCATTTTGAGAGATGCCATAGAGTAGAATGGGCCCGCTAATGTTGTACAGGTGATCACAGATTCAACATGTGTGTGCAAATCAACTGGTTTGATGGTGGAGGGTGCTTACAAGCACATCTTTTGGACCCCTTGTTGTGTTCATGCATTGAACAATGCATTGAAAGACATTGGTAAGATAGATTGGGTGAAGCAAGTGGTGTCAGAAGCTAGAGAGGTTCAAATGTTCATTTGCAACCACCACACCTCACTTGCTCTTTTTAGGTCCTTCTCAAAGAAGGATTTCCTCAAACCAGCTGAGACAAGGTATGCCAATTTGAATTACTTCATTTTAAAATTATTTATATTGTTACATGTGTTTTGATTTTCCAATTATTCAAAATTATTTATATTATAGGTATGCTACTTACATGTTGATGGAGAGGATGCTTGAGGTGCATGAGCCTCTACAATTGATGGTGGTGAATCCAGAGTGAACCTGATGGTCTAATTCTAGCTCTCCTGAAGGAAGATTAGTCAAGCTGAAGATCCTCGATGACAGTTAGTGGACCACAATGAGGTAAATTATTGATTTTATTTAAAAATTAAAATTCAATGTTAGTCTTTAGATTGCTGATTTTTATATTAAATTAAAATTTCTAATTCCGATTATAACTTATAATTCTTTCGAACTGTTTGTTTGCATTTTGCAGATATCTTTCTCTGCCATCTCCCCTATCGTAAATGTCATTAGGTATGCCGATACAAACTCTCCTAGTCTTGGAGAGATATATGATACATTTGACAGTATTTTGGGGAAGATAAAGAAAACAATTGCAGCGAAGGATCCTACTTTGGGGTTATATAAGCTGCATATAAGGCCCATTGTGATGCAGAGTTCGAACATTATGAATACCCCGCTTCATATGATAGCCTACACTCTAAATCCCAAATGATATGCAGAAATGGATGGAAGTGTGCCTTCATGTGCTGATCCTGAGGTATTAGATGGCTTCTCACAATCCATTGATAAGATGTTTTCAGAGCAAGAGGCTTCCATACTTTGCGCACGGTTCCTTGACTTAACAAATCTTCGTGGCCCAACATTAAGCATACTACAGGTGAGGTTGGATAGAGTCATATTGGCACAAAAAGATCCTATTGGGTAGTGGACATGGCATGGAAGGGATACACCACAATTGAAGGTGCTTGCCTCTCGCCTCCTTGCACAGGTTGCTAGTTCCCGTGCTGCAGAGAGGAATTGGTCTACATATGGCTTTATCCACTCCCTCAAGAGGAATATACTTACCTCTAGACGAGCGGAGAAGCTAGTGGCCGTGCATAGTGCTCTTCAACTTCAGGATCGTCAATCCCTAGAGTATAGGTAGGCTCCAGCTTTACGGTGGGATGTTGATCCTAAAAATGTGGCCGAGGTTGATGAGGAGACACCATCAGGGTTGTTTGGGGTTCTGTTAGATGAGGATGCACTTGCAGTGGAGCATGACAATGACAATGATTCAGATGACTCTTATTTTGATGTAGTGTTGGTAGAATTGGAATAGGAGCAACAGTGTGCTTTGTTTTTTAATGTATTTTGATTTTTATATTGAACATGAAACTATATGGCAACACTTTAGCCTTTGGGCATTTTGTATGTTAAACAGTAAACTTATTTTTTTGTTATCACATGCATATATGATATTGACAATGAATTCCAAATTATGAATGCATATTGAGTATTGAAACAATGAAATGTTGTAAACTTGTATGTTAAGGTTCTATGATGTTTAAATGGCATGCTTTATCCATATTTTCATATGAATGTAATGTATATTTGCAAATTTCCTTATATATTTAAAAATTTCCCTATATTTTATATAGCCGTCCCCTTGCTGTCCCCAAACTTGGCAAAAAAATTTGCCGTCCCGGAAACCCATCCCCCTATCCCCTGCCGTCCCTGTCCCGGAAACTCAGGGTAACACTAACTATATCAGGTGCGTAGATGTCTTTCAAGTGGCACAAATGACAGAAATGAGTGTTTGTGTGCAAAAGTGACTGATTTAAGTGATAAGAGAGGTCTATAAGCATGTTCAGACTTGTGAATCAACTGTTAAGTGACAGTAGCAACGAAAGTTGTTTAAATCTGATAAGAATGCTGATATGTTGCCAAAATGACAAAAATGCAGTGTAAGCCGGGGACGCGTACTCGACCCAAAACCCCGGAGTACCTGGCCTCGGGACGGGTACTCCACATACCAGAGTACCGCCACCGCCGCCCAAGCTCCGCCGTACGACCGCCGCACTCGTCGGGTACTTTGGTACCGGTACGGTACTTCGGTACTCGACGGGGTACGGTCGGCGACAGACTTAAAAAGTGCTTTTTTAAAAAGTTTTTTAATAAAATTTAATTTTCTGATTGGTTCTTATGGAACCCTAAAATGATGTGGGTCCCATATAAGGCCCTCTAAGCCTTCATAAGGCCCATATACTTCATTTGACATTCTCATACATAATTTTCATTTTTGCAACAGCTGAGAGGATGGAGTGAAAAAGAGTTGAAAGAGTGATTGGAGAGTGATTTTACAAGTGATTGCAAGATCAAGAGGAGCAAGAGGAGCAAGAAGGTCAAGATTCATCAAGCAAAAGGTAGGGTTTTTAACTTTTTACAATGAATTTTCTTTGTTTTATTTTCAGATTTTCATTTTTAATTTTTTTTCTAAAAGACAAACTAAATGAAAATGTTGAAAACTTGAATTCATTGTTTTAAATTTAGATTCTCATTTTTCATTCTTGTTAAAGTATTTTTAAAATTTAAAATTCTAATTGTTTGAATGCATTGTTACAATGTTATTAAAATTAATTTAAAAATCTAAATGTTTGAATGCATTGTTACAATGTTATTTTAATATTTTTGATATGTTTATTAAGTTAGGCTGAAAGTTGAAACGTATTTCAATTTCTAAACTAGTTATTTAAAAATAAAAACATTTAAAATAGTAAATAGAAATTAACAATTTGAATTTATTTTTTGAAATGCAGATTCTAAATGGCCTCTAGTGAAGCCATGGAATTGAATTCTGACTCTGAGGGTGCAAGTTTATTAGAGTATGGGCTTTACCATGAGGAAAGTAACCATGGGGCTGATCCAGAAGCCGAATCTATTTATGTTGCACCAGGAAGACCTTCTATTGATTTCCTCTCTCAGTCTTTGACACCATATGCTACGGGTGCTTATGATCCAAAGTCTCCTCTAAAACAATTTGCAGTAAGAGTTTTAGCCCCAACAAATACAAGTGGTGGCACAAGAAAATGGAAATGTAATTTTTGTGGCACAAAATGGTTTGGGAGCATTACTATAGTTAATTCACACCTTCCCTTTTGGTCTGGATATGGTGTGAGTGCATGCAAATTCCTGTTACATTCTGACAATGTCGCGTCTAGAATTGAAATAAACAAATTGTGAGGCATTCCTTATGATAATGCAGTTCCAGTGCCTAGGTCTTTGGCTGCTAGGCAACAGGTTCAAGCAATTCAGCAGTTACAGGGGCAGCGAGATACTTCTACACGTATCTTGCATCAGAGAGCAGGGACTATGTCAGAATCATCTTCCGGACCTTCATCCATTCAGAGTTCAGCAGGGGAGAGTAGCAAGGGGAAACGCAAGGCAGGAAGTTCTTCTAGTCCCATTGCTGATTTGTTTAATGTGCACATGAAGGATCGGATAGACGATGC
>MU223225.1:6546839-6572514 GCA_018584345.1 Thuja plicata
ACAAAGGAATCATACCAAGATAGTTTAGATTTCAAAGATGCTCGTGGGGTGTCTAAGAACTCAGTTAACATCAATAGGAACCCATGGTTATATTATTTACTTCAATAAGGTATTCTATTTCAAGAACCACAATTGTGTGCGCCTCAAGGTTCTATGACAAAGATATTAATCAAAGAGGTGCATAATGGTGGATTGGCAAAAAATTTTGGAAATGGTATGGATTTTGCATATGCATTGTTGCATATATTATTGACTTGAAATAAAAACAAAAGTAATGAGGTATGCACATTGTTGTAGAATATGCTAGCTTGCAAAAGAGAAGAGACAAAATAGTGGTTTTTATATATCATTATCTATTCCAAAGAGGTTATGGGAGCATATAAGTATGGATTTAAATGTCTTATCCCTTCCTATGATTTAGAAGGGGAATGAAACCATTTTTGAAATATTCATAAACTCTTGAAAATCAATCATATATTGTATGAAATAGGACTAATGATGCTAAAAATATATCAAAATTATTTTTCAGGAAAGTAATCTAATTATAGGGGCTGTCAAGAAGAAGAATATTGTATAGAGACCAAATTCGTTGGTAATTTTTGGAAGAACTTGTGGAAGAAATCAAATGTATAGATGCACTTTAGTTCAACCTATCAATCATAATCCAAGGGTGAAACATAATTAGTGAGTAGAAGCCTAAAATATTTTTTGAGATTCCTTGTAGGAGACAAACTAGGGGTCTAAAATTTAGGCCTAGCACAACTTTAAATTTTTCTATAACAACTTGGTTAATTGGAGTACTAGATAAATACTCTTTCAAATTGTGTATGTGCACACTCTGGAAGGGGTGTAAGTTCTATGTTGCAGGACATAGAAAATGTGATCAAACCTAATGTTGAAGGAGAGTATATTTTCAAATACATAAGAGAGTTATATGATCAAGTGCTTGAAAAACTCAAGCAAAGCACTACAAAATATGAGAACCATGTAGATTTGAAGAGGATGATAGTAAATTTTTAGGTTGGTGAATTATCCCTTTCTCATTGAAGCAATGAGAGTTTTCCATAAGGGACATATAGCATACTTAAGTGCAAAAATATTTGGCCATACAAGGTGCTAAACTGACTTTCCATTAATGCATATGAAAAAAGAGTCGTTCAATAGAGTGAACAATTCTCCTATTTCAATAGAGTGAACAATTATCCTATATTCAATTTGGATACCTCCACCTTTAGCAGGAGAGCTAAATATGGGAAGGAAAATAATGACAAATATACTTGACTAGAGGTAACACCTACTTGAAAAGGAAAGAGAAAAAGTTAAATCCATTGTCAACACTACAGTAATGGCAATCAAAAGAATTCTGAGATATCTGAAGGGTACTGAAGACTATGGTTTATGGTATAAGAAAGGTGGAAAATTTGATTTAAAGGCACACTGATGCTGATTGGGCTAGAAGTGTCGATGATAGGAAAAGCACCAGTGGGGGAGCTTTCTTTCTTGGAAAGAGGTTAGTGTCTTGGACTAGCAAGAAATAGAATTGCATCTCTCAGTCTATAGCAAAGGCAGAATATGTTGCTGCAGCAGTGAACTATTCAAACATCATATGGATCAAGCAGTTGTTGTCAGGAATGAAGGAAGAAGCAAAAGAATCAGTTATTATCTACTGTGACAACATCAGTGCCATTAACATTTCAAAGAATCCTGTGATGCACACCAAAACCAAGCATAAAGCAATAAAGTATCATTTTTTGAGGGAATTGGTACAGAATAAAGAAGTAAGGTTAGAATATGTGAATACCAAAGAACACATTGCAGACATATTCACCAAACCTTTACCTAAGGATGCATTCTTGTATCTTAGAGGAAAGCTAGGGGTGCTTACCCTAACTGAAGCTCACTAAAATACAGTTTAGTGATGCATCAACTCGAGCGACAGTGGAGATCTATCAGTTGATGCAGGTACATCAGAGCACATTGCAGAAGAATTTGTGCATTCAGGTACATTACAATTACAAAGTGAAATAGTACTGACTATTGATATTTGTGGAGATGTTGTCTTTGTCATCTGTTGTCAAAGAGGGAGAGTTTTCTATAATACATAAGAATAAGATAAAAGAGGGAGAGTTGTGCTATAACACAGTAAGAGGGAGATTTTGATGTCAGAGGGAGTTTTTGGATGAGAATCAGAATGAAGCTAAAGACATTAATAAAATTTTCTGTTCTACAATTCTTTGTATTATGACATGTTGTGTTGCCATCAATGCCAAAGAGGGAGATTGTTGAAGACAATTATTCAATTGTGTATTGTCATTGATGTTACACATGTATTTACACTTATGTAGTGATGTTACACAAATGTCTACATTCAGACTGAGCACAGTTGGTGAATAGAATGAGTTATTTAGTGTTGATTGAGTTCAGTTGGGCATTGAAGGAAGTTTAGTGTTGACCGAGTCACTCGGGCATTTCAGTCTTGGTCGGGCATTCAGTGGCAGCCGACTAACAGTGATTTATATTCTATAATTAATTGGTTATATGAGGCCGACTGAATTGTGATTTATTATTTAGAAGTATATTCAGGCTGACTTGACAGGGCTTACCATATAAATGAAAGGTCAAGTTTGGATTGAATGTGTGGAAGTGCAAGTAGAAGAGAAAGAGAAAGCAGAAGTGTGATATGAAGAGTGAAGGCGAAATCAGACAGGATTCTGATTGAGCACAGATCACTCGAAGCTGCAATAGAACATCTGATCAACAAGGATCCAGTTATAATCAGAACAGAGATCTGAATCAGCAAAGATAGTTGCTTACACATACAAGTCAATTCATTGTTACTTTCTAACAATTGTAGTAGTGATCTAAAATCTCTTAACATAGTAGACTAAACAGTCTTTTTGTAAATCCTCTCACAAGGTAGCATTTCTATGTTGAAGTGTTAAAGACCTCTAACAAGGCCACTCCTCACAGGGTGATTAAATCCTTTAACAAGGTCACACCTAATAGTGTGTTATTGTAACCTTTAACAGGGTTGACTCCTAACAAGGCTCACTTCAGAAGAGTGAAAAACAGTAACTAGTTACATTGGTGGTTTTTCCCATATTAGGTTTCCACGTTAAATCTTGGTGTCACCTGTGTATATGTTATTTGTTTTATGCTTTATGTTTCTGCATTTAATCTCTAAAGTATAATTGCATTGGATATTATAAAGATTGCTTTGACACTCGAGTTACAAAAGAATATCTCAATTAACCGAGTAACAGTGTTAAAGTATTTAAGACATCTAAGGGACAAAAGGATTTGTTTTGGAGTAACTAATTCACCCCTCCCCTCTCAGTAGAACTAGTAGGCATAGAATCTTCAAACTTAGGATCTTATCCTTCTTTGATAAAAATTAATGTGAATTCATCATCATTCTTGTAAGAATCATTATATTCATCATCCATGACTCCATCAATAGAAGAGTAACATTTCATTGCAATAGTAGGTTTGTTATTCTTAAATTTAGGGACCCTTTCCGAACATCTAGATGAAAAATGTCCTATCTTATTGCATGAAAAATAACTTAAGGGGCATCTTTCCTTTATACTTACCAGAACCTTTTGGCAATCTTCTAGCAATCATTGCTTCCAACTCTTGAAGTTATCTCTCTTCTTCTTCAATCTCTTTCATCTCGTTCTCATATCTTGACAATCTTCTTGTGGATCCTTCTCCTGGATAAGATCTTTGCATGTTCCTTCAAGAAAAAACAGCTTTGAATGTTGATTCCACCTTAGGTAATGCACCACCAAATTCACCTAGCTCAAAAAAAATAAGCTTACCAATCAAGTTGTCTCTTTTTATAGTTGTCACTGTCTGAATCTCTTCAATAGTTGTAACTTTTTGTTTATAGGTAGGGGGCATGGATCTTAGTATTTTAGCAACAATATCTTCCTCTTCCAAATTACATCCATTACATATGATATCACACACCACTTCATTCACCCTAAGAATGAAAGAAGCAATGTTCTCATCTTCACTCATCTTCAAGGCTTCATACTTTCCTTCCAAAATTTGCAACTTGGCAATCTTCACTTCCTTATCTCCTGTATACAAGGTATGTAACTTATCCCAAGTATCATTAGTCATCTCCAATTACATGACATTTTTCATTTTAGCATCACTCAAGGCACTAAAAAATGCTTCCTTTGCCCTGATTATTTCTTTGGCATCCCTGATCTCATCTGGAGTAGTAGGGGTTGCATGAGCAGTATAAGTAGACTTTGTAATCTTCCAACAATTTTCATCAATGCATCTGAGATGAACTAACATGTGACTCTTCTACAAAGTGTATTTGGTTCCATCAAACCTTGGACTATCCTTCTTATAAGTTGTCATCTTTGGATCACCCTCAAGATATTAGGCTTTCTCTAGGAACCAAGCTCTGATACCAATTGTAGGAAATATGGCAGTGTATAACTAAGAGGGGGGGTGAATAAGTTGTTCCAAAGCTTCAAATATTCAAAACCCTTAAACCTTAAAACCCTTATTTTATGATCTTAAACAATAAACATGCATGTAAGAATCAGAAAACACATCCACATGCAACACTTCACAGAAGGAATTTTACCGTGGAAACCCTGTTAGGTGAAAAACCACAATGGGATGGAAACCCACAATATATGACAATACCTTGTTAAAAGTATCACACATATTAATGTTGGGAGATTGTTAGATATTCTGCATATATGTGTTGTCATTGCTGTCAACATATACCTATTGTTGATGACAATGTTCTTGTGTGTTCCTGAGATGTTTAGTGAGAAGATTACTTTGGTATGACTACTATATTGAATATCAGATGTTGAGAACCTAAAAATGGTTTCAATGATGTTTGTAGTTGATATATGTCAACTCACAGAGGTTCGAATGATGATTTGATTGACCTATGAAGGGTTTATCATACACTGGTATTTTGGTTGTTCAGGAAGAGAATGTTATAGTTATTGGATCCGTGTGGATCGGTTATGGAATATTATTGGTTACTAACTTGGTGGTAAGTTCGAGACATGGATGTGTGTCCTCATCTTGAATTGTTCATGATTTAGATGTTGGATAGATATTTTTCTTTAATGACAAAGGTTGTTGTTTAGTGATCCTGATGAACAGTGCAGAGTCAATTATGAATTCCGAGATAGCGTTGTTCATGTTGATGTCATGACATTTCATGTTGCTTGTTGATGTTTCTAGATCATGTCCTATTTGTGTTGGTGGATTGCATTGGGTTATGTGATTAGATTTAGTGATTTTCATGTGCCATGTTCTTAATTGTTCTTTTCTGACATGGTGGCGTACAACATGTTGCGAAGGATTGTGGCGTGCTTTATGGATCTAGAGCATGTTCACGGATATTTTTATTGATCATTTCTATGTCTTAGCCGACATTCAATGGATCATTATTTTGTATTGAGATTTAACGAATTAATATTTTATAATTAGCTCCCTGATCAACCTAGTTGAAATAAAATTGATGTAATGTATAAACGATGTAATCATTTGTGAATGCTAAGTGTGCGAATGGTATGGAAGAGTGAATGCAAAGAGGTATGATTGGAATATGCAATTGAGGCATAGATTTGGTGTGCTTCATTGTAATTGTATTGGTATAATCTAAGATGCTATCTGTCAGTTCATGAGTTATGGACTGTTGTCCATTATAAATTGTAATCAGTGAGTTGATATATCTTTGCCTTGTGATTTTTCTATATTTGTGTTTTGTCTTGCTGTGTGAAGACATTCTGTTTTGGGTCTATTCGAGTTTAAGACTTAGTGTGTAGGTTTTCAGAGGTTAAGTTTGGTAGGAAGCCGAAAGTTTTAGCTCATGGTAGTCATGGCTCCATTAAGAAAACATTCAGGGAAAGTAAATTATGTAGAGAACCCTTATGATGATGTCCTAGATTTATTTCCTGAATCCACGAATGATTGGGGTGAGGCTAAAAATATTGTCAAGGGTAGAAAATTTGTAGAGGGATTGTTTGATAAATCTCAGGTTTTGGCTGATGTTATTATCCCCGAAATGGGTTTGAATCTTTTCAAATTGTGGTTTGCTCAGAGAAAAGCACAATCCCCTTCTTGCAATCCATGGCAATACGACTTGGTAAAATTGGTAATGTCAGGTGTGTTCATGGATGTAGATTTGTTAATAGCCATTGTAGATAGGTATGACCCTGTGCTAAAAGTAATTAAGGATAATGATGGCGATGAAATCCTCAGGGTTTCTAGGGAAGATTTACAAAAATTGTTTGATTTGTATGAACTATCCCCCAATTTGGAGCCATTGATCTCCAAGATTTTGAGCAGAAGTACAAAGCTCAAAGGAGCTATATCAAAAGTGTGTTGATGCCTGCACATTTGGCTACGGTAGGAAAGGACAAATATTTTATCGGCCTTAGGACTAAGGAATCTTTCAAGAAAGAGGCCTTCAATCTTATGCTCCTTGCAGCTTTTTATTCTTTGTGTTAGGTTCTTAGTTTACATCCCACAGAGGTGATTCCAGTTGAGTACTTGTACATGGCCATCTATATTAGGCAGCCCCACTTTCATATGATTTATGATTTTTCTCCATACATTGTAGATAAAATACTCCAAGGTTTGTTGGGGATTCAGAACAGAAAACTAGATGCTCCTTCCTTTTGGTATTCCATGTTAATGCACATGTTTTTGGCGAAGCATGTCACTTTCTTTGAGTAAACCATGACGTTAAACATAGAAAAGGATGGTGTTCAATTGCCAATGCAATTGTGGAGCACAATGTCATGGGATAGAAAAGAAGCTAGTTTTGTAAGATTTGATAATTATTTTGCATCTAGATTGAGGACAAAGTTACAAGTGATTCCACCTAGTATTCCTAAGATGTTGCATGAAATAATTAGACCTTTGGAGATGGATCCCAATTTGAAGATTATGCACAATTGGGGTGATATATACCCTTACCTTGCAACTACATTGATTAGATTGTATGGTTTTAGTGGAACTCCTCATGTGTTACCATATTAGGTCCCTCTTAGAGTTGGGTTAACTGAGTTTTTATGGCAAGTAGGTTGTATCTAGGAGGAAGAATTGTCTGGGAGAGAAAAGGGAACTAATTTCCTAGATTTCACAATTGTGCACTGCGATTTTATTGCCAAAGGTGGATGGAAACATTTTGGTAAAATTCTTGAGCCTTATCACATGGGTGTCAGTGTAGCCAAAAAAACACGAGGTAAAGAGTACTAGGAGTATATAGCCAAGTGAAAGTGTAAGATACTATTGGATAATCCTACTAAGATTTATCACCATGGTTAGTCCTTAGAGGAACTCATTTGAACTTGATGAGCTAGAGCTAATGCTTTCTCCTACTTGAAGTGTTTTGTACCACCAACTATGAGCATCCTTCCGAAATCGATGACGAAGAACATCATTACTTAGACCTGTTGCATTCACAAACTCTATGAACTCATCCGTAATCATATCTCGCATATCATCACCAGGAAAGAGTCTTTCGAATGCTGCCTTGTACCCATTAGACACTTCTACATCTCTATAGGGTGGTAGCTTTCCTGGTTGATCAGTAAATTGTTTGCTATAGTATTTGGGCGTCAATGCATAGGCAAGCAAATGTAGAGGAGTGGTTATTTTGTTCCATCGTTCTTCAATAATTGCTTGCAATTGTTTGAAGAAGGTCTGTTGAGGATCTTTCTCTTTTAAATTTACAATTTGCTTGATCTTCTCAAGCATTGAGTCTATGTCATCATTGACCTCTCCAAGGCAAGGCCTATCCATATCAGTGTACCTAAGCACGCTCATAATGGGCTCGGTGAACTTTATGAGATATTCCACATGTTCTTACCATGAGTCATCCAATATCCTTAGCTTTATTTTGGTTGCCCTCTCACTGTTGCTTTGCCTCCATATAGCCCAATTGTTGCTGATTACCATATTGCAAAGTGTCTCTTTGACTTGCACAAGTCGTCTCAAGACGATTAAATTCGATGCAAAACGAGTCTCAGCAACCTGGAACATAAATTAGAAGTAGAACAAAAAAATGCAACGATTAGATACATCATACACCATACATACTTTAAATAACAAAGTTTAAAACAAAATGTAAATACACACAATCAACATATTAAAATTTAAATTACTAACTTGAGTTCAAGTTCACTTACCTTGAGTAGCTCCAAACGTGAGAATATTCTAAATATTCCCTGAGTCATGTGGTGGTTTGTGACGAACATTTGGATGTCCTCAGCCTCTGTGTACACCTCTTTGATCCACCCAATCTTGTTCCCAATCTTTTTTAGCATAAGATTGATTGAATGGACTGCACAAGGTGTCCAAAAGATGTGTTGATATCGCTCTTCAACCAACAAACCAGCAGCTCTACAATTGTGTTGTCCGTTATGGCTTGGACAACGTTTCGAGGACCCACTTGTTCAATTGCTTTGATGAGAATATTAGCAATAAATTGCCCATCTTTTACTTACTCCTCACAATCCACAGATTTCAAAAACATTGCCCCTTTAGGGGACACCGCCAAGACATTGATCAAGGGACGATTTCTAGCATCTTTCCATCCATCTGAAACAACGGATACTCCTGACTCAATCCATGAATCCCTTATGGGCTTCAATTGATCATCAAGCGTCTTGACCTCTTGATCCAACAAGGTGGTTCATACTTTCTCATAACCAGGGCCCTTATACCCTCTTGGAGCTTCATTGGCACTTTTCAACATCTGCTTCCAATATGGAGAGCGAACAACACTAAAAGGCAGCCCTTTTGCATACAAGCATCTTGCCACATCCATGTCGGCAAGTTCTCGACTCTGATTTCTAAATGCAGTTTCTAGTGGTCCCTTTCTTTTAAGTGTGTTTGTAGGGGGTGCTTCACTTTCAGTGCCAACTGAGGTAGTAAAAAAGGGGTGATCTTCTATCACAACATCTACAGAGTGGGGTTGCATTCCCTTTGCTCTTTCTTTTTACTTTTACTACTATTGGTTGTAATTTGTCTACGTTCTTCTCTCTCTTCTGCTGCCTCATGCTCTGCAATATATTGTAATACTGTTGCATTTGGTATAGGTTCGTCTTTTTTTCCAGGGTATTTCTTGACTCCTCTTCCAGGGAATCCACACAAATGGCCTACCATACGATAATATGAACTATTCCTTACTACATCACAACCCCGACATTTCCAACGGAATCCACCACCTCCGGGAAGGCTTACTATATCAACATACTTCCACAAAGGAGAATCAGAAGGGGGTTCTACTATTTGGTCAATATTGCGGTTGTCTACTGAGGAAGAGGTAGATGCCATTGTAGTTCCTTTTCCTATGGCAAGAAATTTGTATACATATTCAATATAATAATAAAACAAGAGAATGAAAATTTCTGGAAAATAATGGACAATGAAAGAGAAATGAAAATAAAATAAAATGCTTAAACAAAAACAAAAACTTGAAGCAAATGGAACAAGAACTTACCTCTTTCACTCATTGTAAGCTTGCAAAGGTGCAGAAATGAGGTACAATCACTTGAAGAAGGTCCACAAATCAAGCTTTCAACTCCTTGCACAACCAAGCTCTTGTTCAACCACCTATTTCCTCTTGCTCAAGACCAAATAACTTGTTTGCACATAACAAATGAGAAATAGAAGTAAAAAAAGCCTTTAAACTCACCTTTTTAGGGTTGTGGACGCCAAAATTTTATAAATTTCGTCATAAAAAAACGTGTTTTTTGAAACCACGCGCGAAATTCATCAAAAATTCACCTCAAATTCGCTTTTTGTGTGAAGTTTGCCTGGGTTCGACCGTCCGCAACCCGGGTTCGAACTTGGGCCAAAAAATTCGGACCCTGCCCGGAACTGTTTGGACCCACAGGCGGACCGGACCCGGACCCCGAACTGGTTCGAATTTATCTGGGTCCGGGGGGTCCAGGGCCGAACCCGATATCCTAGGTTTCAACCATGAAACAAATTGTATCCTTATATCTCTCAACTAGCTCTTTAGGAATTCTGAATCTTTCTTTCATTTGCCTCTGTAGAATTTTGGTCATCGCAAACAATTCTCCATCCACACATGTGCTATTTTGTCTTCTATAACTCTGTGATATTTGAATACCAGTGGGTATGTTGTCTTTCCATGCTCTAGGGTGCATGCTAGGAAACTTATGCTCAATGTGGATATACACGTGAACTAGAAGTGAGCCAAATCTAAAAACCTTAGATTTATCCTTCTTGATTAACCTTACATTCTCTAAAAGTTGCTATGCCAGAACCTCGCATAGGTTGAATGTTGTGTTTTCCATTACCTTCCTATAAGCCATCATAATGACTCCTGCAGAGACTGAATTAGGTCTACTGCTGTAGTAAAGCTTATATCCAAGTATTATTGCAACTAGTCTTACATCCTGTAGGAAAATGTTATTCACTGTCATAGCTCGCTTGTCCCATTTAGAATGTGTTAAGGTTTCAACTTGTTTCTTTATATGCTTTTCTGCCACAGGGATAACTCCAGTGTTGTCTAGCCCAGTTATGTCATGAATCAACTGACTACAGATCTTTATAGCTTGCTCCCCTATCCAAATGAATTGGTCATGAACTCTGCTAAGTATAATTTTGAACCATTCTTCTTCGTTGAATTCATACAAGTCTATCATTTTCATAATGCTCAGGGTATCTAGGTGTTAAAACTTATCCTTCATTTTACCATCATCACCCATCACGTCTCCCATTTTGGTAGCAATCTCATCATCTCCCAATGTGTCATATTTGCAATGTATATATGCCCTAATATCCTCTATGTGCAAAGACGCCGTATGGTGTTTGGGAAAAGACTCCTTCCGGGTCGTCTTCACAAGACTTGAATGAATGTTTCTTGAATTTATATCTAGGTCTATCCATAACATCATAAATCAATGGTGCATCCGTAACTTCTGCTTGAGTAGATAGTCTAAATACCTTAAACACGCTGAATTTCGAACTTCCGCTTCGATCAATCACGTAATGTGGCAGCTTGGTAGTCTGATACTCTCTAAACTCTACTCTCCTTGGTCGTTGTTCTTCAAATGGTGAAGAAATAAGTAACTCAAATGTCTTTTATTTATCGCTAAGTGAGAAAATGCACATTACCCATTAAACTCAACTTCGTACACTGTCCAGTCAATCACAAATTTCGTGATCACGGAATATGAATCGTCCGGTGTTGCGATCACATATATAGGTTCCATAATGCCCGCATACACTGTAACCAAGCTCACATGAGCTTACTCCTCATAATCAGGGGCTGGATATAATTTGGTGTCCTCATCCAATGCTCCCCCTAAGGCCATGTTCGACCATTTAGGTCGATTCAACTTTGTTAACATCAGGCGAAGATTCAGTAGCATCTACTGTTTCTCCCTGAACCAATATCTCATTTGACTATTTGACTTTCCATACCTTACCACTGCTGTTATCTTCTGCTTTCTTGAAACAACTGTCAAATTCACTTCTATAATTTGCAACTCTTGTCATTCCTCTTTGTATCCATAGGAGGTGGTACTCTTTTGTTGTCTGCTCTATTGTTCCTGCAAAACTTCGCTATATGCCCTGGATTGTTACATTTGTAGCATATAGGAGGAGGTCTGTACTGATTTGCTTGCAACTTACAATACCTTGCGATGTGCCCAAGGTTATTACATTTGTAACATGTGGTTGTAACTACCGATTCTCCTTTGATGTTATCTTGTCTATATCTAGATTGATCAGGTTTCCTGCATTCTGCTTTCTTGTGCCCCTATGCATGACAATTAAAACAATAACCAGAAAAAAATTTGAAAGGGGCATTACCTCTGCAATCTCTCTTCATGTGTCTAAACTTGTTACATCCAAAACATCTACCTCTGAAAGGTCTGATATGTTCTTTAAGTTCTTCAAGAGTAGGTTTTTCTCCATCAGTCTTCGCATCAGATTTTTCTTCTTGATTCTTACAACATTCAGCTTCATTGAAGCCAACACCAATCATATATCCTTTAGGTTTCTATCTATCTCTTTGTTCATCAATCAAGTCACTGCCCATGTGAAGTCTCTCAATATATTTCTTTGTCTCAACAAGTTCGCCTTTTATGATCTGATTATATTTCTCCAATTCTAGATACTTGTTCTTGTAATGATCAAGTTCAGTCTTCATTTGTCCCATCAGAATATTAGCATCCTTCAAACCTTCTTCAATTTTGTTTTTAGCATCCTTTTCTTGTCGAATCTCTTTAGGCATCGTTTCATGATTAAGCTTTAAAGTATCATTCTCTTGTTCAAGTTGCTTTATCTGATCTGAATTATCATTGTCTGAATCCTCTTTTATCTGAACCATAAGATCCTGTTTCTTTCTTCTGGAAAGTTCAAGCTGATCTTTCAGTTTCTTAATCAATCCCTCAGCTCTTCTTAAATGGAATCTCAAGTCACCATTCTCTACTTTTGCTTTGTCAAGGTCTTCAAGAGTCACTTCAAAGTTTTCTTCCAAACTTATAGAATCCATCATGATCTCCCTTTAGTTGTTAAACTTTCTTTTCAAGGGCCAACAACTCTGCTACCAATTGTTAGGATTAAGTAATACTGAGAGGGGGGTGAATCAGTATTACAACACTTTAAATTAAACTTAAACCAATTCCAAGTAAACCATAAGATCGCTGAAATGAAAAGAACATAAGCAAACAACACACAACTCATTACACCATAATTTGTTGTCGAGGAAACCCTGGCCAAGGGAAAACCCTGATGGGGATGGTACCCACAAGCATGCACTAAAGTATAATGTCCCTGTTAGGAGACCTAGCCTTGTTAGGAGCTGAATATTACATAGTACATTTCCTTGTTAAAGGAATATCAACCCTGTTAAAGGTATACAACACCCTGTTAGGGGTACACTGAGCTTACGACTCTTACAACCAATACTTCTGTTACAAAGTGTTCTCAGTAATGAACAAAAACAAGCATCTCCAATGCGTAGATAGTTCCAGTTGTAGCTCTCAATAATATCTGTCAACCTTTGATCTCGCATCTGCCAACAATCATCTCTAACATCTCTTTCACACGCACATCTTCGCTTTACAAAATGTTTTTCATATATATGTGTTACATCATTTAGTCGGCTCTCAAATACAATACAGAATAGAATAAATACTTATACAAAAAGTAAATACAATGTCGGCGCTCTTGTACTACCAAAGTATAGGTAAATCACAATAACAATCCAACTTAGCACGTTTGAAATCTATCTCATGCTCCCTCAATCATCGCGTCTGTTTAACTGCTTTGTTTCACTGTTCTACTGTCTTTGCATGTCTTCAAAACACTCTAACTCTCTGCGATAAACACCAAAACACAAGCGAACTTAACTGAAGGTCATACATATCCCATAGTTTCTTCCTCTAAGCTCGCAAGTCATCAAACATCATATATGATCTTCGCTATCCAAAACAATACTGTTATACTTTGTACTTCTATTTCTATACTTAGTCGATTTCAGATCTGTATCTCCAAAACTGTACTTAACTCGATCATTATATCAGATGTGTTGCCATAAATGACAACTCTCAAGTGTCTCATCTCACACCAAAAACATCACTTGCCAACAAAAACAACGACATTCTATATGAGCTCCTATGTAATCTATTTGTTGGCAAGAACAATCAAGTATCCTGGTCTTTTATGTAGGGGCAGGGTAGGGAATGACAAAGGACAATTCAAGGTGAATGATTGCTACCCTAAACTCCAACTTCATGAAAGGGCACGTTATAGAAGAGTTAATGATGCTTTCTCCATGAACATCACATGATCAATGCAAGGTGGGTTGCATGGGAGATTATCCAATGAGGCTATGACATTGATTGAGAAGTATGGATATTGGTACATTCAATTCCCTACTTTCACTTACTTAAGGATCTGGATTCACTTTAAAACATTACAAACCTCCAAAATATCCTACAGATAAGATGGTGTTGCTTGAGGTAGTAAGGCAGTTGTCAGTGTTTGATTACATACAAAAGGAGAAACATAGACATGGTATGCCTTCCTCTATCACATTGGGGAAAATACTTGAGACATGTCCTTCACCACAGACAATAGAGATAGTTAATGTGGAATTGAAGTTTTATCAACATGGATCCTATTAGGCAAGGAAGGAGTTTGATCCATTCTAGAAGATCCACACTTAAAAGAAAGAGATACATGCATAAGATAGACATTGAGGACCATTGGGCAAATTTAGTGGATGAATATGCAATAAGGAAAAAGATGTCCAAAATGTCAGTGGATTTCATCCGGAAGTGTAGCATTTTCCCTATTCCTGATCAAGTCAAAGATGATGAAAATCATATTCACCCCATTGTGAGTATGAAAAAGGCATGTCAATCCAACCACTGAATTGGTCACAGGTCAATGATCTTACAGAATTGGACATCTTGATGAGGGAGGTGGTTGGTAGATCAAGACCATGAGTAGACAAGTAGATAAACAAGTTAAGGAAGCAAGGCATTACCTTCACATATGGAAGGATGCAAAATGAGGAGACTTCCTCAAGGGGTTATGAGAGGACAATCAACACTTAAGGTTTGAACAATAATGCCGAAGGACAATCCTCAAGGAAAAGGGATAGTGTGGTTGAGACATCACAAGCAACAAGTGAAAGGACTATCTGTAAAGGATCCAGGAGTAAAAGGCATAGGTCTACCACATCTACCTCCACTACCAATTCTTCCTCAATAAGGGAAGTAGAGATGCAAGATAAGGAGCAAAGTTTAGAACTGGGTGGAGATACAAAAATACTACCTCAAGAGGATCAGGGAAGAGCTTGATCATCACAATCAATACGAGGGACAAAGATATTACCAACATCTCCTACTGTGCAGTTGATAGTTGATTTTGGAGATTATATGAGACAACCTAGTCTCAATACATAGGAGGTTGATGATGAGATCATTTCAGCTTTGAAAGGACTTAATGAGGATGAGCAGTTAGTTGATGGCATGAATTTGTCCACAATACTTGATTGGTTAAGAGAGAGCATGAAGAAACGAAGAAGAGTGGAGGTAGTAATTCTGATGGATGACATTGACACATTCCTAAACAAGATTATTAAAGCAAAGGGACCAAAGCAAGCAAAGAAATTCAGTCACATCACTATGAATGCGTCGGGATCTTGCACTGTGCACATGGCTGTCCCAGTGGGTGATAAGGAAAAGGATGAGGTCACTCCAAATGATTATCACATCACATCATTCGATATTGGGCAATCCACTAAGAGGTAGGAGCTCCAAGAGTTGAGGGATACTACAGATGCAATTGAGGAAAGAATGTATAAGTTTGAAAAGTAGAAAGAAGTGCTAGAATTGTAGAATATGATGTTGAAGGAGTGCATAAACAAGCACATGAATCCAACAGGGCATGAGAGTGTTGCATTCTATTCCATTTGTCCCCACTTCTTAGGAGTCACATGATACTTATGATGTAAGGAGGAACACCTATGAGGAGGTAAGAGAATGGGCTAGTGATATTAGGAAACAAGCATAGGATTTCCTTACTAGGATGGTCCAAGCGTATGGGAGGACTACATTGTTGATGGATAAGGTCCAAGAATTGGAGGATACATGAAAAGAATTTCAGCCAATTGTAGACAAGATGATTCCTCGTTCTAAGGCATTGAAGAGCATCGTTTTATCAATTTTGATTCAAGGAGTAATTGAGAGAGGAAGTGCATGACTTTGGTCATTGGTATCGTTCTTTGTCCATGAGGAAGTCTATATTTGAGCATGCACAGACTGATTGTTTTGATATTGAGGGTCTTTTCCTTGAGATACATTCGAAGGTCCTTGTTGCAATCAAGAAATTACTTAGCCTTGACATTGATGCTTCTAGTGAGTTGGATTTGGAGAAGCTAAAAGAAGAGATGAAATTAGTTTACTTCAAGGATATGGAGTCCATTAAGAGGGGTTAGTTGGATGGTTTTCTCTCCCTTACGATTTCCATTAATGATTTGCAGAGGCATACTTCAGATTGGGACAACATATTTGATACCTGCACGGAGAGGTTAGAGGTCATTGAACTACAACATAACAGCTTACCCAGTATTGCCATGGATGAACTTGGTGCAATTATGATTAAGTTCATTGAATTTTCTAGAAGGGAGAAAGAAAAGGGGGTGCATCTCTTGGATGATGAGTTGTACGATGACTAAGCATCTTCCTTTTTTCTTATTAGACCTCATGCCATTGAATTTTCTCATTGGCTTATTTTGTGCTGCTTTATTCTCATTGACTATGTATTCAATGATTGTAGCAACCCTAATTAGGGTTTTCTCTAGGTAAATTTGGGCCATTGATTTTGGTTTAATCTTGGCCGTTCATTGTAATTGGGGCTCCTATATAAACCCCACTCCTCTCATTTGTAAAGGAGATTGTTACTGCCAAATTTGCTTTATATTCATTGCTGTGCTTTGCATGGTGAATAATTGTGATATTTTTTTGGAGTATTGCATGGTGATTTACATTTCCCATTTAGACTAGATTTGATTTCAAGTATTTAGTTAGAATTTGCTTTGAGTAGTTTAGTTGGGTAAAAGTAATTGTGAATGCGTCTTTGCTTGACTCGATCATAGACCAAACCACTAGCTGCTTACTAATTGTAAATCTTGCCTTGTGTGGTTGAATGACATTATTACGAACTTAACTTCAATTCTTACTTGCACATTGATATGCATTCATTGATGATATTAATGAATGATAGCGATTTGAACATCTTTTGAACACACCTTAGAATATTGCACTAGGTGGGTGGAGTTGATGACGAGAGTGCATCTAGTAGAGTTCAAGGATATTCCATATTTCTTGCATCCTTGACTAGAAGTAAAGTAGTTTGGGATCGCAAGTCTAAATTCATTGCATTTCATTTCACAAGTTGGAAGTCATTATATTTTCATTGCACATTGGAAACCATATCATCTAAGGTCAAATTAACAAAGTCCTAGTGAACTAGCGTAAGTCCCCTCGTGATACCATCATATCACATTATTATCATTGAGTGAGTATCCACTATTGAGAGTCACCTTTATGATCTTTCATTGCAAAATCTTTAGCATAAGTGGTGTCTTTATTCAAGAGAGGATTCAATATTCAGTGTTTCACCCTTAAACCATGAGTGTTTTATCCTACATGTTGCAAGTGTATAAAACTCACATCAACAGTTCCCTTTCAAATGTACCGTTTACAATGAACATAAAATCTCAATCATGTTTGAGTGACAATGGCTAAAGAATAGCAATGCAAAACATACTTGTAAGATTCCACTTAGTAGGCAACTATTGCCCAACAACATCAATATGCTTAATCCTTGAAAGATTTTGCATGCCCAGTGTGTTACGCATTCAAGTTTCTACTTTTTTGTATGTTGGTTTTAGCGTCACTTAATTCAAAATGCCTTCTTTTAAGACTGATAATTATGTTCTGCTTCAAGATAAAAACTATGCACACTTCTGCATTAGTTTTTCCTTTTCTGGCTCGGTAAATCTCTTTTTGTGGGTCCTTCTGCTGTGTTAAATTTTAGAAACCAGAATAGCATTAACAAGCAACAAATAAATCAAAAAACACAATAACGCCAGAGATACCCTAGGAAAACCCTCCTACTCGAGGGAAAAACCCAGCCACACCAAAAAGTACTCCTTTATTAAAAATAATGAGAGCTCAGTACATAGCTCACACCTTTTGAGCCTTCACACACCATAGAAATTACACAACTCTCTTTACAAAATAACGAGTCTTCTACTATAAGAAACACTCATATGATGAACACTCCATACAAAATGAATAGAGTCCTACTCTAACTTCTGTCAACAAAGAACTTAATACTGAAACGCGTATTTTGATCACCAACACGGTGATTTCAATACAACTCTACAATACTTTCAATAATAAAACAATAGACTACAAGAAGTATATCTTCAACAATTGAACGATAAGATATTTCTGCAGAGAATAAATGATGTTCAATACTCAACTAATGATCATACCCCCCAATCCCAATCAAATCGTGCAACTCTAGCATCACATGGCTATTTCAATCCCAAAAAGAATAACACTAGGATTCTCCCAATCAATGCTACTCAATGTCGTCCATCGCAAGAGCAATCTTGAAGACAGCAGTTACACAAAAAAATGATAACCCGTTGATTTCCAACGACTTTTGTAATGGTAGCATCTACAAAATAATACATGGCAGTTCAATATCCCAAAGAGGAGATAACCAGTCCCGATGCTGGTATGAGGCACTTCCGTTACACAACAGGTGACGCTAAAGAATAGATTCCCATGCTAGCCACATAAGGAGCAATTACTACAAATTGTCGTTTCATATTTAGGAGCTACGGATGCCACAAAGTCTTTTTAATCACTGTCATCAATGACGAGGTCCAACACATAGATGAAAGGTTCCATCTTAAAGTCGCAACAGCCACAACCATTAGAAAAATGAAGGTAGACGAGTGTCAGAGAACTGCCACTGACAGTAGTAATGAATCGACCCGTTCCATCTTTGCACTCCCGCGACACAAGAATGACCTCCGATTGCAATAATGAAGCCGCTACATAAACATGGAGAAATCGACCATCATAGATGATCTCAACTGTCACGGTTATGCTATATGCCGAGGCTTGATAATTTAGATAAGTCTCTTCAATAGACATCAAACATAACCGAACATATGCAAATGAAGGATCAACACTGTGAGGTTAATTATTTCAAATATGAGCAATTATATAGGAATGCAGATATCTCTTTGTAACGACAAACTTCAACACTCCCTCTTAGCAAAGGAGATATTTTTTCCAGATTCTCAAGTCATGGAGTCTCTCAACATGACAGTCACAATAGCTATACCCATTGTGAAGAAAATTTTATCACAGAGTCTCTCAACGTGATAGCATCATGGATTCACTCAACATGATGTTCACCATGGCTACTCCCATGTGTGAAATAAATGCAAGCTCACATCATGGAGTCACTCAACGTGATGTTGTCATGGAGTCTCTCAACATGACATCCACTATGACTACTCCCATGAGTGGAAAGAGAAACGAGGGCTTTCACCTGAAATTTCTCCGTCTCAGAGAAAAATGCATTACAAGGGCTTTCACCTCAAATTTCTCCATCTCAGAGAAAAATGCATTACAAGGGCTTTCAACTCAAATTTCTCCGTCTCAGAGATAAATGCATTACAAGGGCTTTCAACTCAAATTTCTCCGTCTAAGAGAAAAATGCATTATAGCACATAATAAGAACAACTCAATGTTGAGACTCCCTTTCAGCAACAACTCCCTCTCAGCAGGGGCAGCATTCTCACAACTTTGATTATCACAATAAATTACAGTTGGCTTCCAATGTTTGACCAAACAACGAGCTTTCGAAGCCACACTGCTTCTTGAACTTGCTGATCCTCTGCAAAGGACTTGGTACTCTCCCTCTGAATCTTCAAGCACTTGCATCAACCTCCTGATCTCTTCATTCAAAGATTGCCTGTAATGCTTGCCTTAGAGGAACTGTATTCAACACACACCTCCACAACTTTTAAAGTCCAACACTGTCCTCCTCGACGTTATCCCAGATCACCCTATACTGAAAGTTTGCGGAGCTACCAAAGTCAAATCCAAATTGATTGTGCAATTGTGTTCTCACTAACACTGCAACCCACTTAACTAATATCTTCACTTCTTCACAGAACTCCCTCTTGATCCCTGCCTCAGATATTGCAAAGAAATTATCTGGAAGTGAACTCTCCTTTATTGATCTTAGAACCTTAATGCACTCAACTCATGCCTTGCATTCTTAGAATTTAACTCCCTTTGAGTGACATTTCCTCCTCTTAGAAGTAGCTGATCGCAATGATAGGTTCTCCGTTGTTTAGTGTCTTCATCTTTCTCAATTTCCTTGCTGATGCAAACTCTCAATCCAAGGCTGACCCAACCTTGTTATGAGACATCAACTTAGACTCATGACTGCAAGATAAGTCTTCATGTATGTTTATTTCTCCAGCTGTCATGACTTCTACACTAGATGTTTAATCTCTTCCTCTTATGCGATTTCAGACAATGAATCCATCATCATCTTGCTCCTTGATCCATCCTGCATTTTAGAGAGATTACTAATAATTCATAGAATCAAACTACCCTGAAGAGAAATATATAGACCAATGCTAAAAGAATACATGAATTACTATTCTAAAGCATGAACTACATAGAAGATTCACAAACATTATTTAAGAGTATGAAATGCTTATCTCTTTATTGACTAAGTGGAGATGGCATTAGCTTCCCCTTGGATCAAAGAATAAAGATCTCATACTCTACAAGATTTTAAGACCTATCCAACACCTCCAATAAACACATTCAGGTCTGCTACTAAAATCTAGAAACTGCTGTAGCAGTCTGTGCAACTCAAACAGGGCAACCGAGTCTCTAAGCTTCACATAGTGCCCTCAAAACTCACCCAAATGGTTTAAGTCAAAACAACAGACTACAGGAGATTGAACAACAATCTGATATTCCCAGCAAAATAAGACCAAGTTTCCAAACAAATCTTTATATTGTGCCCATCACTAATCAAACCAATGACCACCCAAAAAATTTCTTTCAATCTTCTCCAGTTGCATAGATATATATATTTCCCACATAAATGATATAGCTTTCCCTTACGCTGAAGTCTTGAGTACCCAACAAAAGGTAGACAACTAGTTTGCTGTTCACTTCAGAATACCTGTAACAGACTGAGATCATCCCCGTTTTCTATCAATTGCATATGAATAGCATATATGTATCCTTGAATCTAGCTGACTAAATGTCCAGTCATGCAACTCAAACACAGTTATAAGATCATAACTTTACTATAGTATAAAAACCAATGGCATAGAATCCGAATAAGGAATTTGATCTAGAAAACATCTATATAGAACCCTTCTTAGAAAACGTGGATATCTAATGCAGATTCAACAATGAAAAATTGTCACCTTTAATTTCAGAATTTCCTTTGCTCAGAAATGTTAAAATGATCAGCCAGTAGTATGTACTAAACAAAAAACTTAATAGGATCAGACTTTATGCTGGAAACCCTAATACTTCCTTAAAGCCAAAATTTCAATACTTACCATAGGGTTATAATACAACATTTAAATTTCAGAGGGAAAAGTAATTTCTTCAGAATAAAAATCCCTCTAAATTGTCACTAGGTTCCTTATGAGGTGAAACATCATCAACATTTGAGCAACAACTTGATGTTTTGGTCTTGATAAGCAATCTTTGGCAAAGTGACCATACTTGTCACATCTGAAACATTGAATTCTAGAGAGATCCTTCTTCGATTCAAAAGCTGAATTTGAATCCCTATCTCTATTTCTCTTGAAATTTCCTTTTCTCCATTCACTTCCTTTCCTTTTAGATGTATGAGCAGCAAGAACATGATCTTCTACATGATGAGATTTTTGACCATTTCCTCTTGAAGACAATCAGCGCTCAAACGATCAAATTTGGGTAATTCATCTCTTCCACTAACAATTATTTTAGCTGAATTCAACTTGGATATAATAGGCACAAGATGATCCTTTACAGAATCAATCAATATCTTCCTTGCCATAATATTTTTCTTCCACCATTGAGCTTTCTCAGTGTTATCAGTTGGCTTAGCCACATCAGACATCACATAGTTCAAAAGATCATTTTCTTCTAGTGCAATGAGGACTTTGAATTTCCATGATGTGAAATTGGACGCACCATCCAGCCTATCTTCAACTTTGAGTCCATTCACCATTGTGGAAACCTGATTGATGCAATCTATAAGAGAAGAAAATAATACTCCGATTGCTGGAATAATTCTGGTTCAGGACTTCATGTAGACCCACTCTAATACCATGTTAAATTTTAGGAACCAGAATAGCATTAACAAGCAACAGATAAATCAAAAAACACAATAACACTAGAGATACCCTGGAAAACCCTCCTACTCGAGAGAAAAACCCAGCCACAACAAAAAGTACTCCTTTATAAATAATGTTCAATACTCAACTAATGATCATACCCCACAATCCAATTCAAATCGTGCAACTCTAGCATCACATGGCTATCACAATCCCGAAAAGAATAACACTAGGATACTCCCAATCAATGCTACTCAATGCGTCCATCGCAAGAGCCATCTTGAAGACAGCAGTTACACAAAAAATCGATAACCCATTGATTTCCAATGACTTCTGCAATGGTAGCATCTACTGAATAATACACGACAGTTCAATATCCTAAAGAGGAGATACCCAGTCTCGATGCTGGCAGGAGGCCCTTCTGTTACACAACAGGTGACGGTAAAGAATAGACTCCCATGCTAGCCACGTAAGGAGCAGTTACTACAAATTGCCGTTTCATATTCAGGAGCTACGGATGCCACAAAGTCTTTTTAATCACCGTCATCAATGACGGGGTCCAACGCATAGATGAAAGGTTCCATCTTAAAATTGCAACAGCCATGACCATTATAAAAATGAAGGAAGGTAGACGAGTGTAAGAGAACTGCCACCGACAGTAGTAATGAATCGACCCGTTCCATCTTTTCACTCCCACGGCACAAGAATGACCTCCCGTTGCAATAAAGAAGCTGCTACATAAACATATGGAGAAATCGACCATCATAGATGATCTCAACAGTCACGGTTGTGCTATATGCTGACGCTTGACAATTTAGATAAGTCTCTTCAATAGACATCAGACATAACCAAACATATTCAAATGAAGGATCAACACTGTGAGGTTAATAAATATCAAATATGAGCAATTATATAGGAATGCAGATATTTCTCTGCAGCTACAAACTTCAACATGTTGAACTTGCACTTGCCTTCATTCGTTGGAATACACCAAATCTTGCATGTTCTGAGCTAGGCTTCACTTTTAAATCGAATTTGCTTTTACCACTTAAGCTCACACCATCTGATGTTAAGTTTTCTGTTAGTGGGTTTTCAATATTACATATCAGAGCTATGGGGGTTTTCAAAATTAAAATCTTCTCATGAATTATTCCTTATAATGAGATGTGTTGTGATATATCACACACTGTGTTACTGCAGGTGTCTCAAGTTGAAGGAACCTCAGGTGAGAAAAAGAGGTCAAGGAAGAGGAAGAGAAGACACCATAAAGTAGTTGAGTCTGGAGAGGCAGGTGGATGAGACAATGAATCTTCATATCCTGATGTGTTACCTACTGGGCAGAACTACTAACAGCATGTTTGAAGTCTATTCGTCTTATTTTTGGAGTAAATGACTTTGCAGAGTGTTCATATTCTAAACGGCATTCAAATATGCAAATGGTCTACAGTAGAGTTTGAGAATGTGTCAATGACCGTTATGCATAATTTGCATGTTTCTCATTTAATGATTTAGGTAGTCGTCGCCATCTAATTTGTTTGCACAAGTTAGCTTGTGTTATACTGACGTCTCTAATCTATTTTACAACCTTTCTTTTTGAAAGGGATCTTTATTTCTCAAGGCCTTATTTAATCTTTTATAGAGATTCAAGCAGTATACTATGTATTGGAGAGAATTACAGTCCTTCAGATTAAAAGTATAATCTAAATTAGTGCTAGGATATTCATTATGTCACAGGTGTAATTACACTGACAGCAGTAGATGTAATATAATAATCTCAATTGACACTTTTAGATAGATGTTTTCAAATATTATTATTTTCAAAGCATAAACAAAACAAAAGAAATACCAAACTGACGAATGGTGAATTTTTTAAAATAATTAAAATTTACATAAAAAAATAACACTTCAAATAAAATAAACTACTATTTTTTTAATAAATAGTAATACATAAAATCAGATTATTCTTGATAAATAAATCATTTTAACACTTAAAAAAATAAAACTAGTGTATCTATTTTTTTTAATAATTTAAGTAATACAAGTGGATGCATACCATTCTCAAGATGTCTATTCAAGTTAAATTACAACTCCAATAAAAAATAGGTGTCAAGAATGGCATCTTTGAATATTATGTACATAGATTTTTTAAAATATAAGTATGTTAATTTAATGCTGAGAAACTCTTTATAACGATTCTTGTGCCATAATACTACATAATTTTATGTGGTTGGATATTCTCCTATCCTTTAAGGTGTATGCTTTACAATATATAAATGCCTTCTCATTTAATGTGCTTTGACTATGTTCACCTTTCCAAAACAAAGGGAGAAAGGACCCCAATAAGTTTTCTAAATTTGTAACCTTTTTATAGAGTATAAAGACATTTATCATATTTCCTTGTAATATTCAATACTACCTAAATCATCAATGCATATGCATTATTATATGCTACATGTTTACATTATAGAAGTCATGATTAATGCCATTGTGTAAGCTTCACTTCATGAATGTGTGTGAATGCTTATCTATATAGCAGATGTTGATTGACCTTAATTTCTTCGCCCTTTGATTTTTAGAACTTGTGCATAAATTTTATAGTGATTAAAATTCTATCATAACCCTCATCTATATTCATGGTTTTAAGTTTGCTTGACAAATTTACTTCATCACTTGGAAATGTCACAATGTTAATGACATGCTTGAATCTTGGTGTTGCTAGATGCTCATTTGAGGTACTAGTGGTATGAATAAGTAATAATTATATTCAAATGTTGTATTTAAACGTCAATTAATATCATATTTTCAATTCCAATTTTGTGTGGTTGACATGTTGACATATGAATTTCCTACATTATTGATAATATAGACCGATTTCAAATCATGTAATTAATTTAAATTAATCTTCAATACTAACAATGATTATGTTATAGTGCATATGTAGAAAACTTTGTGTTGCACAAATGATTGTTTTGTTGTCATTGATGTCAAACTTGTTATAGTTGATTTCCAGAAGATGGATACAATGTCTAGTAGTTGTGTTTGGCAGGTCCTCTAGAGCAATGCATTAACAGTGATACATATGGTATCACATATTTGCAAAGATTGTAGGAGATGCATTTATGGAGTATTTACAATGATATTAGAATGTTTCCAGAGCTTTGGAAATAGTTTTGGGTTATTTGCACATAAGTATGAATGTTTCAATGAACACTCTATTAGACTAATAGTTGCTTTTGCTCTGCATCTTGGCACATAGACGTATTTCTACTTGTGATTTGAGACAAATGTAAGTGGATGACTATGGATGATATATCTTTGTTTTTGTTGTCTAAATTGGTACACAATCAAGGTTATAATGTTCTATGCATTTGTTTGTCAAAATACAAAGTAACACCATATGAGAATGGTTTGCATTCCTCTCCCCTAGATGTTGTGGTGTTGCGACAATGATATGATTATATTATAATGAAGTGATAATCTCTTTTGCATTCAGAATATTTTTGTAGGACCACCCTTTTTTTGAGCTTGTTTGGTTGACATACTCAACAAATTTCTTCTTTTGGGGTTGAACTAAGGTGTTTTGGTCCTTGTGGTGATGTGCAATGTCTATGGCAAAGATCTTGGATCTTAAGAAGGTTGTATATTCATGGTATGATTCTTTATATGCTTACCTTACCCTTCACATGCTTTGTAGAATGAGTTTCGGGCCGATGGTCTTCATGTTACATC
>MU223225.1:6600806-6615559 GCA_018584345.1 Thuja plicata
GATTTACAAATCCATCTTTCAGGGCAACCAAACAGTCCCAAAAAATGAAAACCAGGGTTTGCATAACCAGGCTATGGATAACCATGATTTGTTTCATTTTCCAATTCCCCAACCAAACGGGCCCTTATTGCTCAATTTTGAAGAGTTCAAATAAAATTATAATTTTTGCACTTCTTCCTAACCATGTGTTCTTTGCAATCCCATCCAAAAGTACAAAATGAAGGAACAAATAGTACAACTAAAATTGTACCTTCAATACACGCCTTCCAAAGAGACCACAAGCTACCAAATAATCTTATCATCTTTGCCTTTCACGTGACTGTGTCTTTGCCAAATGATGTTGTCGTTTTCGATATTAATGCGATTTAATTGGACCAATTTATTGAAGATCAGTAATCGACCACGTTGAGATAAGACATTTATCTCTATCTCATAATATTTTAATGGTGGAGACGCTTATTCGTGGAAGGACAAAGTCTTAAAAGGGTTTGTTTCTAGCTTTTGGATTTTATGGGACTTCAATTTGCATTGGATGGTGAGACTTTACTAATAATAAACCTCATGTTTTCTTCCCAATATGAGCAATTTCGTTGCAATGGGTGATTTATTTGGGATCTTCTTTTAAAGTGCAATTATATTTTTAGTTTGTTTAGTAGTTGTGTTTATAAAAGGAACTAATAAGTGAGGTTTGAGTAAAAATGTTTTAAAATAATATATTTAAATTGAAATAGAAAAAGTGTTTTTGCATAAAGAAAATATTAATCATTTAATTGGCTTGTCATCTAATCTTAGATCATTTTAGTGGTTTGAACCAATAATGATTGCTCTTTATTATACTTTTAGTTTTTTTTACTAGTTGTGTTTATAAAATCAAGTAATTAGTGAGTTTGAGCAAAAATATTTCAAAATAATATATTTAAATTAAAATTAAAAAAAAAAGTTAGTTTTTTTAATGGTCTGTAGCACTAGGGTTTTCTAATGCAACAATTTTGACTACGGGCATATTTGGAGCAGGTCAGAGTTTTTTCCTATGTTTACCTTTGAAGATAGGGGAAATATTGTTGATTGGGCGCATGATGGGAAGATCTCCTTCAGCGCTGGGCGTTGTGGTAATGGTGGTTTTAGCTCAAGAATCTCTTCAAAGAATGGTGGAGGGTTGTTGCAGAAGGCGATGACGACCAGTGGAGACGATGACGGTGCGCCCAAAGAGATGAGTGGAGGGGCGAAGGGGTGCCCCAGCGTCTCCTCTAGAGCTCATGTGATAACGACGATGCAGAAGCATGGGCTTCCTAACCAAGGTAATGAATTCATGGGAGCCATGAAACGGTTTATGGCCAGGTCCATCTCAGTGGTGTTAGAAAGTGAAGTAGAGAAAGAAGTTGACCACAATGTTCAGGTTTTCTCTGAGCTCGGGCTTATTGGTCGATTTAGGGGTTTGTGACCGAGTTTGTTAGAGATGAATAAATGGATCACTGATTACTAGAAACCGGTTCTGGAAGGGTGTGTCCAAATCTACCTTGTAGCTAGAGGCTTTTTCATTGTTATGTTTGAAACTGTTAATGATAGAAATAAGATTCTTTGTGATTTCTTTTGGGATTGGGAAGGTAATTTTCCATTGATGTTTAAACCATGTCACCCAATTTTTTCCCTACTACTGAAGCTTTTGACAAGGCCCCTCTTTGGATGAGGCTTCCTAACCTCCCCTCACATTTTTTGTTTGATTCTTGTTTCGATTTTGTTGGTAACTCTTTACGGAACTTTTTGATGGTGGATGAAGGATCTTCTAATCTTCGACATTCGACTTTCGCTCAAATCTTGGTTGAAATGGATGTGACGGATGATCTCCTTGAAAAAGTTCAGATCAAAACTTTCAATGGTGTTTGGGTGCCGCCCTGGACTATTAGTGGGTTCTTTTTCGGTGCAAGAAGTGTTTTCAAATAGGACATATGGCGTCTCAATGTGCTAAGAACATATCTCATGGTGGAAAGATGTTTCTCCCTCTTTGTATACTGCAGAGAAGAAGGAAGTTAAGAAGATGAGTTACTCTCATGCTTTACATGTAGATGGATCACTTCAATCCCCTGAGGCTCTGAAACTGGACACACAACCATTAATGAACAGTGTTAATGCTACTAGTTCTTATTTTGAAAAATCCTTGAAGCCTAACAATAATTTTGGAACACCGGAGGGAAGGGAGAAAGGAAGACTGGTAGGGACTCGAGAAATAACCTGGATGATCCTCGCGATAATGGGTATGTTTCTTAGGAGGATGGGAATGATCCAGTCTCTATTTAGGATCCCCCTCAACAATAGGTGAATTGCTTGGGCGATGTGTCAATGACAACTCATCCTCTAGGGTGGCAGTTGGAGGCTACCAGAGTGGAAGATGGTTGGGAAATGGTTAGAGGTAAAAAAGGATAAGAAAGTGAAGAAATCTTTTGATATGATCCTATGCTCTCAGAGTAAAGGAGGTGTGAAAGGTTAATCTTTTCATAAAAATTTATTTATAGGTTTGATTGAGGGTCTTTGTCTAGTAGACATGTTAATGGGTTTTATTGTCTTGCAATTTGTTTGGGAAGATGGTTTCCATGTTTGTAACCATCCCTGGATCGAGCTAGGAATTTCTCAAATTTTGTAAAAATCAACTCATATTACCGACCAAAATAAAAAGAAAAAAAAATTGCATTAGGAAAATATAATCATTTAATTGGCTTGTTGTCTAACCTTAGACCATTTTAGTGGTTTGAAATAATAACGATTTCTCTTTAATAAATTCTCAATTCAAAATCTTGTTGTGTAAAGTTTTGATTGCTAAAAGCTTATTTAGCTTGGTAGTTTATTGATTCAATGGGAATTTATATTGAAAACAAAATAACCAACATTTTTTTTATTGATCAAAGAAAAATTACAATAATAGAAATAATAATAAACTCAAAAGAAGCTGTAATAGAATGAATGGACGGGAAAATTACATACCCGTTGAATGGCACTGGTGGAGAAAGGGAGAGCGGGAGGTGGTTTGAATTTGAATTCTTTTGAGAGTGGGAACCTCGGTAATGGCAGGATTCCCTCAGGAAATGTTGCAGGCAAGGACCAGATGGAAGGATGGACGTCAGATGAGGGCCCCACAAAGGATTCAGAAGTGGACAAGGAGTCAGATGTGGTTCCTTCCTGAGGTGGTGGGCCTGAAAAATCGTCATCAGATGGTAAGTCAAACTCTTATTCTTCAGCTAGAAAACTTTCTACAAGATTGTCGGGTAGTGGTAGTTGGTCCTCTCTTTTTGGGGTGAAACCAACGGGAAAGTCGTCCTTCCCTAGCACTAACAATTTCTCCGAGCCTCAGAAGGGGGTTTTTGGTATCTCTCTTCCAGACCCACTAGTGGATCATACAATAACCTCTATGGCGCTTTCTCTGGTGGGAAAATTTACTGGTTCACAACCCAACATTGATATGGTCAAAACTCTAGTTAACAAAAAATGGAGACTCAAAGTTCATGTTGACATAGTCGCAATGCCAAAGGGCTTCTTTTCCTTTGTTTTCTCTAATATGGAAGATATGTCCAAAGTCCTTTGTGGAGGCCCATGGATGTTTGGCAAGTCATCTCTCGCTCTGCAAAAGTGGACTACAAACCTTGACTTGAACTCACATCTCTTGGAGTCTGCTCCTATTTGGGTGTGCTTCCCAGGACTCCCTCTAGAATACTGGCATGAGGATATTTATGTTGGTCTAGCTGGATCATTTGGATAAATTTTGTCTATTGACCCTATGACAGCAATGAAATATAGGTTGGTCTATGTAAGAGCTTGCGTTAACATCCACCAAAATGTGAACCTCCTTGAGGTGATAACAATCATGTCTAAACTGGGCAAACATATTCAACAAGTGGAATATGAGTCAATCCATTTTGCATGTTTCTCATGTAAAATAGCAGGTCATTGGATGAAACAATGCTCACAGAAGCATCAAATGGAAAAGGAGAAAAAGAAAGATCTTAAAAAAGAATGGAAGAAAAAAAAATAAGTCTGAGACCTTCCAGAAAGAACATAAAGAGGTTAAGGAAAGAAATGTGGAGGCAGAGGGGAAAATCTTGGAGACCAAAGAAGGGAAAATCTCAGATATATCTAATCCCAGTGTGAAGGAAAATCCCCATAATGAGAATTGATGTACTATGGATTTCCTAGAGATCGGGGAACTAGACTTATAGGGTTCAAAAGTAATGGATTTGGAGACTTTTGTATCAAGGTCAGAGGTATCTAGTAAGGACATGATATTAAATGAGAATAATATGAAGGGGACTAACACAGAGGAGAGCAATCTGAATGGTGAAATGTTTATGGATAGGGGAGATGAAGGCCCCCTATCACACCTAGCTGATTTATGGAAAGAAGAAAATCAAGAGGGAATTTGGACAGAAATTAAGAGCAAGAAGAATCAAAAGAGCACCTCTAAAAAAGGAAATATGCCATATAAGGGACCTTATGCTCCTAGATCTGTCAAGAAAATGGAAGTCCCAAACCATGGAAGAGTTCAAACTAGAGGACAACAAAAGGCAGATGTGGGAACCCATAAAAAGGAACGAGGTAGAATATCGGCCAAAAATGCTCTGGAACAGGAAGCAAAGTAGAATATTCTGGATGACTGTCAAAGAACCATCCCAGAGGTATGCTCGCCATTCTGTAAATGAATATTATATCTTGGAACATCAAAGGACTGAATAGTCCTCACAAAAAAGATGTGGTTAGGAATCTTATTAGAGTGTAAACCAGATTTATTATTGATTCAAAAAACTAAAATGCTCAGAGAAAAAGTGGAAAATTTTAAGCCTATCGTGAATGGGAGTAGCTTTGGTTGTGACTCTAAGGGGGCTTCTGGAGGGGTGGTTATTTATTGGAACAAATAGACTTTTAACTGCACTCTGTTGAAGAGTGAGAAGAACATTATCCTGGTGAAAGTGACAAATTTAAGAGATAACTTCTCTTGGAACTTGATTAATATCTACGCCCCGAACACTAGGAATGGTAGATTGAATTTTTGGAGAAGTCTTAAAGACGTTAGAAAGAACTATTAGGAACAAAGTTGGATGGTAATGGGAAAATTTAACTCCCCACTCAAAGATGATGAAAAAATGGGAGGTATCCCCTCCCAGATGGACAACAGAATGGACATGATGGATTATATCAATGAGGAAGCTTTCCTGGATATTGAGCTGGAAGGAATCTCTTACACATGGTCTAATAGAAGAACATGTAAGGATCTTATCCAAGTAAAACTTCATAGAACCATTATTTCTCCTTATTAGATCTCAAGGTATGCCTGCTCCCTATCCTCTTTGCTGAGAATTGGATCTGATCACTTCCCTATTTCTTTTACTGCTAATACTATGAATGAAAAGAAAAAAATTCCCTTTCGGTTTGAAAAAATGTGGATGGCTCACCCAAATATGAAGGACAAAATAGATGGCTGGTGGAATTATGCTTTGGATGGAGGAGCAATGTTTAGGGCAACTAAAAAACTCAACACCATCGAAAGGAATATAAAGACTTGGAACAAGGAAGTGTTTGGTGACATTTTCCTGTCCAAAAATAGGGTACAATCTGATATCAAGGAGATCCAAGACCAAATTAAAAAAGGCCTCACGGAGGAACTCAAAAGTACTGAGAATAACCTACTTGCTGATTAACGCAATATTATTTCTAAAGAGGAAACTTTCTGGAGACAAAGGTCTAGAGCCCTCTGGCTAAGGGCAGGGGACAAAAATACAAGGTTCTTTCATATGATTGCAATAAAGCATAAAGCGGCTAACAGAATATCAATTTTGAATATGAATGGAATTATTATTAGCAAAGAAGAGGACATCAAAAAAGAAATGCTAAGGTATTTCTCCTTCCTCCTCTCTAGGGAGAATAATCTGGACTTTTCGGATTAAGATAAAATCATGTCTGCCATCCTGTCATTGATTGATGCTGGAACCAATAAGAGTCTCAAAGCTATCCCCTTGGAGAAGGAAATTAAGCTGGGCATTTTATCCTTTGAACGTGAGAAGTCCCCTAGCCCTAATGGTTTCCCGATGGTTTTTTTTCAACGGTTCTGGGAGATTTTACGGAAAGATGTGATTACTACAGTTAAAGAGTTTTTTGGCACTAAAACTCTTCTTAGGGAACTCAATGCGACCTTTCTGGTGTTGATCCCTAAAAAATACTGGAGCCAATACGGTTGATGCTTTTAGACTGATTAGGCTCTGTAACTCTTTGTATAAAATCATTTCTAAAGTCTTAACTTGAAGAATTCTGTTGATTTTGCCTTCGATTATTTCACCTCAGCAGAATGGATTTGTACTAGGAAGGCAAATCCTGGACTCTATTATTGTTGCACACGAAAACATTCATTCTTTAGAGGGGGCCAACAAAAAAGGATTCCTTATGAAGCTAGATCTCTCTAAAGCATATGATAGGGTGGATTGGAACTTTCTTTTGAAAGTCCTCAATGCTTTTGGTTTTGATGAGGGAGTTACCAAACTTATTATGCAGTAGGTCACCACTGTGTCCTCTTCTGTTATTTTTAATGGGGGGATCTTCTATTTTTTTCAAACCAACACGGGGATTAAGAAAAGGGGATCCTATATCTCCTATCCTCTTTTATATATTGGTTGAATGCTTGGGAAGGTATATTAACAAACTTGTAGGAGAAGGACTAATTTATGGCCTTCAACCATCTTCTGCTAGATCAGTTTGTTCCAATGAGCAATTCATTGATGGAATTCTCATTATGGGGGGTGCAACTATCAAAGAATCTAGAAACTTGAAGATATCTCTCTCTTCATACACCTCGGCCTCTAGTCAACTTATCAAATAGAACAAGAGATCTATATTCTTTATCAATACCCCAGAAGTGAGACAAAGAAAAATCTCTAAAATTTTGGGTTGTAGTGTTGGTGCTCTGCCTTCATCCTACCTGGGCCTTCCACTATGCTCTAAACTAACAGATAGTTTCTAGAATTCCATTATAGATAGATTCGATAACAAGCTGGCTAGATGGAAATGGACTATTCTAAGTAATGTTGGGAAGGTCCAGCTGCTGAAATCTACTTTACAAAACCTCCCAGTGTATGCACTGGGTCTTTTTAAAATCCCTCATAAGTTTGCTACAATCATTGAAAGAATCCAAAAAAGATTATTTTGGTCTGCGGTGGAAGAAAAGAAAAGGCTCAGTCTGGTGGCATGGGAAAGTGTTTGAAAACCCAAAAAAATTGGGGGTCTGGGGTTGAGATCTATTAAAAATGTCAACAAAGCCCTTCTTGCCAAACAACTGTGGAGAATCTTTGGGAATGTGAAAGAATGAAATGTGATCATCTGAAACAAATATATTTTTAACTAAAATTCCTTGGAGAGTTTCCTTAATGAGGGAGTCATCTTGCATGGGTCCTACATTTGGAACAACATAAGCTCATCAAAAGATTTGATTATGAAGGGAAGGATGTGGAAGCTGGGGGATGGCAGGAAAAGTGATTTCTGGGAAGACAGCTAGCTTCAGAATCTCCCCCTCTCTAAAAACCAGGACTGGAAACATGCCATAGAGACATATAAACAAACTATTGGTGAAAAATTTAAGGACTACTAGATTGATAACAATTGGATTAATCTAGGAGATATTTACAGAGGCCTCCTTCCCCTCGAGCTTGATCTGCATTCCTGGTTTGTCAATGAGAACAATCCTGATGAAGTCATTTGGGCTCCTAATCTGGATGCTATTTATTCTGTGGAATTGGCTTGTGACCTATTCATTCCTAAAATCAATTTTTTTTTATGGATGTTATTTCATAATAAACCCCTAACCTTTGATGATCTTAGTAAAAGGGGTTTCCTACTTCCTAATAGATGGTTTTTATGTATGGAGGAGCCTAAATATTATAACCATATTATGGTGCACTGCTCCTACACTCATAAGGTGTGGGAGATAATCTTGAGAAAATGGAACCTTTGTTGGGTTTTTCCTCTTCTTTGGCAGGACTTGGTGAATCAATGGATTTGCCCGTTATCAAATAACTTAGTGAAAGAATTTTGGAGACTTCTTCTCCCCATTTATGTTGGCATATCTGGAAGGAAAGAAATAACAGGGTCTTCCAGGAGAAATCTACTAAACCTGAGGTGGTTAGAAATCATATCTGTAGAGGGATAGAGGGGAATTTTAAATTAATGGTTAATGACAATCCTGAGATCATCTCTTCCCCACAGAATTTGGAGAATATCAGAAATTGGCAATTCAATACCTCTTCTATTACTGCACCTCATCGTAGCGCCAATGTCCGGTGGTCTTCTTCCCCCGATGAATGGGTCAAAGAGAACTTTGATGGGGCCGCAAAAGGTAATCCTGGTATTGCAGGAGGAGGTGGTATTATCAGAGATGGGTGGGGTAACTCTATGGGCTTGGTGGTTGTCCCTCTGGGAATTCAATCCAATCATAGAGCTTAAGTAATGGATGTCATTAACACTATAACGTTGGCTGATGAGATGGGGTGTAAAAAAGTTTGCCTGGGGGGATAGTCCCTAAACATTATTAACAATATCAAAGGCCTAAGTAAACCTCCATGGACTATTAATCATATTATAGAGAAAATCAACAACATTGCCTCTAATTTTGATAGTTTTCATGTAACCCATAACTATCTTGAAGCTAGCCAGGTTGCAGATGGGTTGGCCAACATAGGCTTAAATATTGACGTCATCAGCAAGTGGAATGCTACAAATAAAATTAATGATGAAATCAATAATCTCATTAATCATGAAAATATTAATCAAAAAGAGGGAGTTATTAGTAATAATGATGACAGGGCATGATTTGAATCTGGGCGTGAGTACTTTTAAGTCGAAGTGGCAAGTGGTGTGCAGCGGAGTTAATACTTTTCTTGTCACGCACGCTTTGTAGGTGATCAAAATGAAGTTGGAACTGAAAAATTTCTTATTTTGGCTATAGCGAGTTTAGACAGAGAAGTCCGAAGCCAAAAAAATCTAAGAGAAAGAAGAGTAATAATGCTTGGGAGAGTAGTTGCAGGAAAGAAGAAGAAGAGATGGGAGGCAAACTTAAGAGGGAAGAACCAGCTGAGTGTAGATGGAGTCGGGAGAAGGAGGTTTGGCAAAAACATAAGAAAGGAAGAGTCACTAAGTACATCAGACGTATACATGGCAATGACGAAGAGATAACCAGACAGTTTGCGGTGGGTTGGGAGAATGGTAAAGTTCATCTTGTGGGTAAATCTTTCCCTCTCACTCCTGAGATTATTGCTGAAATTACAGGTTTACCTCTTGAGGGAATAAATTTTGCCAAAGATAAATAAAAATTGGGAACAAGGATTACAAGGATTTCCCCAAAACTGATGAGGAAAAGGCTCTACTTGTGAAAGGAAATGTTGATTTTGTTAACATTAATAATATTAATCTTATTTGAGCTAAAGTGCTTAGGGTCATTATGGAATACTTCACCTTAGACGATAGATTTACCATAGTGTATAAATTCTACTTTGTGCTAGTGAATCATTTCCTTCATGACGCTAGGGTTTCCTTCCCCTACTTCCTCCTGAGCTCCCTTAACCAGAGCATCATGGACCACAGAGTTAAAGCTAGTCCGGTGCTCCATGAGGGTCCCATTCTGCTCATTACAGAATATGTGTGTGATCATGTTCCTATGCTGATACCAAAGTGTGTGGGTTCTTAGAAGTGGAAGATTGTGAGCACAGATAATAAGGCAAACCCGTCATCCAGCAAGAAACCCAAAATGGGTATTTATGGTATAAAATAGGTTAAGCCGTCCATTTTAGATGAAGTGGAAGATATGATTTCGGATGACAATAATGCAGTTGTTTACTTTGGGGATGATGTTCTGGAAAGAGGTGAGCAGAGCACAATGAAGAATCTGGAAAAGGACAACGCTTCAAATGAGGAAAATCAGAATAAGCTGGAAACGAGAAAAGGCATTCATGGGGATTACATCAAATATGATCAGCAGGAAATTCCATATGAGATCATTAACCCGATAAATACCATTATTCATAGCTATCTGGAGGAAACCCATTTGGGCTCTAATGAGGAAGATGAGGAAAGAATAGAGGAAATGAAAAAAAATGATAAAGAAGCAGAAAATGAAGAGTTAATTGGAAATGAAGTTGAGGGTATGGAGAAGGAAACCCATGAGAACAATGATTATGATAACACCTATGTGGATTCCCCCTGCAAAACTATTAACCAGAAGGCTGAACCCAATCTTTCTATTAACCCAGCTAGGGATGATAATGTGGAGGAGGAGAATAGGCAAACTCAGAACAATGTTGAGGAAGCCATTTATGAACAAGATTTGAAAAAAAAAAGGTTACAAACATGAGCGTCCTTCAAGCTGCTAGAAACAAGTCCATATGTGTGTTCAACATTGATAAGTAGGTGTTATGTGACATCCAAGATCTGCACGTCAAATACAAAGCCCTGGATGCGAGGAATGATGTGCTAGAGGGAACAATTGATCAAATGAGGAATGATGTTGCTATGTATAACCAAGGTGAGAATGTTTACGATAAAGTAACAGAGAAGACTAATTGGCTGGAAGACAAGATTAATAGCGCCATTGAGAGTAATATATCCCCAATTATGGAAAAAGTTAGTAACAATGACATTATGCTTAGGAAGCTGCAAACTATGAATAACATGGGCTTGAAATCTACTATTGAGAATATCAAAGTCATGTATGTTATGTTGGAGGGGATCGAATAGCATTGACAAAAAAGCCATCAACATTGATGATGAAGGTGGGAGTCGGGAAATTCAGACTACGATCCCGGGGACTAGGACAAGATCAAGCACTAAAAAGAAACCAACTCCCCAGTCCAAAGATCTTACAGCCTTGAAGGAATCAATTCTGAATATGCAGATTCAACTAGAGGAGTCAGAAGAGTTTCTGAAGACGCTAGTGTGACTGTGCTGCTAGAAGGTTTTTGTGATTGACTGCTGGCTGGTTTCCTATTTTGTGTCTGTCTTTTTTGGGGTTCTTTTGTCTTGGTCAGATATGGGGTTGAGCCCCTATTTTCTAACTTTCATTTTTGCTGGCAGTAGTTGTTTCTTTGTTGGCGCTTTAATGCTTTCTCTCTACTTTATGTTGTAAAGGGTTTGGGGCCCCTTCAAAACCTTGTTGTTACCTTAATCAAAAATAGAATGAATGGACAACTATTTAGTGTTGAACAGCATCATATATACTAAGCAAGAGTTTTAATCTAGAAAATACAATAATCAAGGTAAAATACATCAACTCATCATCAATTGCATTTCAAATTTGAATAGTTTCTGGAGATTTTTAGAGTATTGGACATCTTCAACAGTCATTTGAATAAAGTGATATTTAATTTCTTCCAAAAGCTTATTGTAGGTGGTCTCCTTCTTCAGTTGACAACACAACTAAATAAATTTTTACATAACATCACAACAAAACTATAGTGTTTCTACTTCCGAACAACTAATATGATTAGAAAAAATGGCTAAACATGTACTTTTCCAAATATGTAGCAAGATAGTTTGTCTCATTTAATATAAAGGCAAAAATGGTGATCTACTGATCACAAGACAAACAAATATGCAAAATCCCAAATTTCCTTAGAGAAATAAGAGGCAGGGCATCCATTATATAGAAAATCAAAAGGGAGGTAACATTATGGTATTCAACCATATTCACCAATATTAAAACCATAATATTAAAGAGATGCAACTATCAAATATAAAAGTAAATACATACAACTATATATTGAATATGGGATTGCAAAGTCAAGAAAGGAAGCCCCGGGGACAACAAAGTCAAAAATGACTGCAAGGTCAATAATTAAGGTTGCTCTAAATTTCAAGAAAGGTTGCCCGAATGGGCATTTATGTTGTTATTCTCCCCCATAATGACCATTGGGAAGAACATGAAGTAGATCTTTGAGCTTCTGGAACCTTTCACAAGCTAGAGCCTTTGTGAAGATATCTACAATTTGATCTTCTGTACTGCAATACACAATTCCAATCAAGCCTTATTGAACCAATTCCCTGATAAAGTGATGTTGTATCTCAATATATTTGGTTCTCCTATGAAATATTGGATTCTTTTTCATTTGAATAGCACTCTTGTTGTCACAATACAACAAGGTAGGTTCATTCTGAAGTAGGTGTAAGTATTCTAGTAGTCTTCTCAACCATACAGTTTGACAAGTTGTTGATGTTGGTTCTTTGTATCCTGCCTCTACTATAGAAAGTGATAATGTTGGTTTCTTCTTGGACTTCCAAGAGAATACAATAGAACCTAGGCTAAAGTTGTAACCAGACGTAGACTTCCTATCATCTGAGAACCTGCCCAATCAGAATCTATATACCGAGCCAATCTGTTATCCTCTAAATGCTAAAATTTGAGACCATAACTCAATGTCCCTCTAACATTTCTAAGAATCCTTTTAGTTACACTCCAATGTGTTTCCTTAGGTTATTACATGAACCTAGAGACCAAACTCACTACATATGTGATATATGGATGAGTAGCAGTTAAGTATATCAAACTTCCAATCAGTTGTCTATATAGAGTGGGGTTCACTCGATTTGACACACCCAAAGTTGGCAATTTAAGTCCAACTTCAATCGGTGTTACAATTGATTTGCAACTCTGCATCTAAAAATTTTGTAGGATATCTTAAGCATATTTTTTCTAAGACATAAATATTTCATCTTTGTTTTTCCATACTTCTATACCAAGAAAGTAGTGCATTTGTCCCAAATCTGTCCTTTCAAATGCATTAATCAAGGTTTTTCTAAACTCTAAAAATAAAGCTAGATTATTCCATGTGTAGATAAGATCATCAACATAGAGAACTAAGATATAAAAATACATATCTTTAGTTGAGCTTCAGATATAGAGATTTGGATCTGATTGACTTCGTGAAAAACCTTTCTGTTGTAGGTATGAGTCTATCCTTGAATACCATGCTCTTGGTGCTTGTTTGAGACCATATAAATCTTTCTTTAATTTACAAACATATTGTTCTTTAGAAAGTATTTCAAAACCTTTAGGTTTTGAAACATACAATTCCTCATCAATATATCCATTCAAGAAAGAACTCTTCACATCCATTCGATAAATTGTCCAACTCTGTTGAGATGCTAATGCCAAAACTAATTTGATAATATCCATTTGTGCTACAGGTGCAAAAGTTTCAGTGTAACCAATACATTCTTGTTGAGTGTACCCTTTGGCTACCAATCTAGCGTTATTCTTATCAATTCTTCCATCATATTTATACTTAGTTTTGCACACCCATCTTGTACCAATAATTTCCTTACTAGGAGGTAATTGAACCAAATCCCATGTATCATTCCTTTCAATTTTTTCTATTTCATTGTTCATTGCTTCAACCCACTCTTCTTTTTATTGATCTTGTTCAAATGTTTATGGCTCATTATTTTCTATGATTTGAGTCATCAATGCAAAATTCACTTTTTTCTTGTGACCTTGTTATTTTTTAAAAATTTGAATCTAACATAAGAGTTGATGGATGATTCTTCTCTGTCCTTTGATATTTTCTTGCTCCTGCACTAGATGATTCAAGTTCATCTTCTTCTTCCTCCTCTTCAATCTCATCAATTACTATCTCTTTTCCTTTTGTTTCATTTTCTTTGTTATATTCTGCTAGTTCATTGAATATCACATCTCTACTTATCACAAGCTTTTCCCCTAATGGATCATACAACCTGTATGCTTTATTTTTAGTTCCATAACGAATAAAAATACTTTTATCATCTAACTTGGAACTTTTTTCTTTTGGTATGTGTGCATAAGAAACACATCCAAATACCCTGAAGTGATCAACACTTGGCTTTACCCCAGACCATGCTTGTTCAGGAGTCAATCCTTTAACTAATTTTGTAGGAATTTTATTTATAAGATACATTAGTGTACCTGTATAGTCAGAAAATGGAAGCACTTCCATTGTAGACGTGTTTAGCCTTCTGAGTAAGTGGTTTGGGGTCATGGCAAGCGCCTTGAATGGGTTCCTGATCTTGACATGGCTTCCTCCCTGTTATGTTCCTCTTTCCACTCCTGTTTGGCCTGATTTCTGCATTCTATACTGTAGACTGGTGATTCTGGGCTTCAGGGTCAAGGTCAACATTTTAGGTCTATGTCGACCTTGACCCTGACCTAGGTCAGGGTCGACCTCGACCTTGACCCAGGATTCAAATCCTAGGGTCTTGCAGTTTCAGGAGGTCGGCCTTTGCAAAAAGTATTTCCCGCTTTCGGGTCGGCTGTTTCAGGTTTCGAAGCATTGATTCCTAAATTATATCTAATATAGGTCCTCTCCTAGGGGTAAAGGCTTTAATGGGAATTTAATCCTCCTATGTAGGCCTCCTTAGGAGATTGTGCCCTAATTCCATATAAAAGAGAATCTTTCTCTCTCATTTTCTCTAAGTCTTCGAATCAAGCATCAAGCATTCCTAATTGAGATCAAGCATTATCAAGTGAAGATCAAGCAAGATTTCAAGCAAGCATTCATCCATTCAAGTATCCATTTTCATGAAGGAGATCCATTGGAGGCCATTGAAGGATTGAAGCTACAAGGTGCCCTTTTGGTGATTCCAAGCCTATTCCAAATTCAAGAACCCATTCAAGACTTGGTGTTGAAGATCTACAAGCAAGAGATTGAAGACATCCTACCTTTCTACATTCTACATTTGAAGCATACTTGTGGATTCAAGGATTC
>MU223225.1:6630536-6643356 GCA_018584345.1 Thuja plicata
TTTTTTTTTTTATTTTTTATTTTTTTTTGAATCTATTTATGTATTCATTAAATTTTTTTTTTTCATATTATAATTATATTGTATCATTTATTTATTCATCTTTTTTTAATTAAATCTTCTTTATCATTAAAATAATAAAATCTTATTGTCTTATTTATTATTAAATCTTATTTCAAAACAGGGACATCACAATTGTGGAGCATAGGATGTTAAATATGTATATATAAATAGATAATTGATTATCATATCTTCTATAAGTTTTCCAACATAGTCTGACTATATATATGAAGGATAAAGATCTATAATCACATGTTGAATTGCATCTTTGAGACCACCTATAGATCATTTAAGAGATTCTTTATTCACAAGATTAATGTTTAAAATTATTGAACTATCAATTGTATATCTTTTGGAGAGATTAATTAATTAATCCAAACAATTGATACTACTAAATTAAGCATAATGGTTGCTTAGTTCTCACACAATATTCATCATAATCTTAGGGGAAGTGTACTAGAAGTCGGTATAGCGAACTTTACGCACTCGTAGATCTTAAATGACAATGGATTTTGACCATTTTTTGTGGTTGTCTATATATGTGACTTATCTACTCATAGTTATTGTTTTGGGTTCTACGTAGTAACAATGTACACTATGGGATCTATTAGGTAAGTAAGGATCAAAAAGTGGTCATTTCAAAGTGTCACCTAATACCTACAAAAAATGCCCCAATAACCATGCATTACAACCAACTCACAATTTGCAAATACTTATGCACAAATGTCTTGGTAGTCATTCAAATTTCGTCAATACTTATATACAAATGTCCCAATTGTTTAAAAATATCTATTTCTCTAAGTAGGAATGAGTGATTATCATTACATAATGTATTTATTAATAGATTTTTAGTTATAATTACTTTAATTTCCTTAAGTTAAATAGAATGTACTACTATTGAAACGTTGGTGGATGTTCTTCCCTTATTGCTCAATTTTGAAGAGTTCAAAAAAAAATAAAAAAAATTCTTGTACTTCTTCCTAACCATGTGTTGTTTGCAATCCCTTCGAAAGGAACAAAATGAAGGAACAAATAGTACAACTAAAGTTACACGAAGCCTAATATATAGTCAACTAGAATTGTACCTTCCATACACGCCTTCAAAGAGACCACCACCTACCAAATAATCTTATCATCTTTGCCTTTCACGTGACTGTGTCTTTGCCAATTGATGTTGTCGTTTTCGATATTAATGCGATTTAATTGGACCAATTTATTGAAGATCAGTAATCGACCACGTTGAGATAAGACATTTATCTCTATCTCATAATATTTTAATGGTGGAGACGCTTATTCGTGGAAGGACAAAGTCTTAAAAGGGTTTGTTTCTTGCTTTTGGATTTTATGGGACTTCAATTTGCATTGGATGGTGAGACTTTACTAATAATAAACCTCATGTTTTCTTCCTAATATGAGCAATTTCGTTGCAATGGGTGATTTATTTGGGATCTTTTCTTTAAAGTGCAAATTTTTTTGGGTTATTTTCATTGACATCAAAATAGTTCTTTTTATAGGCAGGTAACTATTGCAATCGTTCGATGTAAACATATTTATTATTGGTTCAATTAGATTTCAGTATTTTTGAGTCTGCTTGTATATTATATAGTTTGATAGTTTTAATATATTTAAGAGAGTTGAATAATACTATTTATTTATAATTTGATTGGCCCTCACATAAAATATCAATGAGAAAAATAATATTCTACAACTTTAATTAGGAAAAAATATATCACTGTCACTTTATACCACATTGAATACAACATTTAATACAGAATGCAGAATATCATTTATTTCATTGAATGTTAATAAATAAAACAGTTGTCCATCTTCTTGTTATATGCGTTCAACACAGATTGCACATATTAGCATGTGATTGCCAAGAGCGAATAGGGTTTGTGCATCCTGGGTACAATATTACAGCTATTGTGAACATCCGATTTGAGTTGGATCAGACAGCCTACGAGGAAAGTGGCCAGATACATTTGAGCCTATTTTTTGCTTTGAGCTATGGATTTGGTTTTGCAACCATAGCTTCCACAATTACCCATGTTTCTCTTTTCTATGGAAGGTAGGTTTTAGATAAGAGGGTTTAATGGTTTTGTCTTCAGGGTACCCTATATTTTGCTTTCGATTTTTTATACAGAAATGTTTATTATGTTGTAATGTCCTCTGTTCAGCGAAATATGGCAATGGGCAACAACATCTAGAAGCAGTCCACCTGATATCCATACTAAATTGATCCGCAAGTATGAAGACATCCCACAATGGTGGTTCTATACTCTCCTTGTTGCTACTTTGCCTGTTTCATTTGCACTGTGTGAGTTTTACAAGGAACAGGTGCAACTTCCATGGTGGGGTTTAATCCTGGCTTGTGCTTTAGCATCCCTTTTCACTTTACCCATCAGTGTTATCACTACCACCACTAATCAGGTAAAAACTAAAACATATTGATGAAAAAAGATTATGGTTGCTAATTTATTCTGTCAATTCATGGAAGATTCTAATTTTAGTTATTGTGCAGACACCAGGGTTGAACATCATTACAGAGTACATAATGGGATACATCCTTCCTGGAAAGCCCATTGCCAACGTTTGCTTTAAGGTTTATGGGTACATGAGCATGAGTCGGGCAGTTTCATTCTTGTCAGACTTCAAGCTGGGGCATTATATGAAAATCCCACCTCGCTCCATGTTTCTTGTGCAGGTACATTCTGTAATACCCTCTCCTTTACATCTAGGAAATATTTCATGTTCACCAAATAGTAGATCCAATGAAACCTATCAATTCTCAAATTAACAAAACCACATCTTTTGGTTTTACTTTTTAATAGTAGATTCTCTTTTTGGGTATCTCATCATTATGATCTGAAATGAAAAATATAAAAACTTTCACAGAATCTAATTCAGAAATCTGTGATAACTTCATATTATACTGTGGCATGCTTTTTAAAAGATAAGGCTTATGCTTGACCCTATCAAAACATTTCAAACAGTTATCATAAAAGTGAAATCCTCTATTGTTGGAGTGAAGTAAGCCATCATCCATTATTGGAGTGAAGTAATCCATTGTTGACTACCTATGGCACTTCTATATTCCTATGCCACTTAGCCGATTTTCTTGACCTATCCATTATGGATGGAGTCAAAACTCATCAATCGGATTAACTATTGTTACCATCAAATAAAGTTTAAGTTCTCTTACTTTATAAGTGAAGTATTCACCATGACCACTTAATCTCTGAAAGTGAAAAACAAGTAGTTTCAAAGCATGGATTTTAGTAATAATGGCATCCTAACATGCTTGTTTGTTAAAATGCAGTTTATTGGCACAATAGTGGCTGGAACTATCAACCTGGGAGTTGCATGGTGGTTGTTGTAGTCCATAGAGAACATATGCCAAGAGTCTCTTCTCCCTTCAAACAGCCCTTGGACATGTCCAAGTGATCGCATATTTTTTGATGCTTCAGTCATATGGGGGCTAGTAGGTCCCAAGAGACAGTTTTATCCTACATTTCACATGACCAGCTGCGATGGTAAAAGAGCACTCATTTTATTATTATTCATAGTTTGTTTTCCCTGCCTATTATTCTGATCAGAATCAGAAGGGTCACCTTCAGGGTATTTCCTATGTAAAACTCAGAAATACAAAGCTTAGTTCTAGTTAGACAACTAAATTAGGAAAAATCTTACAAGCATGTTCCCCAAATTTAAACTGTTTATTGCTACTATACTTACCAAATTATGTTAGAATTTGTGTTGCCTTAATCCTGATGCAAGTTTATAGAGAACGCCTAAACCAAATTGTTGATACCTACAAATAGAAACTTCCCCTTTCCTACCTTCTGCTTCCCAATTCTGGAAGCTTCCGCAGGAATGCTCTTCTCAACCTCCTCATCATTCTTGCTCTCATTTTCTTCAGTTTTTCTGATTTTTCTTGTCTTCCGCAGAACAAGGGATTCAACATAGCAGCCACTGCTTCCCTCCTTTGACAGCTTATTGCAGAACAGGGGATTCAACATAGCAGTCGCAAATATATGAAACAGAACAACAATTATTTCCAAACGAAGGATTTTAGTGAATGTAAGGTTTTTGCAAAATGGCAGGACCTAAGAAATTGCAGTGTATCATGGATTCGACATCTTATTTCTCTCCCGCTGATACAATTCATGCACGTATGCTATATGTCCTTCGTATGAATAAAATAGTCCACATGTCTCAATTATTTACAATTTCCATTTACCATGCAAAAACATACAAGAAAAGGAAGCAAACATGGCAATCTGATGATACACTGAAGCCACATAAACAGGTTTATGGTAATGTGCATTGCACACATGTGGTTCCCACCTTCAGAAATCTTGACTAATAATGCAATTGATTAGTCATTAACTCTTTTTTGTATAGAACACAACGTCTATTTTTATTAGAAAATTGATTGATCAAAATAAGTTATGATGTCTGCATATTTTATATTAAGGAATTTAAATAATACTATGTATTTACATTTCTATTGGTTGTCAGCAAAACAAGGCAAGGAGAAAATTTTGGTCAAATATTAGTGGAGCAAAAACAACTAAAAAAGCTTAAATTTTGAGGAGACAAGTATGAAATAGTAAGGCAACTTCGAGATAGAAAGCACATCTGTGGAATGATTGGGGATGGAGTTAATGATGCTCCGTCTCTCAAGAAGGCAGACATAGGAATAGTTGTGGCTGAAGCAACAGATGCTACAATGAGTGCTTCTAATATTGTTCTCACAGAGCCTGGTCTCAGTGTAATCATCAGTGTTGTTCTAACAAGTCAAGCTATTTTCCAAAGAATGAAGAATTATACTGTAAGTATAGTCTTTCTCAGAAAACTACAAGAATCAATTTTCTTTTCCATCATTGTCCAAGTAAAGATTTGATCTCGTGGTTTGAAATGTTCTTGACATGTCATTCTTGGCTCAGATATATGTAGTTGCTATCACTATTCGTATTGTGGTAAGCATCATCATCAGCATTACAATCAAGTTTTTGAATTTCTTAAATCAAAACAACCAAAAAAAATGGAGAGAATCTATTTAAGATGTAAACAAATATAGAAACAATCTTCTCACCAAGTAAATATACTTCGAAGTTTGAACTAGATAAGTTTGGTCTAAAGGATTTGAAAACTCTTATGGCTACAGCTCGGCTTCATGCTAATTACTCTTATATGGTGTTTCAATTTCAGTCCTCTCATGGTCTTGATCATTGCTATTCTGAATGATGGTCAGTTCCTCTTGATCCCCTTCCTGATTAATGTAGTGAGGTTTTCATAATTATTATTAGAAATTAACATTAAAGAGAATTCTTTTTCTGAATTCAATTGTCTACAAGATTTTGGCATTAATGTTTTGGATCACACTCTGTGATCCATCATGATTTGATTTCTTTGGTTCTCTTCATCTTGATGGTAGATCATAAAGTGTGATCCCAAATGTTGATGCAAAAATTTTGTACGCAATTGAATCTAGAAACAATATTTGTTTTATATGATAAATTGTAGAATTCTCTTAATATTAACTAACCCAAATACAAGTAGGGTTATTGCTTTCTGCTAAGTTTTGAGGTTGATGGTTATGATCAGGTACAATTATGACCATTTTTAAGGACCGTGTTAAACCATCTCAAATGCCTGATAGTTGGAAATTGAAAGAGATATTTGCAAGTGGAGTTGTTCTAGGAACATACCTAGTAGTCACAACAGTTTTGTTTTTCAAGATCATTTTTTCATAAAGATTGGTTCCCGGTAAGAATGCACACAATAGTATATATACAATGTTGTTTTTCTAAAACCTACATAAAACCCACCTTAAGTTATACTATCAAATTGAAAAAATTGGATGCATTTAAAGGAGTATAATGTTTTAGTGATATTGTTTTCAGTAAATTTCTTTTGTTATTACTGAATCTTTCATTCCATGGTGGCTTTGTATAGAACCATTTCCATGTGAGTCACATCAGGGACAACCCTAATGAAATTATGTCTGCCCTGTATTTGTAAGTGAGCATTATTAGCCAGGCTCTGATTTTTCTCACAAGGTCTTGCAGCTGGTCATTTTTAGAGAGACCTGGTTTTTTGCTAGTCTCCACTTTTATGATATCCCAGTTGGTAATTACTCTACTCCATTAACATTGAATTTTTATGTTTCAACGAAATTCATATTATGTCATATCATAATATCATTACTTTGCCAATTGTTTTTCTTTCTTTTGTACACAAATTGCCACTATGATTGCAACCGAAAGTTGGGTAAAAGTGGCACAGATTAAAGGGATTTCATGGGGTTGGGCAAGAGTGATTTGTTTGTATAGCATTGTGATTTATATACCATTGGATTTGCTCAAATTTGCATTTCGCTACATTCTCAATGGAAAAGCTAGGAATAACATGATTGATAACATGGTATGTGAGCCTTTTGGGGGTTTAAATTTTCTGTCAAGATTCTTAACCATTGGTTTATAATGTTCTTCCCAATAAAAATTATGAGGGTTCTTATTAAGGTGGGATTATATATAGGCAATTGACCCTTTTTAGGGCTGAGATTGTTCATGTACTATTATAAGAAGAGATGTCTCTTATGTCATTTATATGGATAAGTTTAAACAATACACTCTAAGCTATGATTTGTTTAGATATCTCATCTCAAATCATGTTATCTTAACTAGTAGGGTATACCTATTAGTGTGATTATAGATGAGCCAACACAACACGTCAAAGATGAACCAGTTAAACAAGTCAAAACTTACAATGTGTTGTTTAAGCTAAATTCATTTAAACTAAGTACACCAATACTCTTAAACATGTTATGATTATGATTTTTTTTCTATTTTATGTTTCAGGTGGCCTTGACCTCGAAGAAGGACTATGGAAAAGAGGAAAGAAAAGCAGAATGGGCTCATGCTCAACGCACAATGCATGGCCTTGATTCTTTTGATTCAAAAACTATCATAGAGAAGGCCATAGAAAAGGCCAGCTATACTGAATTATCTGAAATTATTGAACAAGCAAAGATGTTATGTATGTGGAGCCTAATCAGACTCAGTTTCTTTCGGCGCGGTTTCCCCCCAGACATATCTATTTTGGCCCCAAGCTCGGGGTCAAGGAGCAGAGCCCCTTGCGGGGTCTTGGGGCAGCGCCCCAGGCGGGGTCAAGGGGCAGAGCCGCTGATGGGGTCAAGGGGCAGCGCCCCTTGACGCCAACAATGACTTAATAATATTGTAAAGGGTAGACCATTGATTTTCTATTAGTCAGAGTATTTTTTACCCTAATTAGGTTAGGTCAAATATGCTTGTGAAAAGGGCTTAGGGTTTTGAGATTTCATTGGATGAGGGATTTTTTTTTTTGTAGCTTCCTGTGACGGTATTGAGTTGCAGGTTTCAGATTGTAATCGCTGGATGATAATAAAAATATTGGACTCGCTGTTGGTGGATGTAGCCCAGGGATTGGGTGAACCACATTAAATCTCTGTGTCATTTGTGTTCTCTTCCGTGTTTATATTTGCATTATTTTGCTTATTATTCTAACAAAAGAGACGTGCTGAAATTGCAAGGTAAAATACTCCACAAACACAATCCATCTCAATTTTTTTGAAAAATTCTTGCTACATCCACCTTTGAATCACAATATGTTATTCATCATCATCATGCAGCTTGAAAATATTATGATTTCAAACATCAATGATTTTTATTACACTTTAAACTTTGACTTGTTTGGATGGCCCGTCTGAAATCTCACTAATTTAGATGAACCACTTAAACAAATCAAAACTTAGAATGTACTGCTTAGACTTCTCTACATAGATATATGTTTCAATAACTAATTTTTGAAAGTTTTTTTTAATGGAAACTTAAAAATTCTTACAAAATCTGAAGTTATATAACATTTAAGTGGACTTTCAACCTGGCAGGCTAAGGGAGCTGAATACATTGAAGGGGAAAATAGAATCCACCATTACATTTTTTTCTAAAATTGGAGAAGCCACAGTGCTGAAAGAACATTTGTGTGTATATACAGTCCACAGATAAGACAGTTTCTACAGAAGATAATGAAAGAACACTTGTGTATATATACAGTCCACAAATAAGACAGTTTTTACAAAAGATAATGAAATGTATAATTCTTGTCAGACATTGATGTTGTTTGTTTTGCTACAGTGCATGGTACACAAATTTGCTCATAACTTAAAATAATGTGACAGAGAGATCACTTGTTGAGATACATGAAACACATGCAAAATAAATGTCGTAAGTAAAATGTTGAGGGGTCTGAGACTTGTATGCATGAGCGTCCACTGTATAATTTTTCCTTGCTCTATTGTTTCTTTCAAATTAACAAGACTTCTTAGAAATTACATGTTAGCATTAACATATTATAGTTAATTACAAAAATTTCAAAATAAGCATAATAGCTTCAAACCATGCAAAGTAGTTTTGACCAAAGTAATGGCATTTATATTGATGTTTTCCTTGTCTTTCTTATTCACTTGGAAAAATTAATACATATTAGATATCATGTTACTTTTATGCATCATGCCAATGTACCATTGGAAGTCTACCAAAGCTGTAATAAATGATTATAATTCTCATTGAAGCTATTAATTTTTCTTCCAAAATTACATTTCTATAATTATATATTTTTTGTTCCAGACACTAAGATTCTTACAAATCAAATATAATTTTATAACTAATGAAATTGGGCAACCTGTATTCTTTGTCTCATTTGATACAAATTTGCATTAAATATGTTTGAAATGTTAACCTTCTGAAAGAATCTGTTAAGGCTTGCCTCAACAATTACAGATGCTTCTTTTCATCGTTTTACTTGTTCTCTCTCCATATTATTGAATGCTAATTAATGATCTACATGTAATTTCCACATAATATCATGTTTTCTTTGTTTTTACAATACTTTCATTCTAATGTACTTTACAGTTTTTACATCTATTGCATCACACACATATGTTCGCTATTATGATTTCAATAAATAATTCTTCTAAACATCTAGTCCATTCACAAGCATCCATTTATAATTGTAACCATATCTAGCCCCTTAAATCATTCTACTGTAGGCAGGACCTTTGACGCTTGCGTCTCTTGTTATATTTTTGGTTTGTTTATTAGTTGTGTTTATAAAAGGAAGTAATAAGTGAGGTTTGAGTAAAAATGTTTTAAAATAATATATTTAAATTGAAATAGGAAAAGTGTTTTTGCATAAAGAAAATATTATTCATTTAATTGGCTTGTCATCTAACCTTAGATCATTTTAGTGGTTTGAAACAATAATGATTGCTCTTTATTATACTTTTAGTTTTTTTTCTAGTTGTATTTATAAAATCAAGTAATAAGTGAGTTTGAGTAAAAACATTTCAAAATAATATATTTAAAATAAAATTTTAAAAAAAAATAGTTTTTTTAATGGTCTGTAGTGCTAGGATTTTCCAATGCGACGATTTTGGCTATGGGTATATCTGGGGCAGGTCAGAGTTTTTTCCTATACCTTCAAAGATAGGAGGAAATATTGTTGATCAAGCGCAGGATGGGAAACTCTCCTTCAGCACTGGGTGTTGTGGTAATGGTGGTTTTAGCTCAGGAATCTCTTCAAAGAATGGTGGAGGGTTGTTGCAGAAGTCGGCGACAACCAGTGGAGATGATGGCGGTGCGCCCGAAGAGACGAGTGGAGAGGCAAAGGGATGCCCTAGCATCCACTCTAGAGCTCCTGTGATAACGACGATACAGAAGCATGGCCTTCCTAATCAAGGTAATGAATCCATGGGAGCCATGAAACAATATATGGCCAGGTCCATCTCAGTGGTGTTAGCAAGTGAAGTAGAGAAAGAACTTGACCATAATGTTTAGGTTTTCTCTGCTCTTGGGCTGATTTGTCAATTTAGGGGTTTGTGACCAAGTTTGTTAGATCTGAATAAATTGATCATTGATTACTAGAAACTGGTTTTGGAAGGGTGTGTCTGAATATGCCCTGTAGCTAGAGGCTTTTTCTTTGTTATGTTTTAAATTGTTAAGGATAGAAATAAGATTCTCTGTGATTTGTTTTGGGGTTGGGAAGGTAAGTCTCCATTGATGTTGAAACCATAACACCCAAAAAATTTCCCTACTACAGAAGCTTTTGACAAGGCCCCTCTTTGGGTGAGGCTTCCTAACCTCCCCTTACATTTTTGGTTTGATTCTTATTTTGAGTTTGTTGGTAACTCTTTAGGGAACTTTTTGATGGTGGATGAAGGATCTTCTAATCTTCTACATTCGACTTTCTCTCAAATCTTGGTTGAAATGGATGTGACAGATGATCTCCTTGAAAAAATTTACGTCAAAACTTCCAATGGTGTTTGAGTGCAGCCCCTAGACTATTAGTGGGTTCTTTTTCAGTGCAGGAAGTGTTTTCAAATAGGACATATGGTGTCTCAATGTGCTAAGAACATATCTCATAAGGAGGCCTCATGGTGGAAAGATGTTTCTCCCTCTTTGTATATTGTGGAGAAGAAGGAAGTTAAGAAGATGAGTTACTCTCATGCTTTACATGTAGATGGATCACTTCAATCCTCTGAAGGTCTAAAACTAGACACACAACCATTAATGAACAATGTTAATGCTACTAGTTCTTATTTTGAAAAATCCTTGAATCCTAACAATACTTTTGGCAAACCAGAGGGCAAGGAGAAAGGAAGACTGGTAGGGACTCAGGAAATAAGGGATGATCCTCATGATAATGGGTATGTTTCTCAGGAGGATGGGAATGATCCAGTCTCTATTTAGGATCCCCCTCAACAAAAGGTGAATCGCTTGGGTGATGCATCAATGATAGCACATCCTCTATGGTGGAAGTTAGAGGCTACCAGTGTGGAAGATGGTTAAGAAATGGTTAAAGGTAAAAAGGATAAGAAAGTGAAGAAATATTTTGATTTGATCCAATGCTCTCAGAGTAAAGGAGGTGTGAAAGGTTAATCTTTTCTTAAAACTTTATTTTTAGGTTTGGTTGAGGGCCTTTGTCTAGTAGACCTATTAATGGGTTTTATTATCTTGCAATCTGTTTGGGAAGATGGTTTCCTTGTTTGTAACCATCTTCGGATTGAGATAGGAATTTCCTGGATTTTTAATAAAAATTAACTCATATTACCGACCAAAAAAAAAGAAAAAAAGTTTTTGCGGTAGGAAAATATTAATCATTTAATTGGCTTGTTGTCTAACCTTAGACCATTTTAGTGGTTTGAAATAATAACTATTTCTCTTTAATAAATTATCAATTCAAAATCTTGTTGTGTAAAGTTTTGATTGCTAAAAGCTTATTTAGCATGGTAATTTTTTGATTAAATGGGAATTCATATTGAAAACAAAATAACCAACATTTTTTTTATATTGAACAAAGCAAAATTACAATAATAGAAATAATAAGAAACTCAAAAGAAGTTGCAACGGAATAAATGAGCAACTATTTAGTGTTGAACAACATCATATACACGAAGCAAGAGTTTTAATCTAGCAAATAAAATAAGCAAGGTAAAACACATCAACTTATCATGAATTACATTTCAAATTTGAAGAGTTTCTGGAATTGTTTAGAGTATTGGACATTTTCAACATTCATTTGAATAAACTGATATTTAATTTCTTCAAAAAGCTTGTTGTAGGTGGTCTTCTTCTTCAGCTGACAACACAACAAAACAAATTGTTACATAATGTCAGAACAAAATTGTAGTGTTTCTACTTCCCAACAACTAATACGATTAGAAAAAATGGCTAAACATCTACTTTTCCAAATATGTAGCAAGATAGTTTGTCTCATTTAATATGAATGCAAAATGGTGATATGTTGATCACAAGACAAACAAATGTGCAAAGGCCCAAATTGCCTTAGAGAAATAAGAGGCAGGGCATCCATTATATAGAAAATCAAAAGGGAGGTAAGATTATGGTATTCAATCATATTTACCAATATTACAACCATAGTTTTAAAGAGTTGCAACTATCAACTATAAAAGTAAATACATACTGTATGCACCCTAAAATGGTCGCCTAGACTTTGGGCCCCATTTATTATTTTATCATTTTATCAAATTTCTGAATCAATGCTTTGGAATATTTTCAATTCAAATCAATTTCCTTGATCAAATTGTAATTAATTCAATTAATTCAATTATTTCAATATTTCCTAAGGTTTGACCATTTTTATTTAATTAAAAGATTTAATCTCCCTTTTAATTAAATAAAATTCCTCTTATTTAATTAAAATATTTAACCTCCCTTTTAATTAAATAAAATTTCTCTTATTTAATTAAATTCAATTTCCCCCATTTAATTAAATAAAATTCTTCTATTTTATTTAGTTGAAAGAAAACCTCTTTTTTAATTAAATAAATAAAAATCCCCACTTAAAGCACTTTAATTAATGAAAAAGGAAATGAATTAAAATAAAAATTAAATAAAAATCCCTTTTTCTTCACATCTTTCTAAGTGGTGGGTTTTTGCCTCTTAATTGTAGCCTTTAATTTTTTGTCTCTTAATCTCAATCGTTCACTTTTCTTTAAAAGGAGACCTCTCCTTCTCATTTTCATATTAGGTTTTCATAATATTGTTATGCTACAGGTTTGGAGAGCAATTATGGAGGAGAATTTGAGCACTCAAGCTCTCTTCTTGTTTTCTTTATTCTTGCATTCATGGCTCCTCATATAGATTAGAATCATGTTTATTTTCATAGATTAGATTTGCATTCATATTTCCTTTCATAG
>MU223225.1:6658463-6677492 GCA_018584345.1 Thuja plicata
CCCACTTAAAGCACTTTAATTGATGAAAAAGGAAATGAATTAAATTAAAAATTAAATAAAAATCCCTTTTTCTTCACATCTTTCTAAGTGGTGGGTTTTTGCCTCTTAATCGTAGCCTTTGATTTTTTGCCTCTTAATATCAATCGTTCACTTTTCTTTAAAAGGAGACCTCTCCTTCTCATTTTCATATTAGGTTTTCATAATATTGCTATGCTACAGGTTTAGAGAGCAATTTTGGAGGAGAATTTGAGCACTGAAGCTCTCTTCTTGTTTTCTTTATTCTTGCATTCATGGCTCCTCATATAGATTAGAATCATGTTTATTTCCATAGATTGGATTTGCATTCATATTTCCTTTCATAGACTAATATGCATTGTTATCATTTAGATTAGATTTCATTTTCATGCATTCGAATCTCTCGTTTCATGGTGTATTTGCAATAGACACAACTAGGTCAATCTGAGGGCCTTCATTTTACATTTTTACACATCCATGACTAGAGAGCTATGGATCGATATTTGAGGCCTCATTCTTGAGCAACCTTGAATGGAATGATTCATAGAAGTGTGACAACATTTATGTACACACATACAACCATATATTGAATATGAGATTACAAAGTCAATAAAGACAGATCCAGGGACAACAAAGTAAAGAATGACTGCAAGGTCAAGAAAGGTTTCTCTAAATGTCAAGAAAGGTTGCCTCAATGGGCATTTATGTTGTCATTCTCCCCCATAATGACCATTGGGAAGAACATGGAGTAGATCTCTGAGCTTTTGGAAACTTTCACAAGCTAGAGCCTTTGTGAAGATATCTGCAATTTAATCTTTGGTATTGCAGTACATAATTTCATTCAAACCTTGTTGAACCAATTCCCTGACACAGTGATGTTTTATTTCAATATGTTTGGTTCTACTATGAAATAATAGATTCTTTTTCATTTGAATAGCACTCTTGTTGTCATAATACAACAAGGTAGGTTCATTATGAATTTGGTGTAAGTCTTCTAGTAGTCTTCTCAACCATACAGTTTGACAAGCTATTGATGTTGTTGTTGTGTATTCTACCTCTAATGTAGAAAGTGATATTGTTGGTTGCTTCTTGGAACTCCAAGAGAATATTGTAGAACCTAGGCTAAACGTGTAACCAGAAGTAGACTTCCTATCATCTGTAGAACTTGCCCAATCAAAATTTGTATACCCAACCAATCTTTTATCCTCTAAATGTTGAAATTTGAGACCATAACTCAATGTCCCCTTAACATATCTAAGAATCCTTTTAGCTGCACTCTAATGTGTTTCCTTAGGTTCTGACATGAACCTAGAGACCAAACTCACTACATATGTGATATCTAGATGAGTAGTAGTTAAGTAGATCAAACTTCCAATTAGATGTCTGTATGGAGTGGGGCTCACTGGATCTAACATATCCAAAGTAGATAATTTACGTGCAACTTCAATAGGTGTTGCAACTGATTTACAACTCTAAATCTGAAATTTTTGAAGGATATCTGAAGCATATTTTTTCTAAGACATAAATATTTCATCATTTTTTTTTCATTCTTCTATACCAAGAAAGTAGTGCATTTGTCCCAAATCTATCATTTCAAACTCAGTAATCATGGTTGTTCTAAACTCTGCAAATAAATATGGACCAAGCCTCATTTAAAATGCTATATAAAAAATGTGGTTATGGCGAAACCATAATCAACAGGGGCAGATGTGTCATAAGGGAGATTAGTTGGGTTTTCTTTATGACACTTCAAAAAAAATCAAAACTTGCAAGCTTCATCTAAGATACTTCTAATATCATGAGAATTTTCTTTGTTTCATAGATTAGAATAGATTTGTTATTAAATATATTGTATTGTTTATGAAATTCGTGAAGATAAAAATTAAATTTGGTTTAGGGTTGTATTATGAAACCTAGTTTTTCCAACTTTCAACCCTAACTTTATATTGTATCATGACACCATTTATGATTTCTTATTTGGCTAATTTACATGGATTTATTTTATATTTTGATTATTTATTTATTTGACATGTAACATATTTTCTTATGCAATTATATTCTTTGGATATGGATGTGATCTCAAAGAAGGTTTCATTTTATCATCTCTTACCCTTCTCCTCCTTCATTAGGTTAGTGAATGTGGATCCTATTGTTTTGAAAATATTTAGCTCCTTTGTCTATTTAATTCATGATTATCCTGCCTTGAAATTGGTGATCACTCTTGTAGAAAGAATTATCATGTACCCTAGATATCCATGATACAAGCATGCCTTATAATTACTTATCAGGTTAAATGTCATGATAGTCTACATATTTATAACTTTGATGTTTTGTCCAACTTTTTGCTTGATGAGGAGGACCTTTCTGATGGCTCTATTTCTATTACTATTGCTACATATTATCCCTTATAGATTAATAATTATGATTTATTTGAGGATCATATTGGTGGTACCTCATTACTTTTATATAATGATAATTTGGATATTTTGATTGATAATTATGGTGGTTTGACATATTCTTATTGTTGATACCTACAATTACTTTTAGATATACAACCTATGGGAAGCTTAGTAAATGAGGGACCTTATGCGATTTCATTGAGAAACCTTCAGATCTTAGCAGTTGGATCTTCATTTTTAATCTAGAGGGAAAAGGGGAATAAGTGTTACTAATCTATTTTGAGGCGATACGCCAAGCTTTTGGAACACTTTAAAATTCAAATGCACGGGATATTCTGAGAAATGGAATCTCAAGGCAACTTTACTACTACTATGCATTAAGGAACAATCATAGGTATATGAAAAACCCTTCAATATAAGACATAGAGTGAAACACGTAATGATAACTTCAGAACATAGAAGCTTATGACATAATCTATCCAACAAAAATCAAAGATGCACACACTAAAGTCAAAAAAATAGCATAGAAACCTACATGAACAATGAACCTTGAAAAGACCAAATGGCTAGAAGCAGTATTGATTGTATTAATATTGATTCAATTGCACAAAATATAGTTTGAGGCTTGCAAAAAGTATCTCTTCATATATCTATCAAATTCCTCTATTCTGTTAAAAGTCTCTCTTTTACAATACAAAGATCGGCCTCTTATAAGCTTCGACATCGCCTAATTATAACCCTAACAAGAGAGTAGTTGTCGAAAATGTCGTCCCACTCTATAAGGTCGAGAAGTTTACAATTTCATCATCAGCCTCTGAGAAGAAGACAATTAGCCCTCAATCTGTTAACAAGATCTTATTTTCCATTACTCCACTCAACTACCAGCTTATCAGATTAAATCTCTGCTAACCTGCTCAGCTACCACCTGAGATTGGATTCGCCATTAATTCACCTAGCTAGACAAGATGTGTGGAAACCCTTTTCTTTGATTGAGAGATGAAACGTGACAAATAGGCGCAAACTCTCTTTTAAAATAGAGACTGAAATATCTCAAAAGCTTGCGAGACGACCACGTGGCTTAGTGTGCAGAGAGGATATGACTTTAAGTAGTGCATGGGCCCATCAAAAAAAAGGAAAAGGGACTAACGCTTTGATAAAAACACATGGCACTCGAATGAAGACTTCCATAAAAAAAAAAACTTGACCCAAATACGCGTCATGTCAAAAAGTGGTGAGCGCACACAATCGCAGAGCTTTTAGAGAAGGAAAAGGTTGCATGCTTTAAAATACACGCCATGATGACAAGTGGAAGGTACGCGTTTATCCTTAAGCAAAACTTGCTAGGAAGGGAAAAAAACTTTAGCAAAATCTTTTAACTCCGAGGCATAGTGAATTTTAAAATTCACAGATCTTGGCAACTCTAGGGGGAATCATGCATGTGGGATTGAGAACTTATCAAAAATTTGGCTTCACTAACCCATGCCTTAACCGCTCACTCCGAAGAGACTATCAATGGAGGTCTTCAATGGGATCCATTTATTCTCTGAAGGTAATACCCATATCTTCAAGCATTGGGCCTCCTGGTCTAGCTTGATTAGCTCCTAAAAAGACGTAGAGCTAAGGTCCTTGAAATTGGTTTCCAACAAAATTTGGAGTCAGACGAGTGGATTAAGAAATTTTTAAAATTGATCAACCTCTAGATTTGCTTGGATCAACTGGAGATTTATCTGGCTGAACTGTTGATTAATTGAATCAACCAACTCATCAGGCTACATTACGGACTCATCCATGTTAATAAGGGATGGCAAGCCATATTTTTTAAGCTCTTTGAAACGTCCTTTCACTGCTGCAACCATGACCTCCAGATTAGAAAATGTAGCACAAGTACATAAAGTGGCTTTGTGGTAGTTGATTATTGCATTGGTATGTCCTACTGCCTTCTTGCAGTCCATGAACCCGGCCCTGACGATATCCTAATATGAAACATAATCCAGCCAAATCGCAAGTTATTGCATGCTTGGAACTTCGGGCCCGAAAAAATTGGAAAACTTGGTGATGATGGGTTTAACCTCGACACATAAAGAATGGTCCTCCTTCAAGAATCGAAAGGTAGGTTTGAAAGAATAATTAAATTGTTTAACCTTTTCCCATTTGACATAAAGAATATCTTCAAAAATTAGAAAAAGATCTATAGGAGTTGGAGGTGACGCTTGAGAATTCTCATATAAAAGCTTATTTTTTGCCTCCTTTAGGGTTATCTTTTATGCCAACTCTTTCTCCTTTTTCTCTGCATTGCTCATTTGTTGTTGCAGGGTAGCAATCTCCACACTTTTCTTCTATGTATATTTGTCACTTATAGCTAAGTTGTCCTTTTCCTTGGTCAGAGCTTCTTCTAGCTTACGCTTTTTCTCCTCTACTTTGGATAGCTTATCGTTGAAACTTTTAATCTCATTTTCTTTTGTTCTATTTTCTTGGATTAGGAGACCCTGGGCAATGCTAATCTCTTTGACAAGGTGTTCATTCTCTATCGACGCCCCCTTTAATTGAGCTTCAAGTAGTGAAATATCATGGATATTTTCATGCAATAAGAGGAGCTCATTTTGTTTCTCTTGCAGCTTCTTGAAATTATCTTCTTTTCCTTCTTGTTTTGGATTTTCAACTACGTCTCCATGTCCCATACTTGCAATTACAGTCCATCCTTCTATGCTTTCTCATATTGAAAAGATGATCAAAGTTGTCCAATCTCTATCTCCAGAGACTTCTCTGTTAGCGAGAAGAAATCATTTGTTACTTTTACCTTCTCCATCTTGGAAGAAGTTTTATTGTGTCTCTGCACCTTCTTCATATAGTCAGAGGAAACAATCCTCTAAGCCTCTTTTGCGAGCACAACTCTATCCTCTAGCTGCACGGATTCCAAATTCACCCTTACAGCTTGACCTGCATAATTATTCGGTCCCATTTGACCAATTGGCTTGATTATTTTTGGGTTAAGGGATGAAAACATTAGATTCTAGGCTTCCTCATTGTAAAATATTTTCACAATGGACTCTGCCAACTTCTGTGCATCCTTGGACTTTCTCTTCTATGATATCTAAGATTGGGAAAGCTTAGCGGAACTTGCTTGCTTCTGCAACTCCATGTATGATGTGATGAATTGTCCCGCAAAGGGAACTCCAGGCAGAAGGGCGTGTGAGATTTGAACAATAAAGGAATGTGATTGGGTCTAATAGTGGTAGGGGAGAACAGGGGGATCCCTTGCAGAGTAGGAGGTGGTGTCATTGTTGAGAGTGCACTTGAAAATACCATAGGAGTGGTATCAAAATTGAATGCCCTAGTAACCGACAATGTGAAAAAAGGATTAGTAGTGGAAGAAAATGAAGCAATGGGAGAAATTGTTGTCGATGTGGATGGGGAAGATGCGGCCACACTGATGGATGCACTCTACAAAATTGAGGTGATTTGGGGCACTGATGGCACAATAGTGGAAGATATTGTGGTCATGGTTAGCGGTGGGAAAGTGGCAATAGCAGTAGGAATAGAAACAACCAAATAAATGAGAGACTGAGATGAAAGAAGAGGGGGAGAAAAACTTACCTGAACCGAGGATGTGGTAGGTGCAGTAGTGGCGGGATTTGCTATTTGAACACCCCCTGACATGGTCGCAGTGTTTTATTTTTTTTGGTGACGGGGCCTGCTCCGAAGTAGAAGTATCATTAGTCCTCTTTCTTTCCACCTGTGTCTAAGGCCTTTTTGCAATTTCATGAGAAGCTAAAAATTTCACTGATGGAGGAGCCTACGGATGTACCTCTTGCACAAAAACAATTTCTAACTCATTAGTCCCGCCCTTCGGGGGCTCATAATCTTCTTCAACTGGATCATCGCCATTGAATTTTTTCCAAATATCTACAAATTGCTCATCAGTTGAGAAATTCCCTATACTTGTACGAGGTTGTATAACCTCCTACCTATAGATCTATAATTTCAATCTCTTCTCATCCGGTAGGCATCCTCATCCATCCTCCTCACAAGATTGGTTGTTATTTTCTTAGAGGGGTCCCCGGAGCCAACTACCTTGTAGAAGCTATGTCAAGGGGCGCGCTCATTACTAGGAACCTGTGTGAGATCAATGTAAAGGCTTGGGTTCTCTACCACAAGGCTCATGCGCTTGTCCCAGTATTCGCGAGGTATATGCTTAACAAAAAATTTCATCTTTGAGAGGCAGTCATCAGGATCAAAATTCCACTTATCTTCAATTCATAGGAGCCCAATCTAGAGGAGCTTGGAATTAAGCACCCCCTTTGCATCAAGTCTCCTTTCCACCATGAAGGGTCCTAGGGTTTTCTTATTGGGCATGATAGCAGTAGCATGATTTCCCACTCCTATACAATGCTCTATAATAACCATCTGCCTCAAAATTTATAGAGCTAAGGTGTGATGAGACACACAGAAAGGCAGGCACAAAGGCTCCTTTTTGAATCCATGAACTCAAACCAAAAAAAATTGCACCTAAGAACCACTCACAACACGGACTACCTGTGGCCATCCAGCCAAACTTCTTTATACTAAACTGTGGGATGGTATCCAGACCCAAAAAATCTTGGATTGCGGGGACAATCAAAGAATGGGAGAAAGTATAGAAATCATATGTGGCTGAAAGAACCGGAGTACACACAGTTATCGACAACCTTTCTCCTTTTTAGTTATTAGTTTCCAGGTTCAGGAACTAGCCAAAGAAGTCAACATTCAAATATAAAAACATATGCATAAGATATGGTGAACACCTGAATATAAATTATTGTGTAAATTGGCAAGATGGAAGTGGATTTATTTAGCCATAACTTCTACAAAGTCATACCAAAAAATCTCCTTTTGCTTGCGGAGCTTGAAAATTATACCCATCTAAATGGGGTGCACATTAAAGTCATGGTCGAAACCATAGATATATGCCAGCATAGAGAAAACTTCATGCAAGTATTTTTTGGTCATATTCTTGATAGATAAAGGGAATTTCAGAGGCACTTTATTTCCTGGGTCTTTACCCATTACTACATTGTAAAAGCTTTGGGCGTCCCGTTGGCTGCCCTAGTAATTATCCAAAGCTTCTTTGTCAAAAATTTTAGCCTCTGTTGTAAGCATAGGGATACATATAATTTCCTTGATATCATCTACACCAATTAAAACTTTCAACTTATTTCTCTTAATGATGTCAAGACTTGCGTCGAAGCGTTGTGTACACATGTGGGAAAATTATGGGCAATGTGGAAACCTGGGCACCAAATATTGTGGAAGACCATTGTTTCAAAGCTTGCATGAAGGTGAAGAGTCTCTAGCTTCTTCTTGCTAGCAATCATTCATGCACATGTGGCTTCCCTGATCGTTTTAGGTTGCTCACGTATGTCAGGGTTGAAGATATCCTCATAAATATCAACTAAGGCCATGAGATTATTGGTCATCCCCTTATCTTTGGATTTGGTTCTCGGATACACTGGCTTCGCAGGCATCACATGGGCGATGAAAGAAAATTCTCCAAAGATGTCAACAAACTCTGCAAACTCTGGGACTCCTACTGTTGTGCTTGATTCACCCATCTCCGTAGCCATGTATAATTCCTCCCTTCTACGGTTCGGCTTCTACGTGCTTTATTGCACTTTTGTGCTTTAAATTTTCTCTATGTGAATTGCGCAAAAAAAAGATTAATCATATAACTTTGGCATCAATCTTTTATTTAATGGATATTTATGACCTGACTTTAATGCCTAAAAAGATGTTAAGGATCATCTCATTGTGTTTTGTAAGGCGGATTAATAATATTAATCTCTCTCATACGAACTAATGCCTTAAACATACACATAGCTTTCAACTTTCTTTCTAGAGAACAATGTCTCTCCTTTTTGCCGCCTTCAGTCTGAATCAAAATTTTGTTCAAAATTCGCTCACTACCTCAAAAGCTTGTCATTAGAACTTGGAGAAAAAACATAAAATGTTATGCCAAGAGAGACAACGCAACTGGACATATGGCTTTACAAGATATATGCAGAGGATAGCTCATGATACCTTGTATCATTAATCTTTTTGTCCAAACGTTCTCTTAAAAATACCCTTCGCTTACTTTTGAAAAGGACAGGGACCTAGAGAGAAAAAATGCTTCATAAAAAAAATGAACTACTAGCTTCCAGCCTTATTGCACACACTCAACTAACGCACCATATTTACAAAATTTACAAACTTACAACTAAGCTTAATTGAAATGCTTAAGGTGGATCTCATTAACTATAATCCCAAGGGGATCACCATTGATGTTCTTGAGTTCAAAGGAATTATGCTTCTCACATCCGACAATGAGGAAGGGACCTTCCTAAAGGCTATCAAACTTTGCATGTTGACCAGGATTTGCTTTGCGTTCGTTATACTTCAGTACTAGGTCTCCCTGCTTGAAGTCAGGATTTTAAATTTTCTTGTGCAACTATTTTTTTACCATTCCTTGCCTGGTACTCATAGCAGCGAAAGCTTTTTCCCATTTCTCCTGCAATTCCAACAACTCTACAAGCTTGAATTCCATAGGGGAATTATCTTCAATCTCAGTGGCCTTGAACAACTATAATGTAGGGAGCTATACATAAATGGGGAAAATTGCATCCTTACCATATATAAGTTCATAGGGTGAGGCTTTCAAAATTTGCTTAGGGGTGATGCGGTCATCCCACAAAGCATTCCTCACATGCTTATGCCATTCTCGCTTGTGTTCCGCTCCTATCCTCTTGATCAACTGTATTAGGTTCTTGTTTGAAGATTTCACTAGACCATTTCCCTAAGGATAATAGTTGGAAGATGTTTTGTGATGAATACCATGCCGGAGAGAAAACTCAGTGAGTTGGGAATCGAGGAATGCCTTGACATTTTCGGATATAATAGTCTTTGGAAAACCAAAATGCGCAACAAGCTCCTCTAGTAAATTAAAATTTTTATCTTATGATGCATTCTTAAGAGGGGTTGTCTCCATCCATCTGTTAAAGTAATATTTGGTGGTGAGAATCCATTTGTGTTCGACACTTGAATGTGGGTTTATCATCTTGATGAAATCCATGCACCACTGCGCAAAAGGTTCTTTCACCACTATAGGGTGTAGAGGCATAGTTGAATTCCTCTGCTTGCCAGTATAAAATTGACACTCATCGCATCCATGGACTAAAACATGTGCATCATTGAACAGGGATGTCCAATAGTATCCCATGCGGGTTATCTTCATGGCAGTAGTTTGAGCAGAAAAGTGTCTCCCTGCAGAGCCACTATGGAACTCGCTCAAGATCCTCTTTGCATCTTGCTTTCCAACACAACGAAGGAGAATGCCATCAAAATTTCTTGTAAGTAGAATGTATCAACTAAGTGAAAGTCAACATTCTACAATCTATAATACCTTCTCTTGTGAGTAGGAAGATGATGAGTGTATCTTCTTCTCTGCATGAACTCTATTATCTCTGCCACCTAGCATATCTCAGACGGAGCTTGTTGTACGAGGGTTGTTTCTCCAACTTCTTCACCTAACATACATGCCTCTTGAGCGAGATAATTGCCTAGAGCTTTACCCCGGATTACCTTGATGGTTCGAACATCGGTGTCATATTCCATTATATCGGTAATCTAATTCACTCTCTTTTCAGTAATCTCACCCTCCATAATATATTTGTGGACACTAGGGTGGGCGACAAAGATAGTTGTCTTGTTGGAGGCAATGAAATGCCTGAACTTCTTTAGACCTTGCACTATAGAAAATGTTTTCTTCTTCACAAAGTTGTACTTGATCTCATACTCTTTCTGGGCTCTGGAATAGAAAGCAATGGGGTGCTCACTTGTACCTTCTTTATCCTTTTGTGCCAATACCATAGAAATGTTTAAATTACTAGCGTAAACATGCGTAATGAAATCCCTTGATGAATCAAAGTTTACTAGCATAGGGGCAATAACCTCTTTTATCTTCCCAAAAGCCTCTCTTTCTTCCAAAGTCCATTTGATCTGGAGATCTTTTTTTAACATCAAGGTTATAGGCCTTACTAGTCCTACAAAATCAATGACAAATTTACTTACAAAGTTAATCTTTCTGAGGAAAGATAGTACACCTTTATTGTTCACAGGAAGTGACAATTACCGGTTCAAGCAGACCCTCTATGGATCAATAGCCACGTTGTCTTTAGATACTAAGTGCTCAAGCAACTTCCCTTGGGGAACTCCGAACACACATTTCTTAGGATTCAAAGAGACACCAAAGTCTTGGCATCTTTGGAAAAAAACCTCCAAATAATGAAAGTGATCTTTTACATATATTGAGAAAATAATAAGATCATCCAAATAGATCTACACTATCTTATTGATAAGATCCTTGAAAGCAACATTCATCGTGCGTTGAAAGGTTACACCAGCAGTGGACAGGATGAAATGCATATTTCTATATGCAAATGTTCCCCACTTCATGGTGAACATCATTTTGTGTTTGTCCTCTTCTTTTACTAGCACTTGGTTGTACCCCGAGAGTTCGTCAAGGAGAGAAAACATCTCTGAGCTAGCAAGAGACTGTAGTATCACCTCCATGAAGGCCATAAGATAATGGTCCTTCAGTGAAGCTCTGTTTAGATCATGGAAATCCACACACAAGAAGATGTATCTATTCTTTTTCCAGACAGTGACCAGATTGGGTACCCAAGTACTATGTTTTATTAGGTAGATAATGTGGGAATCAACCAGCTTGTTCAATTCTTTGGCCATCAGGGATTCGGTCTTCAGATTCACTGGCCTTTATTTTTCTCAAACTAGTTTTTCCCCTTTTGTCAACTCAATAGTGTGCTAGATTAATGGTGGATCATAACCTTTGAGGTCTTTGTAACACCAAACAATCACACCCTGGTACTTCTCATAGATATGTATCAGCCAGGCTCAGTCATATTGGGGGACATTATTCCCAAGCTTTAGTATTTTTCCTTCTCCAACCTCCAAGTCACAGTAGTCATGCTTATCTACTGTGAACTTCATTCTATTAGTATTGGCATCATCGTAATAAAAAATATTCTCTAGGGTGATCAAACCTCTAGGAAGCTTATTCCCTTTCAGCTGAATGATCTCATGCTCATAAGCTTTAGCTATTTTTGGTTGCAGTTGATATTAGAACTCACCATAGTGTTGTATGTATGCGACAATTTGTTCATTACTATAAAAAAAACTTCTAGTTTTTATCATTGTCATGCATAATGGGTCTAACAATTACTCAGATTGCATGCTCGTTCTCCAAAAAATAGGTTGTAGGACAGAAACGAGAGCCAACTTTAGCTAGGTTATCCGCAATTGTGTTCAGCTTCCTCGATATGACTTGGATATTAAAAGTGTCAAAGTTTTTAATTAGATCCCACACTCTATGGTGATAGGAATGCATGCGCACATGTTTTACAACTGCCATATTACACACTTGGTGAAAGACAAGCTCAAAATATTTAAGCACCTTTAATTTCTTTATGCCCATGCATTCAGAAAGACTCATCCCATGAGCAATTCATTCATATTATGCTTCATTGTTGGAATATGGAAACTGGAAATAATAGAAAGATCTCAGAATTCTCTCATCAGTAGGAGTGGTTAAACAAATGCCTATGTTGGAACCTTTCTTGCATCTACCACCATCAAAGTGTAATATCTAGAGAGTGGAGTCTCTATTTTTTTTGTCTTCTGCCTTAGTTGTAGCATCCTTAGACACCCACGGAATAACTTGATCTTCCTCATAGATCACGTAGGTGCCAAGATGAGTAGAGTGGTAATTTGAATTGGATGAATCAGGATAGTCATTTAGGAGTGTTTCTCCTGTTGCTTTGGACTCAGGGATTTCCTCATTTTCCATAAGCCTTTCAAGTTGTGCTTCCTATGATTAAGAGTTAGTCAAGGCCTCAAATACTACATATTCAGTGTGCAAAGGCTCAGAGATGATCTTAAGCTTAGCACTATGCTTGTTTCTTATAATGAGGTGTGACCAATCTAAGGAGAAATACCCGCTTATTCTAGCAGTGAATTCCTGAGAGAGACAGAGCCCAAAAGTAGTGGGAATATCTATCACAGCCACCTCTTGTAGCACAGTAATACTTGGGAAAATATACAAGGTAAGCGGGATCCCTTTAATGATTCCTACGGTCTAGACATTATTGTCATCAAGCTGCAGGACTCCTCTATTCATTGGTTTGTATACAAGGCTTAATGTTTTAGCTATTTTCTTGGGCATGACAATAGTACTATCCCTGCTATCAATCATGGAATTATTTTGCATCTTACATTTAAAATCAGAGTTAGGTTTCTCCACCTTAGTGCTTGCATTAGAAATACCTTAGTTAACAAGAGAAGTGTGAGCATGTGTCTAGTTTCCAAGTATCATTGGTTTACTTGATGACCCCTTGTCTTTTTCTTGTGTAGGGTTATTCTCCAAAATGGATTGGGCGTCTCTTCACCAAACAGTGCTTCCTGCAACAATGACTTTTGACCCAGAATAGAAAGGATATCCTAGAGGCACACGCTTGTGGGAGCTTTCTTCAACTGCTCGACTACATTCAAGGTAGCTAGTATGGCTTGCTTCCGCTCTCCATACTTTTGAGTTGTTGTCTCCTTTGGCTTCAGATAGGGAGGAACAAAGACAGACTCAGGCGTAGCTTTTTTAGTGTTAGGCTTTGCTTGAGTTACTAATGGTTTACCTTTCTTCTGCCTCTTAGAGTAAAGATTATAGTTTGATTGGACTTGTGGCACCTTAGAAGTAGATGCGAAAGCATTACTAGAGTTGTAAATATTTGTGAACACTCCCTCTTCATCCTCCATCCATGAGAATAGTGCATTGTCAGGAGTGATCACTGCTTCTCTTTCTAAAGACATGCCTTGCATTCACGTGGTAAGTGCAACAATCTCCATATCGGGAGATGTGTACACACTAAGATCAACAGAAATACCTTGGGCTCTCTGCTCTATAATGAGCTGCTACAAATTTCCTCATGGGAAATTTCGCGGCATGTCCTCTGCATTGCAAGGGAAGCACCATGCGTTAGTTTCATCCGCTAATTTTTTTCGGCCAGGAACTAGATCTTTGTTCAAACTAAGCGGAACAACTTGCAAAGGATTTAGAATAGTAACTAGCTAAATTTAGAACCCCATTGATTCTGATTTGCATAGTAGTTTGGCTTTCCCAAGTGATAGTTATTCCGGTAAGGAGGTTTAGAGGATGAATCTACTGCCTTTTTAGGTTGACGATCTCATTTGAAAATGTCCACAACAGATTTTTCATATTATTTACTTCAGATGTCAGCGCAATGGGAGCAGGTGTGTTATTAGGCTGAGTGGTTGCACATTTGGGTAATAATAATGAGATTGGGGTATAGGCGCAATGCTTGGGTAAGCGCTTGGGCTAGCTTCTAGGGCAGCTTGCAAGTCTAGAAAAATAGGCATAATAGGTCTGGGTGGAAGCTTTCCAGCATCTACAAGGCTATTTTCTACCTTTACAACAATTGCATATGCATCCGGAAAAGTATGTCCGCCCATGGATTGGATCATTACAGATATTCAGGGATTGAAATCTTTAAGATAAAATACAAAAGCCATATCTGCAGGGGGACGCACGGTAGCGATATTCTATGCCAGGTCTTCTGGAACCTGATGTTGAATTTTGTAATAGATTCCCACGATGCTCGCTTGATGGTGATCATTTTCTGGAGCAACGAGGATCTATCTCCTTTTAAAAAAAAACACTCATATAAAGCGTTCCCAACTCATCCCAACTCGTGATGAAGTTGGGTGGGAGAGAGAAATACTAGTCTTGAGCTTTTCCTTTGAATTAAGCTGCCATAAGCCTCAAAGTAATGTCCTATTCTGTGATATTATAAAGTGTGTAGACCTCCACCACATCTTGCAAATGTTCACTAGGAGTTTTAGAATCTTCTCTAGAAAACTTAGGAAGAGATTTTAGAGATGAAGTAGGAATCTACCCCCGGACTGTTGGAGGGGTTGGAGGAACCAAATGAATTCCTATATTCTAAGCCACAAAGTTCCTAGGAGGATTCAGAGCTATTTGCGGTTGTTGGACTTGACCCTGTTGTCGAAGACCAACAGAGGGACAAGAAACTGAGGGTTGAATGCAGTTTGAGATCTAGTAACTAGTTGGTGGCTCGTATACCCATTCAAACCTCAGGCAATGTGTTCGGGTGGTCCCATCAGGCATGCCAAAAAAAAAACTATTGATACCTAAAATTACTTCTAGATATACAACCTATGGGAAGCTTAGTGAATGAGAGAACTTATGCGATTTCACTGAGAAACCTCCAGGATTCTAGAAGTCAACTCTTCATTTTTAATGTAGAGGAAAAAGGGGAAGAAGTGTTACTAATCTACTAATCTATTTTGAGGTGATACGCCAAGCTTTTGGAACACTTTAAAATTCAAATCCATGAACTATTCTAAGAAATGGAATCTCAAAGCAACTTTACTACTACTGTGCATCTAGAAACTGTAACAAATATATGAAAAACCCTTCAATATAAGACATAGAGTGAAACATGCAATGATAACTACAGAATAGAGAATCTTATGGCATAATCTATCCAACAAAAACCAAAGATACGTGCACTAAAGTCAAAAAAATTGCACAGAAACATACATGAATAATGAATCTTGAAAAGACCAAAGGGCTAGAAGCACAATTGATCGTATTAATATTGATTCAATTACACAAAATTTAGTTTGAGGCTTGCAAAAAGTAGCTCTTCATATATCTATCAATGTCCTCTATTATGTCAAAAGTCTATCTTTTACAATACAAAGTTCATCCTTATACAAGCTCGGGCGTCGCCTGATTATAACCCTAACATGAGAGTAGTTGTCAAAAATGCTAGGCATCCCACTCTGTGAGGTCAAGAAGTTTGCAATTTCATGATCAACCTCTGATAAAAATATAGCTAGCCCTTGATCTATTAACAAGGCTTGATTTTCCATTACTCTGCTCAACTACCAACTTATTGGATCAAATATTTGCTAACCTGCTCAACTACCACCTGAGATCAAATTTGTCATTAATTCGCCCATCTACTTCATGAGAAAAATCTTTAACTGAAAGAAAATTGAGCTCCCAAACACAAGACGTGTGTAAACCCTTTGCTTTGATTGGGAGATGACATGCGACAGACAGACACGAACTCTCTTTCAAAATAGAGACTGAAATCTCTTAAAATCCCACGAGATGACCATGTGGCTTAGTGCGCAGTGAGGATATAAATTTAAGTAGCGCATAGGCCCATCAACAAAAAGGAAAAGCAGCTAGCACTTTGATAAAACACGTGGCGCTCGAGCGAAGACTTTCATCGAAAGAAAACAAAGCTTGACACAAAAATGTGTTGTGTTGCCAAGTGACGAGCATGCACAGCGAAGGAAAAGGTTGCATACTTTTAAATACATGTCATGTTGATAAGTGGCAGGTGCGCATTTCTCCTTAAGAAAACTTTTCAGGAAGGGGAAAAAATTTAGCAAAATATTTTAACTCCCCGACATAGTGAATTTAAAATTCGCACTTATTATTTGTCAAAAAACTCTTTCTATTTAATAAATAAATAAATTTATTAATAATAATTTTATTTTGACGAGTAGATTTAGTTTATATCTAAAACATAGAACTTTGTGAAGGTTTGGTAAATATTTCAAGTTCTATTCCTCTTTTAATTCTATAGCTCGAGATTTTATTGAATACTTTTCTATCCCTAAAAATGATAATAGATATTTAAATTTAGTTACTCATGATACATCTTTCGATCCCAACACATCAACAAATATGGATTATTTTACACTTTTAGATGTTATTGAATATTGTGTGAATCCTAAGGCATTTGGTTTTCCATTTTATTAATGGACCCTTTTATCTATTGTAAAAAACTTAAAATGTATCTAGACTCTAGAGAGGTGCAAGTGTGAAAGTGATTATATAAAATAGACACGTCTCCTAAATCACCTAAACCTCTTAAGAAATCACCCAAACAAATATGTGCTCTTGGAGACAATCTAATGATAAATATTGGATATATAGGAATTGGATTATACAAGAATGAATAAGGAAATAGATGGATTTTTTAACCTTAAGAAACTATTTAGAAATACAAGGTATATGATATAGATGCAATGAGATAACATGATGGGTTAGAGACTTAAAAAGGAAAAGAGCCCCACATTAAAGTTACTATAGATCTAAATAAATATTCATATTCATATATATATGGTGTGATCTTGATTAGAAGTCCCTTTTGGAGCCTTGATTCATTTACCTTGTTATCTTGTTTCATTGTATTAGTATAGTTTATTGACTAGTATAGACAACATGTGTGATATCATTAGTCTTGATGCCTTTTACCTCCACACAAATACACAGATAAACTAAAAACATACAAAATACCAAATCAATCTTATGAACAATCCTTTGCATTATTCATATTGATACACGAGTCATGCAATTCATCACAACAATTATCCTATGATACTCGATTTTTAACTTATGATCTATATTAGTAACATTATTGATTCATGACACATTTTTGGACCAATTGTAATTTTATAGTCATGAACTCTACACTATTTTTGGTACTACAACAATTTGAAATTAGTGGCTCAAATGAACTCTCTCCAAAAATAGATGCCCAAAAAGAAGAGGAAACTAGAAAAAATAATTATGGAACCTAGAGAAGTACATAAGATAGGTAGGAGAGCTCTTGCAATACCAATGAGTAGATGAGTGGGTGAAGGAGAAAAGTACAATTTTATTTGTCATCTTGTGTTTGAAAATTGAACCTTAAGAGACTTGACACTTTATTTTTGCACTTTAAATATTTGAACAATGGTACACTAGCATTTCAGAAAGCTTCAAGTTTTGTGAACTTTGATGAAGGAGCTCCTATCTCTTTCTTCATTAAATGTACCTCTTTGGAACTTTCGAAAACACATGAACAATTTTGGAACTTCAAAATGTTTGTAAACCTATGAACTTGTCGAGATTTGAGATCATTCTATTTCTTTCTCTCTTTATTTTTTATGCTTCACACTTTTGGTGAAATTGAAAACCTGTGAACCAAATAAGCATACTAGTAAGTTTACAAACTCACAAACTTATGAACACGATGAAAGCTAACCATTTTTATATCTTTCGTTAGGTTCACGAATTATCAAACTTGGTGATGTTGCTAACTTGGTTCACAATTTTTTTTCTTTGTATCACACTTTTGGTAGGTTCATGAACTTGTGACCCATTTGTGAATGAGTGTAACTAGAGAATGGTAACAAATTTGAAAAAATAGGCGAACTTTGCACAAGAGTGTGTAATTTGTCAATATGTAATTGCATAAGTTCCATTAAAATGGGCCCAAAACTAAATAGGTATTAACATAGGTATGCAATTTGACCATTAAAATAGTGCATGTCATTGTATGAGAATTTTTTAAAATTAATAATATTCTAACTATTTTAGGGTATTTCACAACAGTTTTGGGTATCCTTATAAAAAAAATGTACATATTTAAATTGGAGAAGGTACGATTGAGGGACCTAAATTGTTGCTCAAAAAATGATTTCAATAGGATACATCAAATAGTAAAATTATGACAACTTATGGCACCACTCACATGCACAACCTTTCTATATAAATATTCAAAGTATTTGTAGAATACATCTACGAGCCTAGATATACCTTGTTATTCTAAAATATGCACTATAACGAGACCAAAGTATGCAACGTAATGATATGAGTATGTTCATAATAAATCTTCATAATCAACAATATAAATATTTAAAAATGAACACCAAATAATCGAAATTATTAAATAATGAATGATATTTTTTTAAAATAATACCATTTTATTTTCAAAACACACACCGAAGAATTTACTACCCTTTTCAAAATAAAATCAAGACAATAATATTACAAGAAAAAATCCCAAAAAAATGAAATGTATATAAAAGGGAAAAGAATAAATTTAAACGAGTTATATAAAAATTACTACATTTGAATTGTGAATATAATTCTATTAATTCAAATATAATAAATAAATATTTATTTTTTAATTGTAAAATAAGGTGACTTTGTCTTCCTTCATCATATATAAAATAATTAACTCAAATCTTTTAACATACCTTTCTCGTTCATTACAAGACAAGTATTTTTGAATGCTCACACGGCACTACTTGTGGCTTTTGTTTGAAGTAAAAGTCATCAACTAACATTTTTATGTATAAATCAACAGCAAACACGTGGCATATTAGTAGTGAAGAAAAGTTTAGATGTCAATTCAATAAATGCAATTGCAAACTAAGAGGCCAACCTAGTTTTTGATATTTTTACAACACAAGTTTATTTGAGGGTCCACGACTAGCCATTTAACACCGGAACTTTACAATCAATTTATCCATCACTGAAATAATTGTTTCTACCACCAAAAAAATCTTCACAATCAAGTATGATGATCTTGTTTAGTTTTAAATTTTTGTTATAAGTTAATAAAAATTATTTAGTTTTCAATCTTTATTTATTTTTTAGATTGAGTGAAAAAGAAGATGTGTAGAGATGTCTATATATATATAT